>LPNX011096922.1:202595-392742 GCA_001517045.1 Pseudotsuga menziesii | reverse complement strand
AGGAAACTCAAGGTCCTCAGATCTGAAAATGGTGGTGAGTATGTCAAGTCTGAGTTTATTAATTATTGTGTAGATGTAGGTATTCAGATGCAGCATTCTATCCCTTACACACCATAGTAGAATGGTGTTGCTGAGAGGAAGAACAGATCACTGAAGGAGATGGAAACATGCATGATGGAGGCCAAAAATTTGCCACCAAAGTACTGGGCCAAAGCTATCAACTATGCAGCCTATATCTAGAATAGGGTTCCTCACAAACAGCTTGATGGTATGACTCCTTTCAAAGCATGGAGTAGGCACAAGCCAGAAGTGACCCATTTCAGGATTTTTGGCTCAAGGGCTTGGGCTAGAATTCCAACAGAAAAGAGAAAGGCTTTGCAGCCCCAAAGCCAAGAGTTCCTATTTGTTGGGTACTCTAAAGATTCAAAAGGCTACAAGCTGATAAATTTGAGCACAAACAAATCCTTCATTGAAAGGTGTGTTCAGTTTCAAGAAGAACCCCTTGCAGCAGTGGAAGTTGGAGAAACCTCTTCACCACCTGAACCTATGAAAGTAAGTGAAGAGTTTGTTGAACATGCTGATTCTGATATGTCTGATAGTGATGAGTTTATTGCAGACCCTAACATCCCTACAAGGCCAAAGTGGGCAGCCAAGACACTATATGCAAGAGGAGAGCTAGCTGGGGATCCCAATGACCCAAGGAGGACTAGATCTCAATTTGAGAGTGGTCTGTGCATGAAGGATCCTATGTTTGCTGAGAAATGCTATTTGATGGTGGAATCAGATCCTTAAACATATGAAGAAGTATCAGGAGATCCAAGATGGCAAGCAGCCATGAAGGAATAGTTCAGCTCACTCCAGAAGAGCAACACATGGGAGCTAGTGGATCTTCCCCCAGGGAGGAAGTTAGTTCAGTGTAAGTGGGTCTACAAGACCAAATTTTCTGCTGATGGTTCACCTCTGAAGTACAAGGCCAGATTGGTAGCCAAGGGCTACTCACAATTTCATTCCATAGATTACAATGAGACCTTTGCACCAGTGGCAAAGATGGACTCCATCAGGCTAGCCTTAGCCATTGCAGCCTCAAAGCAATGGGAGGTACATCACATGGATGTAAAATGTGCCTTCCTGAATGGAGATATCACTAAAGAGATATATATGCAGTAGCCTCAAGGATTTTCTACTAACCCTTCTCTTGTGTGCAGGCTGAGAAAGTCATTGTATGGGTTAAAGCAAGCCCCCATGGCTTGGTATGCCAAGATTGATAGCTTCTTGCTATCACTGAATTTTGTTCAGTGCAAATCAGATCCAAATGTCTATTTGAAGTTAATTAATGGTTCATTGATGATCATTGTGTTATATGTTGATGACCTCCTCATTACAGGAAGCTCAAAGGATGAGATTGCTTCCTTGAAGGGTACAATGAACCAAGCCTTCTCCATGACAGATTTGGGGCTCTTAAGCCAATTCTTGGGGCTTGAGATTGCTCAAACCAAATATAGAATCAATTTGCACTAGTCCAAGTATGCCTTGGATTTGCTGAACAAATTCAAAATGAAGGATTGCAAACCAAGCAAGACTCCTTTCCTTTCAGGAGTGAAGCTGGAAGAAGCTGATTCTTCACCTATGATAAACAATACACTATATAGGAAATTGATTGGATGTTTGTTGTATCTTACACATACTAGACTTGATATTTCTTATACAGTAAGTGTGGCTTCTAGATACATGGATCAGCCTCATGAGATCCATTGGAAAGCAGCCAAAAGGATCCTTAACTTTGTTCAGGGAACAAGGACACATGGGATCTTCTATAAAGCAAAATCTGATCTTGATTTGATTGGATTTATTGACAGTGATTGGGCAGGTGATAGAAAAGATAGAAAGTCCACATCAGGATATGTGTTCATGCTTGTAGAAGGTCCAATCAGCTGGTCAAGCAAGAAACAGAGTTCCATTGCATTCTCATCTACAGAAGCAGAGTACAGAGGAGTTGTTAATGCAGCAACTCAATGTTTATGGTTGCAGGGTTTACTTAGAGATTGTGGCTTCGAATCAGAGTACTCAACTACCATCTACTATGATAACCAGAGTACCATTCGAATCTGCAAAGATCCAGTTCAGAAGCAGAGAACCAAACACATTGAGATCCATATGCACTACATCAGAGAGCTTGTGCATGATGGCACCATTCGCCTACTCTTCTGTTCATCTTCAGAACAAGTAGCTGATATCTTCACCAAAGAATTTTGTGAGAAGACCTTCAGAAATATCAAATCACTGCTGGGGATTACTGATCATGCTGTGAAGCATGAGTGAAGAAAATATTTCCAAATTTTGTTTTATAGTCCATGTTTAAGGGAGGATTTTCCCATGTGGTTTTTGCCTCTTTCCTTGTTTAAATGGACATGCAGTATGTAAAGGGTGACTAAGCCTTGTTTCTAGGCTCTATAATTTTCTGATATATTACTCATAAGTCAGGCTTAAGGGGGGGTGTTAGAATAATCAACCCATAGTTACCTACCTTAGACATTAAATTAATAATTTTTGTCTTATTTTCCTAGTTTCATGTGTCCCACCTTACGCAAGTTGTCATTTGCCTATCCATAGTGGTCAAACTTGCCTATTTTGACTCATGTAGCAGATGGGAAACCTCAAGGAATCAATTCTGCTTTATTCCTAGTCTCCTAGGCACCCTTCTGCTTTTTCTACTTTATTGCCTGCTTTTTCAGTGCTTTAAGGCAATTGCGAAAGTTTGACTAGGTGAGGTGAACTAGTTTTTTGTCCTCTACATCCTCCACTCTTTTCTCCTTTGAAAAGCATGTATGAGTTTTCATTCCATCACTCTTTAGCTTGCTTAAGTTCTTTTTCCAATTCGTGAGCTTTATGACTGATTTGGAAACTACTTTATGCACCTATGGCGGAATTGCTTAATTTTAGTAAGCCTGCTTTTGACTAGATTCGAATTGTCTCCTCATGCATTCGAATCTCCTATGTAATTATTTAATGCAGAAAATTATTATGTTACATGGTTGGATATTGTACACTAAGTTAATACAGTTTAGTGTTCAGCTCCATTTTCAGTCTCTTTTGTGAGTGATTTTGCATGATCAATTGATAATTGTTGTGAGTAAAATTGTTCTATCACTGGGTTCAATTTCCACACAATGGAGTTCCACCCGAAACCCATTCCCAAGATAGGGGAAAATTACCCATGAATTTTAGCTCCTGCAGGCCATCACACATGGTCTTCTTGCAATGTGTACCCCTGGCACATTCATCAAGTACCCAAACAGTCAATCATTATCTACTAATACAATCCAAAATTTGATTGTTCCATAACCAAGTGATGGAATTAGTAATTAAATTCAATATGAATTTACAACTCTGTCTACTGCAGAATTTGATTTGCTTGGTAATGAGGTGATCCTCATTTGTTGGTCTCTTGTAAGAAGCACCACTATGCCCATTATAATTTTATGCTTACTAGCATAACATGAACATCCACTTACAACACGTCCTCTTGACACAATTCTATGCAAGCCAATAGTGATTAGTAGTTGTCAGCAATTTCTCAAATCTGAAATTTACAAGTTCAAATTGACAACCCATCCTGCGTACAAACTATTTTCACAGCCATGAGACTCTTCTCATGAGGTTTGGCTCTTTCACATGGTAGATTTCGGCCTTTTTCATGGTCTTACCCACATTGCCATGCACCAAACAATCTACCTGAAACCTGAACTTCAATCATCCAAACACTTGGTAAGTCTTGATGCATATAACTTTTTCATTGTTGCAACAATCACTGAAGCATTTTCAGAATTATAGAATTCAAATACTTCCAGTCGTTAGCATATTAATATCACCAAAACTAATTTACTTTTGATGAATCATTATCATACTAAAATTGCAAGGTATAGTCACATCATTTATGCAATTTAAATGAAATGTTTAGATACTCCTTCATGAGCGTATCATTTGTACCACCTTTCCCTTCTATAGAGCATTTCCCGCAGCCAATCGATCATGACTACCCCCTTCATGCACTATCTATTCTTCATTCATAACAGCTCTTGAAAGGATTCTAGAATTATCATCAATTCATCATTTCAACCATTGGTTAGTCATAATAACACATGCACTATCTTGATGCATTCATGTGATGCATCACAACATTTGCACCCATACTTATGTATGCATATTTACAACATTTACTCAAACTTTTCATATGCATTCATTCAATGCATAACTACAAGATTTATAAAATCTCTTAATGCATATCCACTCAATGCTACCTTGTATTGATTCAGGAATACTATGCATTCAAACATACCATGGCCTAACCATGACTACCTCATATAGGATGCATTACTATAATTAAGACCACCTGTCCTCACTTGTTCTGGTTATTAAGTTCATATCAACATATTTCTATATGAATGTAGTATAAATTTTAAATAACCACATGGTATGAGACCTCTTTCCCTTACCACTCCATGCAATTTTCATAATTAAACCATTACCTGCATGGATCCTACTTACACCCTTGACATTACCAGTTTAGTTGGTCTCTTGTAGGAGATTACAGAATTTGCTCGCCAACTTTTGATCCTGGATTTGTTGCCTTATCCCTTTCTCCATAGGGTTGCTGGTCACATTCATTAGCATTAGCAACATATTCAGCCATGCTCATGCTGTTGTTGGTTTTTCCACTAATGCCAACACCAATGCAATATTTACCATTAGTGGTTCATTATAAATGTATAATTCTTACTATTTTTACCAATATGTAATATCCTATGCACACAAACATATCCCCATGCATTTTCAGCATCCCCATGCCATAATTTCTATGTACACAAGCTTATAAAATATAATATAATTAGTAAGACAGGGGTTAAGGGATTTTCCTTTTCAAAACCCTCATCTTTTCCTGGAATTCCTCTTCCACATAATAGCTGGTTCAACTTCATGGTCTTTGCTATCTCTAGGTATGCAATTCTCGGATTTGTCCACATTGACAGCGACACAGTACTTTTCTACTCCGCATTCAAACTTTGGTGATTCTACCTTGTTCCCTGCTAGATAAGCTTTCCCACGCCTATCCACATGCTCCATTCTGGCTTTGGGTGTGAAAATCACACCAATTCTAAAATGGTGATTTTCACCAAATTTACAATTGTATTCTGGTCTAAAATGTCAACTTCAGCCACCTAGGATTTCTTCCTTTTTAGCCCTGAAAATCCACTAGAAACTGCTAAGAATCCCACTGAGAAGCCGCTGAAATCCATCGAGAAAACCCACTTGAAAAACTCAAAATTTCCTTCATCAAATCGAGTCTCTTCCCAACAATTTTTTCAACGTATCAAATCCTTAGTTGACTAAGCTTCTGATGTTTCAGCGGTCCAAACAGCTAAATTTTCCCGACGCTCATTGATGGTCCAAACAACTAATGTTTTCTGACGTTTCAGGCTGATCTTCCTTTGACTTCTGACATGTCGCCGGTCCGAACAACTAACTTTTTCCGACATGTCAATGAATCGATCTTCTAAAGCTTTCCAACACTTTCGGTACTTAGAAAATTTTTCCGGTGAAATTTCCTTCTTTCTCTTCTGCGTCAGCACTTTCATCCTTTTCCTTTTGTTGCCTCTGCGGCACCTACTCTCTCTTCCAACAGCTTTTTCAGCTCCAATTTCTTCTATTTTCCACCGACGTATCGGCGATCCAATACACTAATCTTCTATGACATATCGGCGATCCAATCCACTAATCTTCTCTGACATATCGGCGATCCAATCCACTAATCTTTCCCGACGTATCGGTGGTATGGTCCTCTATTTTTATCCGATTATTTTAACACTTAAGAGAATTTTTCATTCTCTTTTCTCCTCTGCGTCGGCGCCCTTATCATCTATATTCTGCCACCGTTGTGGCTGTATCATCATCTATTTTCCACCCCCGTTGTGGCTACTCCGTCAACTAACCTTCAGGGAAACTTCCTTTATCTTCCGCTGATGTATCGGTTGTTCGAACAACTAAAATTTTTCGATGTTTCCTGTACTTGGACAAATTTTTGAAAATTTTTCTTCTCTTTACCACTGCTACATCAGCTACTTGCTCAACTAGTTTTCCCCAATGTATGATCGGTGGTTCTATCAAATAAGCTTCGCCATCGTTTTGACGGTCTTCCGGAGATCCCCGCCGACACTGCGGCTCTGACTTCACCTGTTCTCTGCTGATGTATCGGAAGTCCATCTGTTTAGATGCACCGACGTATCGACAGTCTTCAGCTGAAAACTTTTGATGTTTTCAGCACTTAGAAAATTTCACCAAAAAAATTTATTCCTTCTCGTCCGCCTTGGTGCTCTCATATTCTATCTCCCACCGATGCCGATGGTCTTTATTGGATGTTCTTTCGACTAAATGAGGTGGCGTTTCGTCAGTCTTCTAGTGATCTTCGTTGACACTGTGGCTCCTTGATCAACTAAAAATTTTCAACGATTTCCATACTTAGAGAATTTTCAGCAAAAATTTCTTTTCGGCTCTGTCGTCAACTTTTTTACCTCTGACGGCATCAGAAACCCTTCTGCTTAAATACATCGATGTTTTGACGATCGTCAGTTGATGGCTTCTGACGATTTCGGCACTTAGACAAAATTTGGAAAATTTTCTTCCCCCCAGTTCCCATCAGGTGGACATCTGTCTAGCTCTCCGCTGCATTGAATGAGCTTCAAGCTAAGTTTTTCGACGTATCAAAGGTGCTTCAGCCTAAGCTCTCCGATGATTTTCGGACTTAGAAAATTTTTGGAATTTTCTCCTATCATCCACAGATTTCTTTTGACTTCTTCTGGGCAGAGGGTAACCTGTGTCTGCTAGCTGATTCTTCATGGCCCATTGAGGACCATGCTGCAACATGAGCTCTGATACCACTCTGTAACATCCCCGACCCTCTGACTGACGAAGAGGATGCTACCAAGGCATTAACCATCCGGGCTACTAGCCCTATGAACATGTACATACATACAAACTGAAGAAAGATGCTTGGAAGTAAAAACATGCATATATGATTATCATATAGTGGAGGAAAAACCATACATTCCAGCATTTAACATGTTCATCATCATTCATTAAACATCAAATATGATTGCAGAAGTAAAATAGACAAGAATACTTATCTTGTGAGTAATTCATCCCTCAACCAGCTACGTCGCTGCAATGTTCCACCCAACCATAGGCTAGTGTGCTCCTTAATCTCTCAGCAACACTACCACCCCCGAGCTAATCATGATTCCCCATGGAATAAGGAACAAGCAGGCTTACACATAGCCAAGGATACACAAATCAGCCAAGCCAACACAGTAGGGTTTATCAGGACATCAAGGAGCTAGGAGAAGCTTAATTCTAAGCTGGTGAGCTCATTGAAGAGCTAAGGACTCCCACACTAGAACTATCCTGACTTCTAGGACACCCACACACACCCAATACCAATAAATTAGTCCCTTCTCTGCTACATAGTCCCTCAGGCCCTGACCTCCCTTCCAGTGCTATTCAGGGGTTGTGGAGAAGAAATCCATCCCTCTAGCTCTATTTGGGTGGTTCCCAAACACACCAGGTTTATCAAGCAAACTAAGCCCTCATCCCCACTCCAACACAGTCCGAATACCAACCACTGCATACACGTAGCCAAACAAGTGATTCACAGCTTGGACAAGGAAAATCGATCCCTGAGTCATTCTTGGCCCTATCGTGGCCAAAATGACTCCATAATAACCACAGCAAACCAAAATGTAAAAGAACCCACAACAATGAACAACATGGGGGAAAACCACAGCCCCGGGCTCAACAATGAAGTGACGAGAAATTACACAGCCTGAAAGGGAAGAGAAAAAAGACTCTCATCATGGATAGGAGGAAAAACGTATACACGGGCCACAAATCAATAAGGAGAACATGCAAACACAGAACTTGAATAGATTACTCATAGTAAAATCATGGATGCACTGACATCAATACTCCCCAATCATGACATTCACACGCACAGTAGAAATCGTGCCCTGAGGCCGCTCTTCCAGCTCGCTGCATGAGGGAAAATGCTCGACCTGTGCGTGAGGAGAGAAAATCACTCCTCTCTTTGCGTGAGGATGGGCAAGAATGGAGTAATGGTTCCACTTCCAATGTGAGGGTGAAGAGTCCATTGGTGGAGTGTGCGTGTGGGCAAGGACTGACAGCCCTGCCACCCACCACTACCCAGCAATAACTACTCCCAACTAACAACAGAGGTTTTAAATGGGTGGTTGACACTTGGATTTTCCCCATAGGCTCAAGGTTTGATAATTCCCCCTCCTTATCCTTAGGAAATCATGCCCTTTTCATTATCGTTGCACCATCATAGCTGGTTGTAGGTTCATTTTAATTAAAGTGCATATTTACATGATGCCAAAACTATAATGTGCCAGATAGCATGATATACCATCAGCAACGATCCCAATCACCGAAACATAACACAACCAAATCGATGGTGGGGATTTTGCGTTTAGCTCCACACCACGATTAATTACAATATAGACATCATGTATCTTTAATGCAAACGGGGTCAAAATCGAGGTGTTACAGAATCCTACATTTGATGGAGAAAGTAGGATAGGTCAAGAGGAAGAGGCATGGAATTTTGGTATGAAGAAATATTTTAGGATTCATCACTACTCAGTAAATGAAAAGGACAGAATTTCCATTTATAATCTAAATGGTCGAGCTTCAACTTGGTGGGAGAACCTCATGTAAGTAAAATGAGTCAATGAAAGAAGGATCATGTGGGAGTTATTTAAGAAGTATTTCAAGGAAAAACACCATTCTTCTAGGTATTATGATAATAAGAGGAAGGAGTTCAACAAACTAAAACTGGTACACAAATATATGGAAGAACATATCCATAAGTTCTTGGAATTGTTGAGGTATGTGGATTAAATCAAAGATGAAAGAATAAAAATCCAATGCTTCCTTGGGAGTCTACCTCAAAATTCCAAAGATAGGATTGAGTTTGTTAATACACTAACTCTTGATTAATCCATTAGGATGGAAATGCATTTCTATGAGCAGAGAAAAGGAAAATTATAGGTTCATCCAGCATGGAAAGGGAATCCAAAGGGAAGGTTTGACGAAAGAAGAAGTTGATTGCAATACAAAAAGGGCCAAAGGGACCACTTCAAAGTTGGGGATCTGGAGAGAACCACATGCTTAAGGACTTTCCACATCGGAAAGAGAAGCCTCAAGGATTGCACAAAATAGAAGCAATAATGATAGTGGAGGATATCTAAAAAACCTCCCCAAATTTATGTAGCGTTGGATAACCATCAAGCAGGACATTAATCATCAATAGTAGAAGTTGGAGGTAATATTGCTAAGAAATCCACGTCTATTTTGATTGATCCAAGATCTACTCATAGTTATGTTTCTTCACAAGTGGATCAAATTTTTTCTCTTGGAAAAATGAAACATAATAAATCGTGGTTAGTTCAATTATCCACATGGAAAAAAAGAAAGGTGAGTGAAGTAGGGATGGATTGCCCCATAGAGTTGAATGGACTTATCACAAAAGAAAAAATAAATGTCCTACCATTAGGATCCTATGATGCTCTTCTTGACATGGATTGGTTGGAAAAGCATAGAGACCAGGTAGAATGTTATGAAAATTTTCTTAAATGCATTGATAAAGAAGGAAGGCCGAGGTTGGTAATAGGAATTCCTAGGATATTTTCAGTAAGGTAGATTTAAGACTTATAGTTAAGAAGGTTTTACAAGAAAGGTTGTCAATTATATGCAACTCATATATCAGATTCTCCAAAGGACAAAGTCCCAAAGATAGAAAATTATCAATTGTTGCAAGAGTTCAAAGATGTGTTTCCTGATGAAGCGTTGGGTTTGCCACCAAAAAGAGACATTGATTTTACAATCGATATTGTCTAAGGGGAAACACCAATTTCCAAATCTCCTTATAAAATGAGCATGACATAATTGGTATATTTAAAGATGCATCTATAGGAATTAATGGAGAAAAAGTATAAATATCAAATGTGTCTTCTTCAGGAGCACCGATGTTATTCTTCAAGAATAAAGATGTACCTTTAAGCCTATGTGTATTGATTACATGAAATTAAATAAAGTGATAATCAAGAATAAGTATCCATTTCCTAGAATTGATGATTTGTTTGATCAAATGAAGGAATCCATAGTGTTTTAAAAAATTGACTTGATGTTTGGTTATCATCAAGTGAGGATAAAAGAAGAATACATTCACAAGAAAAATTTATGGAAAAGATATGGACATTATGAGTTCATGGTGGTGCCATTTTGTCTTACCAATGCACTTGCCACATTCATGTGCTTCATGAATAGTGTTTTTAGAAAGTATTTGGACAATCTTGTGTTAGTGTTCTTGGATGACATTCTTGTTTATTCAAAGAAAGAAGAAGAGCACGAGGAACATCTAAGAATGGCGGTGCAAGTTCTTAGAGAGCACCAATTGTATGAAAATATAAGTAAGTGTGGATTTTATCAAAGAAAGGTACAATATTTGGGTCATGTTATCTCAGCAAAAGGAATTTCAATGGATATGAAAAAGGTTGAATCCATAATGGATTGGCCTACTCCAAAGAATGTTACCGATGTTAGATATTTTATGGGTCTTTCAGGATATTATAGAAGGGTCATTGAATTACTCTCCAAGACCTCTCATCCAATTATATCATTGCAAGGGAAGAATGCAAAGTTGTATGGTCTGAAAAATGTAAAGAAATCTTTCAACAGTTGAAGAAACTACTTACTAGTGCTCATGTTTTGAATATTGTAGATCCAAATAAGGATTTTGTAGTGTGCAAGGATGCTTCCATTAAAGTATTAGGTGGACTGATTATGCAAGAAGGCTTTGTGATTTTCTATGAGTCAAGAAAACTAAAAGAACATGAGAAGAATTATGCAACTCATTATTTAGAATTACCATCCATATTACATGCTCTCCAGATGTGGAGACATTACTTGTTGGGGAGAATATTCAAGCTTAGGACAGACCACATGAGATTAAAGTATTTTTTCGACCAGCCAAGCTTGAATGCTAGGAAATCTAGATGGCTGGAATTTCTATGTGAATTTGATTTTGAAATTAAGATTGTAAAAGGGGAAGAGAATAAGGTTGTAGATGCCCTTAGAAAAAAATTTCATGTAGCAGCATTAAGTGTACACAAATAATATTTGAGTACAAGAGTTCTTGAAGCCCAAAATAGCGATGAAAGTTACCTTCAAGTTAAAGAAAAAAAGTAGTAGGAAAGATAGATCAAAATTGTGAAGGATACCAGCTCCATGAAGATGTTATTCTTCTTTATAAATGTAGACTGTACATTTTGAATTGTCCATATTTGAAGAAGTTAGTAATGGATGAAATTCATCAAATTCCATACTCTGACATTCGAGATATCAAAAGACAATAACAACAGTTAGAAATAAATACTTTTGGCATGGAATGAAGAAGGACATAGCATAATACATTACTTGATGTCAAAAGTGACAACAAGTAAAGGAAGAACATCAACACCTAGTAGGATTATTGCAACCTTTTCCCTTTCCAAAATGGAAGTGGGAAATAATTTCCATGGACTTTGTAATAGGTTTTCCAACGATAGTGAAGAAGCATGATTCAATTATGGTTGTGGTAGACAAGCTATCAAAGGAATATCATTTTATTCTAGTAAATTCCACTCGTAAAGAAAGTGACAGAAAAATATTTTCATTAAATAAATATTTAAATTGCATGGATTACCCAAGGCAATAGTTTCAGATTGAGATGTAAAGTTTACATCAAAATTTTGGAAAGGGTTATTTTAGGAGTTGGGAACTCAGCTGAATTTTAGTGCAATGTGTCATCCTTAAAAAGATGGCCAAGCTGAGAGGGTGAACCAAGTTATTGAAGACATGTTGATAATTTCTGTGATGGATAAACCATCCAAGTGGGAGGATTACCTACACTTGGTAGAATTCATATACAATCATGGAAATCAAGAATCATTGGGGATGAATCCATTTGAAACATTGTATGGAAGATGATGCAGAACTATAGTGAATTGGGATAGTTTGGTGAATATGAAAGTAGTTATTACATAAATTCTGTAGGAAATGTAACATAAAATTGTTAAGATCAGGTAGAATTTAAAAGAATCCTAGGATAGACATAAGAGTTATGAATATTTGAAAAGTGTGTGCAAGGAGTTTAAAATTAGGGATCATGTTTATTTAAGAGTAAATAAAAGGACATGAGACTCTCTCCCATGAATATAAAATCCTTGAGGTTGCTCAACATAAAACTCCTGTTGTATGATTCCATTGAGAAATGTGGTCTTCACATCCATCTGATGGATCTTCCAACCCATTTTTGCAGCAATGGAAATCAATTCCATGATAGAAATATAATTAGAAATTGGTGAAAAGGTCTCATCATAATAATCTCCCTCAACCTGCAAGAACCCTCGTACCACAAAGAAAGACATGTAATTCTCCACAGTACCATACTGAACATGTTTTAGCTTGTAAAGCCAACGAGAACTCACCAATGACTTCCCCTCAGGTCTCAAAACAATCTCCTAGACATGATTCTTCATGATGGAATGGTACTCTTCCATCATGGGATTTCTCCAAACATGATGTTGAGAGGCATCATCAAATGTAGATGTCTCTAAATCATGAAGTATAGCCACTAATGCCATACCCAATCTGTCTCGCATCTAAATAGCCCTAACTAGCTCCTTGGGTGTTCCAATCTCCTTTGCTTCCTTCAAGGTGCCCCAAAGATACTTAGGATTCTTCTTCCTTGAATACTTCTCCCACAATGGTCTATCCTCATGTGATGAGCTCCCAGAGGTAGAAACCCTAGTAACTTGTGAACCAAAAGTTGGTTTACCAACAACTGGTGAACCATATGATCTTGAAGCTCTGTATGATGATCCTGTAATCTGAGACCCAAAAATTGTCCTTGAATATTCTATTCACTGAACAAATGAAACTAGAGAACCTGTGCCTATACGGTGTGGTCCAATAATCCAGGAAACCTGTGAACCTGTCAACTGCACTGAAGGTAACTGTGAAAATACCTGAGGTGTGGGAACCTACTGCTCTCCCTACTCTGACTCTCTAGAATTCTTGAAGGCCCTCTCCTCCTCAAATCTCACTTCCCTCCTCACAAACACCTTCCTATGAGAAGGAATATAAATATGGAAGGAATTCGAAGTCTCATCATACCCCACACATATTCCTTTCTCTGTTGTGGACTCAAACTTTGTCCTCTTCTTAGAAGGGACATGTGAGTAAGCCAGGAAACCAAATATCCTAAAATGACTCACCTCAGGCTTATTTCTCGTGAAACTCTCCTCGGGTGTCCTGTTCCCCATGGAACAATGGGGATTCCTATTCTAAAGTTATACAACTGTGCTACATGCCTCTGCCCTAAGGAAGAAAGGAAGTGATTGATCATCCAACATGGCTCTCGCAAATCCAACTATAGATCTATTCTTCCTTTCTATGACTCCATTCTTCTCAAAAGTGTATGGTACCATCAACCGTATATGAATTCCCTCCTGTCTGCAATACCCATCGAACTCCTTGGAATTATACTCACCCCCTTTATCTGATCTAAGAGCATGTATCTTCCTCCTTGTTTGGTTCTCCACAATAGCTTTGAACTCTTGGAAAATATGCAATACCTCCTCATAATTATTTCTCTTCAGGAAGTAGATCCATGTATTCCTAGAATGGTCATTGATGAATGTCACATAATACTTGAACCCTCTCATAGAAACAATTATGATATGTCCACACAATCCAGAATGTATAAATTCAAGAACTCCTATTGACCTGTTATCACTGTTAGTAAAAGCAGTCTTGGTGTACTTTCCCAAAGCACACTCCTTGCATACCTCACTATGATCCGTGTTGAACTATGGAAATTTTTTAACCATATACCTCAACATATGAAAAGATGGGAGATACATATCAGCCATCCTCCTGTGCCACAGCTCACAAACCTTGTTGCTTTTGCTATGTGCCAAAGCATCCTGGGGGCTTAAACAAGAGATTGTATAGTTTCTCACATCTAACTCTAATGGTGTATGACGTAGATGGTCCCATGGTCTTAGGAAACACATGCACATGTCCATCTAGGAAGGACACCCAAAGACCTCTATCCTCAATCATGGAAACTGAGATCAAGTTCTTCTTCAGCCCTGTTACATACAGTACATCTCTCAAAATCATGGGACTCATCGACTCTCTCTCTAAAATGTAATGTTCACATGCCCAGCTTCTTTGACAACTATGTCATCCCCCAACATTGTCTCCACATCAATATCTGCCTGTGAAAGCTCAGAGAATGTCTCTGAAGCACCTGTCATGTGGATGAAAGCTCCATTGTCAATGTACCACGTGCCGGTGGTGGATGCACTCAAAGAATGACATGTCAACAATGAATACTCCCTCTCAATATCAAAATATCCACTAGTGATGATGGATTCTCTCTCTTTATCAACATGCATAGTGGAGAGTGTAAATCTCTCTCAAATCTCACTGTAAACTCCTCCACCTCTGTTGAAGATGTTGTTTGATCTTCTTCTTCTGTGGACACTTCCCATCATAGTGCCCAAACTTCTGACAAGTGAAGCACTTCACAGTTCTCAAATCCTTCTTCTTCCTCTGCTTCTGCTTAACCCCACCCTTCTTAGGGCCCTTCTTGAACTTATTCTTCCCATTTGCAGTCAATGCCACATTCTACTCATCCTTGATACTAGTAGAAGCATTTCCCTGCACAAGCCCTCTCCGATTCTCCTCTTGAACAAAATCATCACAAATCCTATTCCATGTAGGTAAGTTCTCCCCAGCCACTAAAGCCTCCAAAAACATAGCCCAAGGATATGAAACCCCATTCATAGATGTCTGCACTAGCTCTACATCACGAACAATCTCCCCCACTATTGCAAGCTCATCTCTCACCTGAGAGATCCTAGTAAGGTCAGATACCGCATACTTCGCTTTGGCCATCTCGATACTTTTCAACTTCTCCCTCAAAACCATATTGCTATTCTCATTTGAGCTTTGAAACAAGTTCGTCAAAGCATCCCACATCTGATATGCACGGGTCTTACTCGAGATGTGTGGGATCACATGGTATTTCACTACATATAGGATAATTCTTCTAGCTTTTATGTCCTTCTTGTTGAAGGTAGTAAGTTTTTCTGCATCGGTGGAAAGGGTAACAACAATAGGAACTATTGTAGTGTTATGAACTACCTAATCCCACAACTCATTTTCCTCCAATCTAAGCACTAGCCTATCTTTCCATGGGACAAAATTCATAGCCCCATCAAGCCTATCCTCCAACCTAATACCTGTAGCCATCTTCTACACAAAGTTCAAGTTTCAACAAGGTGTTTCTTACTGACAAAAGAAGTCACTGAAGTCTGAATTTTTTCATTGTGTATAAATCTCCCCTCCTTTTAAAAAAGCTCTGATAGCATGTAGAAATTTCAGCACTATCCCAACGTAGTTTACAACTCCATTTAAAAAATTGTTTAATTCCCAACCCAATTTGTAAATGTGTTGCAAATTAGATTTTTCTCATAAACAATATATGACTGAAACACAAGAAAATATTCTATAACATTTTCACTAACAACAAATAAACCACATTCAAAGATAAATTTCAGACACAGTATTTTTGGTCCAAGTACCCAGGAAAAATTCCCAACCTCCGTGGAAAACCTGTGAGAGAGAGAAATTTGTATTATCTAGAAAATTCACAGCAAGAGACAGAAATTTTTTTAGACCAACTTATCTCAACCATATGAGAAATCTGCCTCATTTTCAGTTCCAAACAGAAAAATTACAAACTCAGAAATTTTCCAATAACTGCCTTGATTTATGTGCTTCTCTATGGATTGTATGACAACCATATGGACAGACTGTATGGCCTATCTGTATGGACCGCAAAATATGTGCTTGCAAACTGCATTGAGATTTGTGCCCAAAAAATATTTCCTTGAAAAAGATGCCCGAGAAAAATACTCCTTGAAAATGGTGTTGTACTTTTCCTCGAGATCTATGTTGATGTACGGAATCCATATCATACGCCCTATAAGGAACAACGATAAATGTTGATATACCTTGCCTTAATTTTTGTGCCCTGGTACTATACTTTCCCTTCTTGAAATGCGTTCCCAAAGACAAATGTTACTGCTAATATTTTTTTGTCTTTCTCAGAAAATGGCTCTCTCTTCTCTCAAAATGAAAAAGCGCCTCTTCACTTGGAAAGTTTCCTTTTTGGTGAAAAAATTAGGGTGAATGAAAATCCATATAATCCTAGGGCTCATATTAGTCTAGATGAGTGGTTGTGGTTAAAATCACTTTTCTCCACAAAATAATTAATTTCATTCACTTTTTAAATATTTCACTTAAAAGTGCACTTTATTCTCTAAAGTGAAATTAATGCTCATTTCAAGCCATTAATATAAATTCCAAGTGACTCAAACCCCTTTTTCGTAGTGACTTTGGCAAAATTCACTTAGGGGAAAAATTCCTAGGTAAAAAAATCAAGATTAACTATGGGAGAATTGGACATTTTTCCAATAAGTTTCCTTACCCAAAACAAGAGGAGAGTGATCATGAAGAATATTGTTATCATAAGTGTAGGGCCATGGATAAGAAGAAGTTTAAGAAAAAGAAGGCAAACTTATATTCCAAAGAATATAGTGACAATGAAAGTGAAGATGTAGAAATCCTATTTATGGGAATAGATACTCAAACTCATAATGGTGAATCATATGAAGAATTAGAAGTGGACCTAGAGGCTCAATACATGGTTGTTGTTGATTAAATTGAAAAATGTAGAAGAAAGAACAAGGTTTTGAAAGAAAAACTGTGAAAGCAGCAAGAAGAGACAAACCAAATTATTACTAACTTGAAGAACCAAATTCAAGAGGCAAAGAAGATTAAAGAGGACCTAGTAGTGCAGCTAAGGAAGAGATTAAGAGATTCTAAAAAACTTGAAAAAGAGATTATTCAATTTAGAAAAGGGGTTGATGAAGAATCTATTAAAGCAAAGTTTGAGAATAGTTCAAGGATTAAAGATGATATCTTAAGTAACTAAATTCCATCAAGTGATAAATCTGGTTTGGGTTTTGACAAAGAAAGGAAGCCAGAATATTCTTCCTTCACAAACCAAGGTGGAAATAAAAGAAGCTATGCAGCCAAGGAAGAGATTACAAGATTATGAAAAAATTGAAAACGAGATTATTCAATTTAGAAAAGGGGTTGATGAAGAATCTATTAAATCAAATTTTGAGAATAGTTCAAGGATTTTCGATGATATCTTAAGTAACCAAAGACCATCAAGTGATAAATCTGGTTTGGGTTTTGACAAAGAAAAGAAGCCGGAACATTTTTCCTTCACAAACCAAGGTGGAAATAAAAGAATCTATGTTGTTGCACTAAAGAGTCCAGTTAAAAAGGAAGAAATCAAGAAATATTCTCCATCATTTTATAACAAAAATAGAACTAATGAGGTGTGTAAGAGATCAATGACAAATAGATACCACTAGATCCTTTTGGTTCATTGTTACCCTTGTAATAATTTTGGTCATAAAGCCGTGAAATGCATAGCTTATGGAAAGGTTCATGAATACAAGAAGGATGAACCTAGTAAGATAGATGAAAGAAATCATAACCACTTTGGATCTCTTAAAAGATATGACATAGAGTGTTACAAATGTAATAAATTTGGACATATGGCTAGAGAATGTAAAATAAGAGAGAATGTTTTAGTAGAGGCTCAAAGATAATAGAAGAAAATGGAAGTTGGGAAGCAGAAAGATAAAAAATTCCTCAAAGGAAAGTTCTATGGTTATTGCTATTGCTGTCAAAAGTTTGGTCACAGGGCTGTTGACTGCAGGACCAAGGTAAAAGAACAAAGTTTGAGAAGGAAACAAGACACAAACATAGAATATGATTGAAGTCAAGTAATTTGGACACCTCATGGGAATATGTGGAAGAAAAATTCAGATTACGAAGACTCAGAAGAAACAAAAATTTCAAACATCAGTGAGGTCTCCAAAGATGATAATGAGCATAATAGTGCTAGAGATAAAAATGACATTCATTATGAGGAAAAGCAATATGGAGATGTAAACGAATACACTGATGAAGATGAATATGAAGGTGATAAAGAAGGATATACTGATTGTGGAATCATTTTCTAATATCTCTCATGATCTAAAGAGAACCCTGAAAATAACATTAGGAGGGATCTTATACTCAGGGGGATTTAAATTCAGAAAATTCCAAATGATATCTAAGGAAAAATTCAATTGGTATCTAATGTTGAGGTATGATGAAAGCTATCTTCCTAAAAAAGAAGAGATGATCAGGGTTTAACTATAAGACTGGTGCATGGTTGACATAGAGGAAAGGTGCATAAAATTGGTTGGAAGTAGACTGAGAGAGACTCAATAATGGAGCAAAAGGAGGCATAGTGATAGGGGGAGTCTATGAATTTATCACTTAAGTTATCATTCAAAGACTTGTCGCAAGAAGGAAAATAAGAAAAATAAGGATCCTAACTAAGACTATCATTCTTCAAGCAACGATTAGTACCAAGTCCAGCTAAAAAAGGGAAGAGACATGTTGGCAAGGCCATTTGTCAGAAAGAAGAAAAGGAAGCATGTCAAGGGGAGATATGTTGACAAGGGGAGATGTCAAAAGGAAGCCTTTTTCATTAATGTCAAAGGGGGGGAACATTAAGGAGTTGTTTCCATCAATGCCAAAGGGGGAGAATGTTGAGTTTAGTTGTCATTGATGTCAAAGAATTTCATCGATGTCAAAGGAAGTGATGATGTGACATGTGTGATGAGGCTAGGAAATGACATGATGGTGTGTTGGTGCTATTAGGAAGTCATTGTTGCAATCTAACCTCATTATGGAACACTATGACAATTTTGGAAATTGACTAAGTCCCTTTGAAACAGTCGGAATAACTCATCCAGTCGCTCCAAAATGGTTGGCGTAACTCATCTAGTCGCTCCGAAACGATCGACATAACTCATTCAGATGCTCTAAACTGGTCAGCGTAACTCATCCAGTTGCTGCAAAAGGTTGAATCATCCATGTCAAAGTAACTCATCCAGTTGCTGAGAAAATCTTAGAGGAAATCAGCCAATCTCTCTGACATAATCAACTTGGGAAAAATAAGTTTCGTAAAGAATCGTTTTGGCACAACTCGAAGAAACTCGTTGACACGGTCGGGAGTAAATCATGAGTCACCTTTGAAACAATATCTCTCTTCGACACAGTCGGCTTGGCCAAAAAAAGTTTTGTAAAGCACTGTTTTGACACAACATGTCGAAACTCACCGACACGGCCATGAGTAACTCATGAGTCACCTCCGAAATAATCGAAGAGATCAGTGAATGTTACCAATGTAGGAAGTTGTCAATTTTTTCGGGTAAACTTGATTTTTTTCGCCGAGACGGTTGCGTCCAAGTATAAAATACTGATAGACTAAGCACAGAAAAAACCAATCAGAGGTTTTTGGTGAGTTCTCACTGACACAGTTGTAGAAGACTCTTTTGTTCCACTGAAATGGTCGTGAGAACTCACAAATCACCATCAATGGTATCAGAGGATTTTTTAAGAATATCGTCGATATACATCGGCGTTAATTTTTCCTTCACGATGATTTATTAAGTTTTGTGCCAATGGCGTTCTGTTGATTTGGGCACCAAAATGACTAGAGAAGGTTAGATAGGCCCGGAAAGGGACTTAAGGCATAAGCTTGCATAGAAGCAAGGCTATTTCCACTGATATAGAGGGTTAAGGCCCACATTTGTCTGGAAATGCATGCAGGTGAAGTATGGGAGAAGGAAACATGCCATAGATGAAGGAAGCCTGTGAAATCTTGGAGTATTCCCGATGGTGAAAGAGATAGGAAGCCCACAGACATGAAATAAATAAATAAATACCGAAGTCCTAAATATGGAAGAAACCCATAGAGATTCGAAGAGGCATGAGATGCACACAAATTTTAATTAATTAATTAAATTAAAAATATATAATGAACAGAATGATAAATTAATTGAATAAAATCAGTAAGAAACAAAATGATAAATTAATTATCAGATATGTGAAGAGGCACGATGATGAAGAGGCATGATCATAGGTTGAAAATATGCAACGATTAAAAAAAAGTAAAAGAATAAATAAATAGAATTATGAAGAAGAAAGAAGATGACTCTACTATCCAGATAAATGCAGGAGTAGTAGCAGACCTAGACCAAAGAAGAACCAGTGACAATAATATTAAAGAAGACCTGGAAAACATATACAAAAATATTAAGGTGGAAAGGTGTTGCTAAGGAAGGCTACAGGCCTGTAGGGGGTTGTAGCCTCCTTCTAGTAGTAGCTGGTAAATAGGGTGTTGTAGCATCCTCTTAGTAGCAGCTGATAAAACTAGGGGGTCATAGAATCCTTCGAGTAGTAGTTGGTAAATAGGGTTTTATAGCATCCTTTCAATAGAAGCTAATAAAACCAGGGGGTTATATCCTACTTTTAGTTGTTGCTGGTTAATAGGGTGGAGTATCATACTTGTCTATGGTAGCAGGCATAAACTATTTTTTAAATACAGTTTGGCAGGAATAGGAAGTATTGGTGGTTTACCGAATTCAGATTCCACGATAAATTTGTGTTCTTTGTATTTAGTTTGATCTTAAGTGTTAATGAATAAACTAAAAGTGGCTTAAATTGTTAAAAGTTATCAATATTGATTCACCCCCTCGCTCTCAGTATTTTCCAATTTTCCAACAAGATTATATTGAAATATGGGGTTACTCGCATTGATGTATTTATTGAGTGAGAACTTCATTAGTGTGGGGGAATAATCTCCACAAGGTCTAGCTTTATTGTGTTATCAATTAAAGTTTCCTTACAATTTCTAGATGGGTCCATATCAACCAAAAATAATTTATGTTCCCTAAATTTATGTCCTTGAAAATATTTCTCATCTCAATTCCTTGAAAATATTTCTCATCTCAATTATGTACACAATACCATTAAGGTGGCATTCAATTATTTATTGATAACAATTACTAAATCACAATCGATAGAGAAGGATTTGAAAGTGACATTATGTTAGGATTCACTCTTTAAACAAATTTGGTGCATTTGCACTCGAAAACTTCCTCAAGATATACATAGGTATTTAATTGAGAGTCTCCAACATTGCATCTAGTGATACATGTTGAATTGTTCTATTGTCTCCCCCCAAACATCACCAATAAAGTAGTACTTGAATGCATCATCGAAAATTTATGGTATGCTTTTTAATCACTCAAAAATTGAAATGTATTAAATGGATATGATTATTTGGGATAACTTGGAACACCCATAAAAACTGAGTCTACATTTTTAATTGAGTGTAGAAGGCCTCCACAAATTTGTTTAAAGAAATTTAGCCCTCGTACATAACGGTCTATATCCACATGTTATAACATATGCATTTATGGTTATTGTTTCATTTTACAAGCTAGAATCAAAATACTCTAGATACAACTTGTCTCATGACAAATTAAACTTCCCAACCTCTATTAATGCTTTTTCACCACACTAGCTCCCACTTCTAGTTTCATGCTCAATACACAATTAAAATCAACCTATATATATTCTCATAGGTGAACTAAACATTATATTATATTACCTTTATCCATAAGTGGTAAATACCCAAATGGGAATACAAGCAAAGATTAAACAAACATAAGAGAATAGGATTCAAAGCATGGAGTTCTTATTAATCAGTATACAATATATACATCAGAATGACCCTTGATTTCATCTTCCGAGTGGTCTCTTGAACTCTTGAATTTTCCTATTCACCTAGTGTTAGCACATGTGCTAAATTTTGAAGCTTTTTATAGATGTGTTAGGACTATTTTGGGATAAGTAGTTGGAAAGGGATTATACCAGTGAAAGGAGGAATAAGGCCTGAAAATTTCTTGTCATAGGAACTTGAAGGAGGTTAATGAGGTTCTGCATGTATTTTGAAGGATCATTCCTATTTTCAAAATGCAAAATAATTGAATATTTTAGATTTGAACCTTGCAAATTTGGGTAAGTAAGAAAGTGAGGTTATGTAGTAACAAGAATGAAGGGTTTAAATACATGAGGGGAGAAGATCAATGGCCGATTATAATCCTGCCAAGATAATATGTACAGGATTGAGGAATTTTGGTAAGGGCAGAGACAGGTTAACTTGCATGCATAAATTATCCATTGGAGGAACAGATGAAGATAAATTTGTGTTCTCAAAAATGTTTGTTGTTTCGACATGCAAGGAGGAATAAAATTCTCAAATCCATGAAATATCTAGGAGCCCACACATTTCAATGGTGGCGATCGAGGGCCAAATCAGATCAAATGTGGAAATTGATTCCGTTGGCACAACTTGCGTGCCGCGATTGAATTTTTGAAATCGACAGAATTTGGTAGGGGCCGGAGGTTTCAATGACCCATATATACCCTACCACGATATATGGTGGGGGTTAATTCTACTCCCACAACATGCACGTAGACAAAATTTCCCTCAGATCAGCAGAATTCGGTAGGGGTCGCAGGTTTTGACGGTTAGGATCAGCTCCCGATTCCAAATCGACGACAACAATGGATTTTTCCAATGTAAGGTGCATGATAGATAAGAATGGTTGGGTTTGGAAACATATGGTAGGAGCTATGCGATTCGACAGATATAATGAAGATATGTTAAGATCAATGGTGGAGGCATTTTCTGCTAAGGTAATATGCAAGAAAAATAAGGACTATGGTATAAAAGAGAAAAAGACCGATGGAGTCCAAGAAAGTAGGATTGACAGTTTAAGATGAAGGAGGGTTGGATGAAAAAATGAGAGATGTTCTCGCCAAAGAAGGTGCAAGCGGTATATCAGAGAAGAATAATATAAAAAATGTGTGCACATGAATTTAGGTCACTTGTACGACTCTGAGCATTGGATAGCGAGAGCAAGACTCTGCAGAAAGCGACCAGCTAGGAAGACTAGGTAGGTCACGTTTCTCCATTACACAATTTTTATAAGATGGCTGAGGTAGAAGGGTTAGCTGGCCAAAACCTAAAATATAAGAAAATGAAAGAATTTTTTGAAGATAGGTATTTTGATATTTTTCGACACCATACTACTAAATGGACCCATAGAAACTGTAAAGAAAAAATTGAAGCTGCTTAGGGACCAGTGAATTGATGTGCAAGGTGTGTATAGGTCATTTTTCCACCTTTTCTCTACTGACCAAACCTTGAATTTCCCCGAGTTCATCGATTGGTACACCACCAGTTACTCTCCTTCTGAGAAGTTAATCATGGATGCCTCTAGGTCTAAAATACTTTGTCTGATCAGCCCCCTCATCATTAGAAACACTTTCTCTGTTCTCGAAGAGTCTGCTCATAAATATAAAGAGTATAGTGAAGAAATCATTGTCTAGTGTTTTAGAAAGGAAACTATGGCAAAGAAAGAGGAATTCTTTAAGGCCTGTTTCAAACCCGATACCCAGCTAAAAAATCACCCTTACCCTTTAGATGTTGATGATTTCGATGAGGAAACATAATATGTCACAACCCTCTTGAGTTAGTTTTTAGGTATGGATACCGACAAATACATCACATATTCCATGATGATTTTATTTTTTACCCTGAGCACCTTCCTAGCCGACTCAGAGGATCCTAGCCAATCAATCCAAGTTTCTTTCCTCAAGTTTGGCGAGTTCCTGGTCGATAACATTCACTCTCAGCTCGTGGATTTTCCTAAGACCGAAACCTTTATATTTCAGTACTACTTGTTGAGAATGTTTCTATCTTTCAATGAAGAGAACCTTCAACTTTCAAAAATGATGATCACAGAAGAAATAAATAATGATTACACCAAATTCATAAATTTTTTGATGACGAGAGTGTATGGTTCCTTCTTCTAGAAATAACTACCCAGGGTGTTTCCTGAGATGAAGGAAACCTTGAAATCCTCCCCTGACAAGAGGATTGGGGATTGGTTCTTGTTAGAACAATGCACAGTAATTAGGCTATATGGATTTGTCCACCAACCTTACATATTGCCTGCCTTTTTGAATCTCAGGGTGTTCTCTTTATAGTTGATCAGACATAGGTTGTTAGTGGAAAATGAACATTTCCTAAGTTTCAGGAAGTAATCAGAAATTAAATTTCCTTAGGTGATAGTCCCATCCATCATCAAGAACAAGGCCACTCTACCATTGATAGAATGTCTAATGAGAATAATGGGGTTCCGTATTGAGGCTGCCATCAATTATGATCCCCATCACATCATATCAAACAGAAGGAAAGACAAAAAAAAAAAATCCCTTTGATCACCATGAGGTGGCAGGTCTGCTTGAGGCTGCAAATCGGTCATACTACCCCCAGAAGAAGGAGGGAGATGATGGTATGGATGAGGACCCAAATTCTCTAATGCATGAAACAACTCACCTCCACATGACACTTCAATCCCGGGCCCAGTAGTAGAGAAGGTTACACCTTTGGCTAGTGTCTCTTATCATTCCAACAAGAACGAATTCTCTAATTTCATGGATACAGAGGAGGAGGACACAACCAACACACTAAAGAAACATAACTTGGATGATGCAGGGCAGCTGGTACAGGAAGCTCCTGGGAAAGGCAAGAAAAATCAAGTAAAGGTCAAAGGCCCTGCCTTTGAGGTTCAAGAATTTGAACTTTCCCATACACATGAAGGATCAACAAACATATATAGGTCCAAGAATGAGATATTGGACAAATACAAGGAGATCAAGGACATCACCATGAATGAATCTCTCAAATTATTTGCAGAGGTAAGGAAATATTGTGGTCAAGAGGTATCTATGGTTTCAATTATGCTCCCAAAACATGCACGCGTAGAAACTTTCCCTTAGATCAGTGGAATTTGTTAGGGGCCATAGGTTTCGATGGTTAGGATTAGCTCCTGATTCCATATCGATGACAACAATGGATTCCGACGATTTAAGGTGCATGCAAGATAAGAATGGTCGAGTTTGGAAACATATGGAAGGAGCTGCGTGATCTGATGAACAGAATGAAGATATGTTAAGATCGATAGTGGAGGTGTTTTCTACGAAGGGAAGATGTAAGAAAAATAAGGATGACGGTATAAAAGAGAAAAATACCGATGGAGTCAAAGAAAGCAGGATTGACATTCCAAGATGAAGGAGGGTTGGATGAACAAAGGAGAGATGTTCCCACCAAAGAAGGTGCAAGCGATATATCAGAGAAGAATAATATAAAAATGTATGCACGTGAATTTAGGTCACTTGTATGATTCTGAGCATTGGATAGCGAGATCAGGACTATGCATAAAGAGACCAGCTAAGAGGAACTCCATCATCCCACTTGTCAAAAGACCAGATAGGTCACATTTATCCATTATAAAAATTTTATAAGATGGCCGAGGTAGAAGGGTTAGCTGAGCAAAACCTAGAATACGAGAAAATTGAAGAGTTATTTGAATATAGGGATTCTAATATTTTCGACACCATACTACTAAATGGACCCATAGAAACTATAAAGAACAAACTAAAGCTACTTAGGGACCAGGGAATTGATGTGCACGGTGTTTATAGGTCATTTTTCCACCTTTTCTCTACTAACTAAACCTGAATTTCCCTAAGTTCATCGACTTGTGCATCGCTAGTTACTCTCCTTCTGAGAAGGTAATCTGGATGCCTCTAGGTCTAAAATCCTTTGCCTGGTCAGCTCCCTTGTCATCAGAAACACTCTCTCCATTCCTAAAGAGTTCAGTAAAAAATATAGAGAGTATAATGAAGAAAGCATTGTCCAGTGTTTTAGAGAGGAAACTATGGAAAATAAAGAGGAATTCTTTAAATCCTATTTCAAACCCGATACCCAACTAAAAAATCACCCTTACCCTTTAGATTTCGATGATTTCAATGAGGAAACACAATATTTCACAACCCTCTTGAGTCAGTTTTTAGGTATGGATACCGACAAATACATCATAGATTCCATGATGAGTTTACTGTTCACCCTGAGCACCTTCCCAATCAACTCAGAGGAGAATAGATATTCATTCCAAGTTTCTTGCCTCAAGTTTGATGAGTTCCTGGCCGATAAAATTCACTCTCAGCTTGTAGATTTTCCTAAGACCAGAACCTTTATATTTCAGTACTACTTGTTGAGAATGTTGTTGTCTTTCAATGAAGAGAAGCTTCAACTTTCGGAAATGATGATGATAGAAGAAATAAATAATGATTTCACCAAATTCATAAATTTTTTGATGACGGGAGTGTGTGATGCCTTTTTCTAGAAATAACTACCTAGGGTGTTTCCTAAGATGAAGGAAACCTTGCAATCCTCTCCTGAAAAGAGGATTGGGGGATGGTTATTGTCAGAATAAGGTGCAGTGATTAGGTTATATGGATCTATCCACCAACCTTACATATTTCCTTCCTTTTTCAATCTTAGGGTGTTCTCTTTAGAGTTGACCAGACAAAGGTTGTTAGTAGAAAATGAACATTTCCTGAGTTTCAGGAAGTATTCAGAAATTAAATTTTCTTGGGTGATAGGACCATTCATCATCAAGAACAAGGCCACTCTCCCACTAATAGAATGTCTAATAAGAAGAATGGGGTTCTGTACTGAGGCTACCATCGATTACGATCCCCATCACATCATATCAAATAGAAGGCAAGACAACAAAAATAATCCCTTTGAGCACCATGAGGTGGCAGGTCTGCTTGAGGCTGCAAATTGGTCATACTACCCCCAGAAGAAGGAGGGAGATGATGGTATGGATGAGGACCCAAATTCTCCAATGCATGGAAACAACTCACCTCCAGCTGACACTTCAATCCTGGGCCTAGTAGCAGAGAAGGTTACACCTTAAGCTAGTGTCTCTGATTATTCCAACAAGAGGGACTTATCTAATGTCATGGACACAGAGGAGGAGGACACAACCAACACACTAAAGAAATAGAAGTTGGATGATGCAGGGTAGCTAGTACAAGTACCTAGTGGGAAAGGCAAGAAAAAACAAGTAAAGGTCAAAGGCCCTACCTTTGAGGTTCAAGAATTTGAATTTTCCCATACACCTGAAGTATCAACAAAAAGATATAGGTATGAGACTGTGATATTGGAAAAATACAAGGATATAAATGACATCACCATGAATGAATCTCTCAAATTATCTGCAGAGGTAAGGAAAGCTTGTGGTCAGGGGGTATCTCTGGTTTCTGTCAAAGATCACAAGAATAATACATTAAATCTGGTGATAGATTTTAGGAACAAAGTGGTTGAGATTAAGATCAATATGGATGATATTCCCATGCCAAATATGATCCATTTTCATAAGCAGATGTAGGATATTATTCACACCGATTTGCTGAAGTCAACTCTCAAGATATTTAAGCTGCAAACTAGCAAGAGTAGAATTGAAAACCAACTGAGACAAGAGAAGGTAGAGAATAGGTAGCACCGGGATAAGATCAAGAAGCTTCAGACATACTTGTTTTTGAATAAAAACTAAGATAATAAATGGGCTGGCACACAAAAATTGTTAAAGGAGAAAGAAGATACCATTTAGCTGCAAAAGAAAAAGATGAAGATTCCAGCTACTCAATTGATCCAAGATTCAGAGCTATTAGAGATGGAAAAGGTGAAAGAGAGCTTTAATGGTAAGCTTATAGACGACCAAGCCCATATACTAAAATTCACAGAGAAAGAAAAGCAATGAAAGAAGGATACGACCCCCATAGTGGAAATTGAGAAGGCCCTTAAGGCCAAAGCAGATGATTTGGAGAAAAGGTTACGGGAGAAGGAAAAAGAACTCGAGAAGGAGGTAATACCTTGCATCACTAAACCTGGTGAGTTATCCATAATTCAAGCACTGGCATAGGTAAGTCTAAAGGAATTGGAGCTGACAAGGTTGAAGCACCCGAACAAGAACCTAGAGGGCTCAACGGTGGAGAGAGAATGTGAAAGGAAGAACTAGGAGGCCAAATGTGCTGAATTGTAGGCCAAGAATGAGAAGTTGGTACAACAGGTAACAGGGAAGTGGGAAGTTCAGGGGTAAAATTTAATGTCCCAAATTTTTCATTGGGTCACAATGGCCAAATCACATTTTCCATATTCATGAAAGTTGTCGAATGGATTCTAAAAGTCAAATAATTTCCAAGGAGGAAAATCACTAGTTTCCTAGGTTGGGGGTGGAAGCTTTGAGATTTGGAATAAGGGGAATAATAAATGATGTTTAGAAATTAGAAGAGGATAAATATTTAATAATGTATCTTATTAAATAAATACAAGAGAACATTGAAATGGCTATGGAAAATGGAGACACATGGAGACTATGGGGCCCACTCAAGCTAGAATTCCTATGTTAAATGGCATCCTCCTCTTGTAATTATGAATCTATGGAAATCCTAATGTTTTGGATGGATTATGAGGTTAATATACTTGTCTATATACTTCATATGTCTAATTTTGGATGAATTGTAACTTACGTGGGAGAGGAAGAGCCAAATGGGAGTTTCATGGACACTTGGCTAAATTCCCCTTACATTTATGGCATCTATGACACCAATGATGGTCATTCTATGACAGTTATGACACAAGTAAGATATGAAGGCTGAAATACTGACATACTGACATTTCATGAATGAATAGAGAATCTTAGAGGTCTAATTTTGGAGTTGGAGAAGGCCAAGAGGCTCCTACTTAAATTTGGGAGAAGAGGGAAGGCGAAGAGAGAGGCCACATGGCATAGCATGATAAGCCACACCAATTCGAATTGGATTTGGATTATGGATGGATTTTGAAAATTAGAAGACTAATAATGTTTATAAAATATAGGGATCATCCATGATAATAAGCTTTTTCTCATTTGTGAATTGTGAGAGCTAGTGGATGACTAGTTTTCTTGCTTAATCCAATTTCGAGGGTGAAAGATTCCCATCCTAGTTGGTGTTTGGAAAGGACACTCAGGTATTTCATGAAGATTTAATGGAGTTTTATTTTTAGGTACAATATAGAGGAATTTCATGGACATCTCAATATCATATTGTTCTTCCATTCATCTCAAGTTTTCTCACCATATTTCAGCTCTATGGAGTGAGGCGCACATGGTGAGCTATTCATATCTTTGAGGGAGATTATATTGCTAAATTATTTTGTATTTTGATGTAAATTATCTGTTTTTTAAATTCATAAATATCTCAGGTCGAAAATACAAGATATATCATGTATTATTATCCAATATTGAAGAAACAGTGCCATTTCCCCAATACCTTGTTGTAAACTCTTGCAATCTTGATGGAATCGAATATATGTGTGCACCATTGATGATTTGTGAATGAAGGAACTGTAATTAAAGTACATTATGGGTTTCAGGGTATGTAACTGATAATTTGTGGCCATTGGGTCGAATTTCATAGCATTTGGGGCAAACTACATCTCATTTCCCCAAGGGTCCAAACATAGCTTTTTTATATCTGATTGAAGAAAGTGATAACAGCCATGGGATTTTGATTGGTTATGCATATGAGTATATGATAATGTATTCTACACATCCTCTTCTTCAATTTGATAATTTGAGTGATTTTATGTACATTTTGGAATCCATTCTGACAATTACCTAGGAGGGATTTGAGCCCTAAAATTGCTAGTAAATTCATCTATCTTATTCAGAATTTGATATAGACTTGCAGAACTGATTAGAGGACCATAAGACATACCTAAACATAATAATTTAAGTTATTATATCATTCATACACCTTCTCTAAATATTTGGGAGCAATTGGGCTGATTTGGAGACCAAGACACTAAAACTAGTCAAGAGCCAAAATTGTGAAAAAAATGGAAAATTGGGCATTTTAGTAAAAATTTAAAAAAGGGAAATTACATAAAATCACATAATATAGGATTCCCTCATATCAAATTCCACCAAGTTGAGACCCTACCTAGATTACATTCTATACAAATAAAGGGTCATACAGGAAGCCAAACAAAGTGTCACAGTAGTTAAAGAGAACTTAAATAAGAAACCTATTGACTATGATAAAAATGGTATAGAGTTTCTAAATGGGATGACGGAAGAGGAGATCAGAAAGGGTGGAATAAGGGACATGATTTCTGTCATCACTTGGGCCAGGAAGGTGGCAAATCAGTACCATCATTTGGAAACTATGGAGGCCAAGATTGGTATCATGGCACATGAGATCAAAGTGTTTAATCGAAAAGGTTTGACCCTTCGGTAAAAATGTGGCTACCATTGTTCTCGAAGGAAAAGGGTAGCATGTTGTCACATAAAGAATACTATGACCATTTAGTTCGATGGAGGTCTTAGCAATCCAAATTCACAGACATGCAGCGTCTCTGTTAGGAAAGACAATTGTTGATAAGCTGGCATATGATTTTGAGATAGTGTTCACCTTCAGGGCCACATGTGCACAGTTGTCGGATTTTTCATATAGGGATCATGTGGAAATGTAGGTTCTCTCAAAAGAAACATCCACTATGGAATTACCTACAGTAGATCAATGGAAAGAAGTCCATAAGTTTGGAAGGACTAAGGACATTCTACGTAATCAAGAATGATGGAAATTAGGGGGGCAGTTGGTAAAGACATGAGTTACAATGAAGATGCCCCACTTCACCCCTGTGGTATAGGAACAAGTCGAGCTGATTTAGCATAGAACTATTGTATGTTCTTTGGAACATCGGTTTCGATCAAACAAGCCTACGTCCCAGATACCGCATTGTTTTTTAATAAAGCATGCATGATATTACATATTTCCTAATTTGTGTTCAAATCATGGTGAATGTGCCACCTAAAAGTTGTTAGGATTTGCAATGATGATTCATGATTGATTCCAAATTTTTGTAACTGACTTTGGCTTTGTTTCGAGGTTGGTTTTGGGATCCCAGGAAATTATAAATGTAACCTCAATAGACGAAGTAAGGGTTGGAACTTTCATTCAGAAGCCCTCTATGCTTGGTTTTTGTAGCTCTATCATTTTTTTGGAAGAATTAATGAAAAGTATTTTCTGAGTTTTCGGAGATTCATCAAGTTGTTCCATGTTTAGTTGTGTTTTCCTGTATTTCAAATTTCCATGTATGTGCATTGCTGCCAATACATTTCTAGATTGTATGTAAGGAATTTATCCTTGTTAGATGCTCCTTATATCAGAAATTGTATTTGTTATGTGTGTTTGATGATTGAGATAGAATTCATCCTTGGATAGATGCTTTGTTTTAGTTATTTTCCTCTATCGTTGTTTCTACTAAAGGTGTTCCAAGATAATCATCCATAGACAGGTGCCTCTTGTTTCACTAGGCTTCCTCCATTTCAATATGTCATTACATAAAGTTATTAGACTGAATATAACAACTATGTTGCCTCAGATTACATAAGAGAATCAACACTCATTACTGTTGTAACCCCATTGAATATTTTTAGGATGTGACTCCATTTCCTAATGGTACTTCTTATTTGTCTATTTTACCATCTTTAAAATTACAAATATCCCATTCTTATCAGAAATCTATCCTTCTAACCACTTCCTTAAATCCATATGTATATGTGAATGAGTTTGTGACATAGAGTTAGCCCTTTCTAAATCTATAGTCTAGAATACATTCTAAAGATTGGTTTGAAATGGTTACCCCACCGATCTCCTACCACAACCATAGGAAAATCATTGGGTGATAACATCTTAGTGCCGTTGTCAGGAAATAATCACTATTATCTCCTTGGAAAAATGAAATTGCCCTAGTTCTTCAACCTGGTTGTGGCATCTAGTCATAGACACACACTTGGTTATAAATGATCTGGAGACTCCACTCAAAAAATTTTGGAAGAAGACTCCACTGGAAATACTAGAAACCAGAAGGACCAATAAGAGGAGCAATCCTGATGTTGAGTCGTTTCAAGAAATTTTCGATCCATAGAGATTGATTCAGAAAACCAATAAGATGCATAGGTTAGATATAATATTTTCTTTTCCTACTGAAAGTGATGTTTTCATTGATTATATATCTAAGCATTGTGGTGAGGATTTGGATCTGGATCTCCCTAGAACAAAGTCTAATTCTAGCCTATCTGAAGTAATCTTGGACCCCTTTGCGTTCAAATTCTCTTATACATTTGGTCGCCTGAGATATCAGATTCGCTGGGTGGGAATATTCAATCCTTGTCAGACCGAGAGTGCCCTATACTTACCTCTAAATTAACCCTGTTAAATTCCACTTCCATAAGACAGTTTGCTACTGCATATTTGTCTTCCACTGCTTCAAATCTAAATCAACTTTCATCTTCCTGTTGGAGACATTTACCATCATACACACTCTTTTTGGTCAAATTGGCCTAGTTAAACCACTATCCTAAGTATAATTGACATTAACTAACATCAGTGGAGCATTAATTTCCATCATCCAGTCACACCCATGCCTACCTACAGTCAAGGAGGCTAACTTAGCCTTCTCCTACAGTCAAGGAGGCTAACTGGAGCACTCTGGGGGTGATCTGAGTGATATTAATGCACCTAATTGCTAACTGGTGGTTACAATCAGTTCAACCAGTCAGTTAAGGCACCTCCGCATTAAATATATTATTTAATGATTATTTAATATTATTTAATGATCTGGAGTCAACAAGGGTGCCCCCACCAACTTCTGATGATCAGTTCAGCTTCAGTTAACCTCATCGGGGTTCATTGAATTCATGGAGCACTAGCACTTGATGGTTGGATTGCTATGACATGTGTTTGATCTCCTTCAGTTGAGATTCAGTCATTTATTGCACTTCGACTTCAGTTAGGGTTTGGTGAGTCAATTAGGGTTTTGGTCAAGTGGTTAACTGAGTGTGAACCTATGGTTTAGAGTTAGTTAATCTAGACTCACTCATTGATTTCGAATTTCCTCCTTAGGTATTCAAATTTCTCCTTGATTCAAGCTATTGCTTGACATTGTTATTGTAACCATTCATTGTTTATTAAATATACAAAGAGGAAACCAATTCTGGTTCCGATTAACACCATTTCATGAGTTATTTGTTGATTATTCTTTGATGAGATTGATGCTTTATTCGTAGATCAATGTGCAATAATAATATGGTATCAGAGAATACAGTGGGACAAAGATCTATCTCTCAAAAACAAGCTTTTTGACAGATTTCTCCATGAAAAGTGAGCAATAGCTCAAAATTCCAGCATTGCACCAGAAGCCAAGGCTTACCACTCAATATCCCAAGTAAAGAACTTGTTGATCAAGATTTCTTGATTGACTATGCTGGGTGTGATGAAATCCTAGAATGTGCAGGCTATCCAACCTTATTTTTCCCTTTCTGTTTTGATTTTCAGGTTTCTACAGGTGAAGCATTCTCTACATCACATCTAGATGGCCTCCTCAACAGATCTCTTGACTCCATACAATTTCCACTCATGGAAAAGTTATATGGAGATTCAGTTGTGCTCCAAAGGAATTTTTAGAGTCACCATGGACACTGAAGTTGAGCCTGGATCCACCGTAGAAAAATCAAGATTCTTGAACAAGAAGGATGAATCCTTCGATTTCTTGTGCCTCTCTATTTCCTGAGACCTTCTCTTCCATCTTACGGATTTGAAGACACCGAAATAAATATGGGACAAATTGGAATCTCTATATGGAAAGCATGATGACTTGAGGGTTTACCAGCTTGAAAATGAACTCATGTCTCTCCAACCTTCCAATTTCAAGACTCTGAATGATTTATTTACAAATTTCAAGCATACTGTTTTACTCTGGAAGCAATGCAACGTGGAGAAGGAGGATGATCAGCTCATCCTTTCCATCCTCTCGAAAATCGGGGCTGATTATTCAGTTTTTGTTTCTACATTCCGTGCGGGGAAGCTCACAACCCCCGGATGGAAGATGCCTACACTCAATGCCTTCATTGAGTCCCTAACTAATGAACATGACAAGCTTGTCCAGATGGGGATCATCTGATCTTCTCGTGATCAAGCCCTCCATGTCTCAGGGCCCAAATATTTGAAATGTAAAGGAAATCAGTATAAAAATCAGAAAACTAAATTTGATGCTCCCAAGCCTAGAGTTGAAAACTAGCAGCATGATGAATCTTCCGGTTTAAGTAAGAACAAAGGAAAAGGGCACAATGGGAAAGAAAAAGTCAAGTGTTCTTACTACGGGAAGGGTTTTCAACCTGAACATGCCTACATGAAGAAAAATCTTGATGACGCAACCTCTCTCCTTGAGAGGAATCACATCAATCTTCTGGAGAGCTTTCAGAGGAGAGATCACCAAGATCAGGAACCAACACATGAGAAAGGTCATGCCCTCATGGAAAGCACTTTGAATTCCAAAGCACTGCTGATTGAATCTGGAGCTTCAAATCACATGATGGCTAAAAAATACTCCTTTTCATCCTTGGAGACCCATAAATCCATCCCCATCCACATGGGAGATGACTCCACCATCATTTCCGAAGGACAAGGTACTGTAGATCTAGAAAATGTTTTTTTCTCTAATGTTTTGTATGTACCGTCTCTAGCAGCAAATATCCTTAGTGTCTATCAGATGACACATACAGGAATGCCTAAGAGAGTCTCTTTCATCCCAAATGATGTTGAGATAATAGAAATTGCATCCTAGAAACTCATTGCTAAAGGCCTTGCAAACCATCATGCAAAATCCTATGAGTTCTCTCACTTTGTTGCGGATGCAAAGCCCACCACTCTGCTAACTCATGGAAATGAGGTTAGTAGGTTGTGGCATGAGAGGTTTAGCCATATTAATTTCAAATATTTGTAGCAATTACAGAGAGACTCCATGGTTGAATGCCTCCTGGACATCAAGGCAACCACGGGAATTTGCAAGGGTTGTGTGATTGGAAAACACCCTGAGCACAAGTTCGATCGGGGGAAGGCAAACCGAGCTACAAGCATATTGGGGTTGATACATTCTGATATCAGCAGTCTAATTCCTACCACATCCATTAATGGATCAAGGTATCTCCTTACTTTTATTGATGATTTTTCAGGCTATACATGGGTTTTCTTTCTCAGAAAGAAATCAGAAGTATGTGAAAATTTTTCTGAATTGAAGGCCTTGATCGAAAATGCCTCTGGGATTAAGATCAAGATCTTGAGATATGATAATGGAGGGGAGTATGTCAGTAATTATTTTCTGTACATATTCTCCCAAATTTGTATTCAGGTCCAGCATTCAATTCCCTACACTCCCTAGTAGAACGAAGTAGTGGAAAAGAAGAATCGGTCTCTCAAGGAGATGACCACCTGTATGTTGGAGTCAAAGAAGCTTGCTGCAAATTTGTGGGCTGAAGCCATGAATTCTGAAGCATAAATTCAGAACAGGGTGCCACATTCATCTATGAAATGAAAGACTCCTTTCAAGGCATACTTCAGACAGAAGCCGGATGTGTCGAACCTACGGGTGTTTGGGTCCACTGCATTGGCCCGGATTCCACTTGATAAAAGAAGGGCTTTGCAAACGCAAAGCATAGAATGTATTTTTATTGGGTATCCTGATGAATCTAAAGGATTCAAGATTTTGGATATCAATACCAAACATATCATCATAGAGAGAAGTGTCAAGTTCGACGAGCCTCTTCAGGAGGTGGAACTAGTGAAGGAGAAAACTGCTGAATTTCCTTCCTATTCTACTAAATATTTGGATGATGAAATTGGGGGTGATGACCCTGATTTGGATCCTATGATTTCTGATATCAGTGTGCAGCAAACATTAGATGTTGAATCAGAACCTGAAGTGAAAAATCATCTTCCTACATGGGACCAACAGACACTCTCCTCCGTAGGAGAAAACATTGGAAATCCAGATGATCCAAGGAGAACCCAGTCTAATTTCCAAAGAGTAGGTATTGCGCTCTCTTGTTATGATAATTTGCTGTGAAATTTTTTCTATTTGATGATTATTTTAGATCCAAAATCCTACTACCATGCTCGGAATGATCCGAGATGGAAAGTTGCCATGGATGAAGAGATGCATTCTCTTCAGAAATACACTACTTGGGAGCTAGTTTCACTTCCTTCGGGAAGGAAATTGGTTCAATGCAAGTGCGTGTTTCAGAAAAAGGCTGCTGCTAATGGAAGCACCTAAAAATATAAGGCAAGTCTGGTAGCAAAAGTTTTCTCTTAGGTCCAAGGAGTGGACTACCATGAGACCTTTGTACCGGTTGCAAAAATGGACTCCATCCGCCTTGTTTTAGCTATTTCAGCATCCAAGCACTAGGAGGTGCGTCACATGGATGTTAAGTCAGCATTTATACATGGATATATTCATGAAGAGATATACATGAAGCATCCTGAGGGCTAAATCACTGATCCATCTTTGGTTTGCAAGTTAAACAAGTCACTATACGGGTTAAAACAGGCCCCAAGAGAGTGGTATTCCAAGATGGATGCCTTTCTTCTCTCGCAAAACTTTCAGAGATGTAGATCAGATCCAAATGTGTATTTATAGTAGCATGATGGTGATATGATTATAATTTTTTTATATGTTGATGACTTACTGATCACAGGTAGCACAGTTGCCTCCATTTCAGCCATCCAAAATGCTCTCGACAATGCCTTTGAAATGAGTGATTTGGGCCTTCTAAAACAATTTTTGGGGCTCGAAATCGAGCAAAATTCTGATGGGATTATGGTTACTTAGTCCAAATACACTTCAGACCTGTTAGTAAAGTTTAACATGGCTGAATGTAGGTCTGCACCATTCCCTTTCCTTTCAGGGATCAGCCTTGAAGAAGGAAAACACACACCTCCCATGGACTGCACTATCTATCGACAGCTGATTGCTAGCTTGTTGTACTTGACACATTCTAGGCCTGATATTTGTTATGCCATGAATGCCGTATCAAGATACATGCAGCAGCCTCATGATTTTCATTGGACGGCAGCCAAGAGGATCCTCCAGTACATTCAGGGAACCAGGATCTATGTCATTCACTATGCTGCAGACTCCGAGCTAGAGCTGGTTGGATACACAGATTCCGATTGGGCGGGTGATTCTATTGATCAGAAGTCAACTTTCGGATATGTATTCATGTTTGGTGGTGGCCCTATTTTCTGGTCAAGCAAAAATCAGGCTACCATAGCACTATTTTCAGCAGAGGTGGAGTATCGAGGAGCGGTGAATGCTTGCATCCAAGCAGTTTGTTTGCAAGGAATTCTTTCAGAGTTTGATCTTGGTAGTACTTTGTCCATTGTCCTCTTTTGTGAAAACCGGAGTGCTATTAAGATATCCATGGATCTAGTTACCAAGCAGAGGAATAAGAGTTACCAGGCAGAGGAATAAGCATGTAGAGGTTCACATGCACTACATCAGGGAGCTAGTGCATGATAGGACCATCATTCTACAATATTGCTCGACTGATGAGAAAATTGCAGACATCTTCACCAAGAGCTTTTTAGAAAAGAAGTTCACTTACCTCCATTCACTGTTGGGGGTGAGTTCATCAGGGTGAACTAGACTACTTTCAGTGTTCATCTTGAGGGGGGGTTTTACCCACTGGGTTTTCCCTCTTTTCCTCACTTAGTTTGTTTTGAGCATTGTTTCAGTTTCAACATTGTACAGGGTGACCTATGGCCTTAGTTGCCACGGCCATAGCATTTTTATGCATCTATGTTTTCTAACTCTTCCCGAGTATAGCTTAAGGGGGGGTGTTGGAGACATTTACCATCATACACACTCTTTTTAGTCAAATTGGCCTAGTTAAACCACTATCCTAAGTATAATTGACATTAATTGACATCAGTGGAGCATTAATTGCCATCATCCAGTCACACGCACGCATACCTACAGTCAAGGAGGCTAACTGGAGCACTCCAGGGGTTATCTGAGTGATATTAATGCACCTAATTGCTAACTGGTGGTTACAATCAGTTCAACCAGTCAATTAAGGTGCCTCCTCTCATTAAATATATTATTTAATGATTATTTATTATTATTTAATGATCTGGAGTCAACAGGGGCGCCCCCACTAACTTCTGATGATCAGTTCAGCTTTAGTTAACCTCATCGAGGTTCATTGAAGTCATGGAGCACTAGCACTTGATGGTTGGCTTGCTATGACATGTGTTTGATCTCCTTCAGTTGAGATTCAGTCATTTATTGCAATTCGACTTCAGTTAGGGTTTGGTGAGTCAATTAGGATTTTGGTCAAGTGGTTAACTGAGTGTGAACCTATGGTTTAGAGTTAGTTAAGCCAGAGTCACTCATTGATTTCGAATTGCATCCTTAGGTATTCAAATTTCTCATTGATTCAGGCTATTGCTTGACATTGTTATTGTAACCATTCATTGTTTATGAAATATATAGAGAGGAAACCATTTTTGGTTCCGATTAACAACATTTCATTAGTTATTTGTTGATTATTCTTTGATGAGATTGATGCTTTGTTCCTAGATCAATGTGCAAGAATAATACTTCCAGCCTCTCAACTCCTCACACTCCTACAGTTCCACACAACATAGCCATCTCCGTTGCACCGGCTGTAATCCCTCTTGGGAACCTTGTTGTAAGCCCAAGAATGGAAAATAGATTTTCCCCTATTCTCCTTCTTGCTGCTCTTCATGACCTCCCTCAGGGATACCCCCAAAGGCTCAAAAAATTCAATGGGGAAAGGGAGTATTCAGCTGAGGAACACTTGGGATGGTTCTCAGATTGGGTAGACCTAGAGGAGGTAGACCATGATGATGTTAAACTCATACTATTTTTTCAAAGTCTTGCTGGAGAAGCAAGAAAATCGTATAAAAACCTCCTAGAAAACTCTATTTTGAGCTATCAAGCCTTTGAATATTCTTTCAAAAACAAATGGGAAGACAAGAAGAACCCTAAGAAATATCTATCCTAATACAATTCTATGAGGAGGGAGTGTGAATCTATACAAGATTTTTTTGACATATTTATGAAAACATATAATTCCATCCCTGCAAAGTTCAAACCTCCCCCTGGTTCTACCCAAATCCAATATGTTGAAGCCTTTGACAGTGAGTTTACCTTATGGCTAAGTGAAAGGAGATCAACCTCCTTAGTAGATATGATGAAAGATGCCATAGAGGTAGAGATAAATCTGACTACTGCTAGAAAAAAGAAAAGGAATGAGGGAGAATGAAGAAGAGATGAAAAATAAATAGGAGAGAGAAGAAAAGATAAAGAACTTGCACAACCCTCTACCTCTAACTCACAAGAGTCCAAAATGGACGTGATGATGAAAACCATGGAGAGGTTTATGGAAAGGCTCACTGTTGATAACAGAACACCTCCTAGGGAAAATCAAGAGCATCAAAATAGGAACCAAAACATGAGAAGACCACAGATCCTCCAAAATAGACAAAGAGATCGGTGAAATCCTCTTGATCCACCTATCAGGTCCCCATTTCAAGAAAATTATGTGGAGCAGGAATACGAAAATCAAGCTGAGGACAAAATCCATCAGCTAGATACCGAATCATGCTCTACATTTTTTACCAAAGAAGAGCACGATAATTCTTGCCAAGAGGTGGGGGAGCTGGAAAATAAGGAAACATAGTTTAAGAAAGGATATCAGCTATCTATCATGGATTTGTAGAGGTAGATCAACCTGAGAAGTAGAGATGTCCTTGCTATGAGAAATAAAGATGCAAGAAATAAGGCCTCTACAAGTAATCCCAAAATGACACACCCCCTAAGGATGGATCAAAAATTGTGGCAGAGCCCAAAGGGAAAGAGGAGAGAAGATAATCCACGAATCTCTGATCATGGACATACTTCTTTCAACCTTGAGGCAAAAATTGTTAAGATAAAAATATCTATCCCTCTTACTGAATTATTGATAAACTCTAAATATCATTCCAAATTTTCCACAGAATTGAAGCCCCCAGGGGAAATCTATGAAATATCATATTCCCTGAAACTTCAAGATGATAATCCTACCATTTTTTTTAGAACCCATGTAGATGAACCTTTTGATGAAGATGCTCCCCCTTTCTATGTCAGTTTGAACATCCATAATTCCATGCTTGATTCAAGAGCCTCCCACAATCTGATGCCCAGGAGAATCATGGATGAATTGGGGTTGGAAGTAACGAGACCATACAAATATCTATTTTGTTTTTCTTGTAATAAAGTCAAGTTACTGGGATGATCAAATATTTGGTCATTTCTTTAGCCCAAATTCCTTCCAAAACCCTTGTCATGGATGTAGTTATGGTTGACATGCCTTTGAATTTTGGAATGTTGTTGTCAAGATCTTGGGAAGCCAAACTCAAAGGTGCTCTTCAAATGGACATGTCCTATGCCACCATACCTATCTTTGGGGTAGAGAGGAGGATTTTCAGAGATAAAAATTTGTCATTCATGGTAAGAAGTGCTGAGAGGCCACACAACCACCCATATATTCGTTGGAGACTTAGATGTGATCTGCTATTTTCTTCACAAAAGGAGGAAAAGACAGTTTCATTTCATAGAATGATTCCTTCATGCCTACTCAGGAGGAGCTGGAGGGAGTGTGGATTGCAATTTTTGATGGGGAAACATGCAGAGAAGGGGCATGGGATGGATTTTGGGTGAAACCCCCAAGAGGGGGAGCTTTAAATTACTCTTACAAAATTTCCTTCGATTACACAAATAATGAGGCAAAATACGAGGCTACGATGATAACGATTCATATCTTAGAGGAGTTCCAAGTCAGGAGGGTGGTGATACATGAGGACTTCGAGCTGGTAATTAAGCAAATGAAAGGTGAGTATCATGCCAGACATCCCAAGATGAGGAGCTACATAAATGCTTCCCAAGACCTGATAGAATGTTTTGAAGAATGGATTTTTAATCTGATTCCCAAATTACAAGATTGTATAGCTTATTCTATGGCCACTTCTCCTATTGTTTTCAAGTTCCCCATACACCCTAGTGTAAAATACGAAGTCAAAGTTAGGCACAGACCCTCTGTCCCAGATAATTTAAGAGTTGGCAAGTCTTTGAAGACGACAAGCAAATACATAAATTCTTCACTCTCACTTGGGAGTTTGATGGATTGAATATTGATGAAGAAAATGGGCTTCTAGAGGAGGTTGCTCCCACTCAAGAACCTCTGCAAATCCATATTAATGCTCCCAAAGAAATGCCACGAGATGAGGTTTTTATTCCATTTGAATATTTTGATGGAGACGAAAATGAGGAAGCTTGGGAGCTAGATTTGCAAGAGGCTAAAGGACAACAAATGTATCTAAAAAATCTCTGTGGTAAGGAAATCCTCCAGTTCAAAGGTAACTCTATCCCCAAAGGCTTAGTGCCTTTAGAAAAACTCTTTGATCCAAATGATGTTGCTAAAGAGCCTCAACTGGTCCCAAGTTGTGAATATGTGGACGATGTTAATATTGGGATAGAAGATCATCCCAAGGTCATGAAAATATCAATAACACTCTCATCAGAGGCCAAGCATAAATACATCTCATTGATGAAATAATACTCATGTGTTTTCGCTTGGAGTTACAGGGATCTCGAGGCTTATGACACAATTATAATCTGGCATACCATACTAATAAAAAAGGATCAGATGCCTTTTAAGAAAAAGATGAGAAGAATGAACCCCAAGTTGTTACCCCTAGTGGGAAAGGAGATCAAGAAGCTATTTGAGGCCAAAATCATTGTGCCCCTCAGATTCTCACGTTGACTGGCAAATTTGGTCCTGATTAGGAAGAAGAATGGGGAGATAAGGATATGCATTGACCTCAAGAACTTGAACATAGTTTATTTGAAGGATCATTACCCCCTTCCTAAAATGGACGATATTTTATAGAGGGTAGTGGGTTCCCAAAGGATCTCCACCTTGGATGTCTTATCATGATATAATAAGATCATGGTGCACCCAGAAGATCAAGAGAAGATAAATTTCACCACACCCTGGGGAACTTTCATGTATGCAAAAATGTTGTTCGGACTCATGAATGCATGGGAAACTTAACAGCAATGCATGGACATAGCTTTCATGGACGAAAAGGATAATATCTTGGTCATATGTTTGGATGAAATCACTATCTTTTCACAGTCTAATGAGCAACACGTTGCACACCTGATGAGAATGTTTAGAAAGTGGAGAAAATTTGGCATCTCTCTGAATCCAAAGAATTAATTTTTTGGTATGAAAGAAGGGAAGTTGTTGGGGCACATAATTTCTCATGAAGGAATCAAGATAGATCCAAAGAGGGTTGAGGTGATTTGTAAAATTAACCTCCCTCAGAATAAGGTTGAGGTTCGATCCTTTCTAGGGAAGGTAAATTTTCTGAGAAGATCCATTGCTTCCTTTGCTGAAATAGTGAGATATATAACTAACATGCTGGGAAAGGACAAAGAGATCAATGGACACCTAAAAAAAAATAGTCCTTTGAAGATATCAAGAAGGATATCTCTGAAGCACCTGTACTTGCAAGCCTTGATTTCTCTAAATATTTCCTCATATTCTCATGCACCTTAGAGCACACACTGGCAGGGGTATTGCTATAGAAGAATCATGAGGGACACAAGAAGCCCATTGATTTTTACACCAAAACCCTGAGAGATGCTCCTTTGAAATACAATATCTTGTATAAGTAATCTTATGCTCTGGTGCAAGCATTAAAGGAGTTTCGAGTGTACATCCTCCATTCTCATATTATTTCCCATGTTCCCACCAGTGCTATGAAGGATATCCTAAGCCAAACAGATCCTGAAGGTAGGAGGGGAAAATGAATAACAATCCTGCTTGAATATGACTTGGAGATCAAGCCCACAAATATGATTAAAGGCTAGGGACTAGCCAAACTCATGGCACAATATAACTGTGATTCTCTTAGCCTAAACATGATTGTTGAATTGTCAGTAGAAGAGAAAAATCCTAAGGGACAACCAGATCCCCAATTAGTTGAGAATCTCCTGTCATCCCCATGGTATAATGACATCATCTTTGTGTTACAACATCTGCAAGTCCCATAGGGCATGGACAGAACAAGCGCCATATTTCTCAAGCATAAAGCGTCAATGTTTTCATCTTAGATGCAAAATTGTATTGGAAAGAACAAGGAGGGGTGCCGCTGAACTGTGTAAATGAGCAGGAGGAAAAGAAGCTCATTGAGGAATTCCATGCAGGAGATTGTGGAGGTCATCACTATTGGAAGGCCACTATGAACAAGATCATGAAGGTAGGATTTTATTGGCCTACTATATTTTTTAACACCCACAAGGAGGTGGTTTCTTGCCATAAATGTCATATTTATTAGGGAAGAAGGAAGTTGTTACCATTGCGTCTGAAACCCATACAAGTTGAAGCCACCTTCCAAAAACGGGGGCTAGATTTCATTAGAGAAATAAATCCATCTTTCTTAGGGAAGCATAAGTGGATCCTCACTGCCATAGATTACTTCCCTAAGTGGATTGAGGCCATACCAACTAGACAGGCCACTAAGACAGTGATTATGCAATTTCTAGAGGAGCATATCTTGTCAAGATTTGGGGTTCCTAGGAAGATAATCACTGATAACGATGTGGAATTTAAGTAAAAAATATGGTTGAATTTTTATTCAAGTATCACATACAGCTGGGGCATTCTACAACCTACTGTCCACGGGGAAATGGGTTGGAAAAATATTCAAATAAGAGCTTGATGAGGATCATCAAAAATCTGCTATAGGACAACAAGAAGGCCTGGCAAACAAAATTGATTCATGCTTTGCGGGCTGACAAGATTAGTGTAAAGAAATCCATTGGCACCTCACCATTCTAGTTAGTTTATGGTTTTGAGTTCATTTTTCCTAGTTCCCTGAGCTTGTTGGTGATGAAATTGCTACAGGAAGAGGAAATTGAAACCCATCCAACTCAGAGGAGGATGTATTAATTGATTCAAAAGCAGCAGCAAAGGGAGCAATTGTTTGACAGAACTCAAAAATTTTAGGAGAAAATGAAAGAGGTTTTTGTTAGGAGAACAAAGCCTCATGTTTTCCAGATGGGGCATGTAGTTTTGTTGTGGGATGAACCACATGAAGAGAAAGGGAAGCATGCTAAGTTTGATAAACTATGGAAGGGCCCTTACAAGATTTCATCTTTCAAAGGAAAGAATGCCTATATAATGGAGGAGATGGAGTGTGGTATGGTATCTGGAGCTCTTGTAAATTGGAGGATCCTCACTCACTATTTTCAGTAAAGTAAGTTCAATTCCATGTCATTGTATATACCATTTTTTTTAACGTTACATGTGTGGACAAATATCTGATAGACTTAAAGCCTGCGGTGAAGGCAGTAAGGTCCCCAAGAGGAGTTTTCATTTTTCTTTTTAGGAAAATTTGAAGTTACAGGAACTAGAACAAATTTTGAGGGTTTCAGGAAAGCTTGTGACTAGCCCAATGGATCAGAAACTTTGTCTATGGAGTTCTTTACTACCTCACAGGGAGAATAGCATCCTCGAGTTGGATCGACTGTTAGCACCTGTGCTAAATTTTGAATATTTTTACAGATGTGTTAGTACTATTTTGGGCTAAGTAGTTGGAAAGGGATTAGGCCAGTGAAAGGAGGAATAAGGCATGGAAATTTCTTTTCATAGGACCTTAAAGGAGGTTAATGAGGTTCTGCATGTATTTTGAAGGATCATTCCTAAGTTGGAAATGCAAAATAATTGAAGATTTTAGATTTGAACCTTGCAAATGTGGGTAAGTAAGAAAGTAAGGTTATATAGTGAGAAGAATGAAGGGTTTAATTTCATGAGTGGAGAAGATCAATGGCTGATTATAATCCTACCAAGGAAAGATATACAAGCTTGAGGAATTTTGGTAAGGGCGGAGACATGTTAACTTGCAGTAATAAATTAGCCATTGGAGGAACAAATGAAGATAGATCTACGGTCCCAAAAATTTCTGTTGTTTCGACAAGCAAGGAGGAATAAAATTCTCAAATCCACGAAATAGATGGGAGCCCACACATTTCAATGGTGGCGATCAAGGACCAAATCAAATCGACGGTGGAAATTGATTCTTTCATCACAACTTGTGCACTGCGATTAACTTTTTGAAATCGACATGGTAGAGGTTGTAGGTTTCAATGACCCGGATTCCCCCCCCCCCTCACGATCTACAGTGGGGGTTGATTCTGCTCCCTCAACATGCACATGTATAACTTTTCCCTTAGATCAACAAAATTCATTAGGGGTCATAGGTTTCGACAGTTAAGATCAGCTCTCGATTCTAGATCGACGACAACGATGGATTCCACTGATGAAAGGTGCACGACAGATAAGAATGGTTGGGCTTGGTGAAATATGGTGGGAGATGTGCTATCCGATGACCACAATGAATATACGTTAAGATCGATGGTGGAGGCGTTTTCTGCTAAAGGAAGCTGCAAGAAAAATAAGGAGGATGGTATAAAAGAGAAAAAGACCGATGGAGTCAAAGAAAGAAGGATCGATGGTCCAAGATGAAGAAGGGTTGGATGAATGGATGAGAGTTGTTCTCACCAAAGAAGGTGTAAGCGATACATCAGAGAAGAATAATATAAAGAAATGAATGCATGTGAATTTAGGTCACTTGTATAATTATACACATTGTATAGAGAGAGCAGGACTATCTAGAAAGAGGCCAGCTAGGACAAACTCCATCAACCCGCTTGTCAAAGGACCAAGTAGGCCATGTTTCTCCATTAAACAATGTTTATAAGATGGATGAGGTAGAAGGGTTAGCTGACCAAGACCTAGAATACAACAAAATCGAAGAATTCTTTGAATACAGGGATTCAAATATTTTTGACACCATACTACTAAATGGACCCATAGAAATTGTAAAGAACAAATTGAATCTACTTAAGGACCAGAGAACTGATGTGCACGGTGTCTATAGGTCATTTTCCACCTTTTCTCCACTGAAAAAACCCTGAATTTCCCTGAGTTCATTAATTGGTGTGTCGCCAGTTACTCTCCTTCCGAGAAGGTAATCATGGACGCCTCTAGGTCTAAAATCCTTTTATGGGTCAACCTCCTCGTCATCAGAAACACTTTCTCCATTTGTGAAGAGTTCAGTTAGAAATATAAAGAGAACAATGAAGAAATCATTGTCCAATGTTTTAGAGAGGAAGATATGGAAAAGAAAGAGGCATTCTTTAAGGAATGTTTAAAACCTGATACCCAGCTAAAAAATCACCCTTACTCTTTAGATGCCGATGATTTCAATGAGGAAACACAATGCTTCAAAACTCTCTTGAGTCAGTTTTTAGGTATGGATTTCGACAAATACGTCATAGAGTCCATGATGAGCTTACTGTTCACCCTGAGAACTTGCCCAGTCGACTCAGAGGATCCCATCTAGTTAGTCCAAGTTTCATGCCTCAATTTTCATGAGTTCCTGGCTGAGAACATTCACTCTCAGCTAGTGGATTTACCTAAGACCAAAACCTTTAGATTTCAGTCCTACTTGTTGAGAATGTTTCTATCTTTCAACTAAGACAACCTTCAACTTCCGAAAATGATGATCATAGAGGAAATAAACAATGATTACACCAAATTCATGAACTTTTTGATGACAGGAGTGTATGATGTCTTCTTCCATAAACAACTACCCAGGGTGTTTCCTGAGATGAAGGAAACCTTGCAATCCTCCCCTGACAAGAGGATTGGGGATTGGTTCTTATTATAACAAGGTACAATAATTAGGATATATGGATTTGTCCACTAACCTTAGAGTTTTCCTCCCTTTTTGACTCTCAGGGTGTTCTCTTTAGAGTTGATCAGATAGAGGATGATAGTAGAAAATGAACATTCCATGAGTTTCAGGAAGTATTTAGAAATTAAATTTCCTTAGGCCATAGGCCCATTCATCATCAATAAAAAGGACTCTCTCCTAATGATAGAAAGTATGATAAGAGGAATGGGGTTCCCTACATAGGATACCATCAATTACAATCCCCATCACATCATATCAAATAGAAGGCAAGCCAACAAAAATAATCCCTTTGAGCACCATGAGGTGGCATGCCTTCTTGAGGATGCAAATTTTTCAGACTACCCCTAGAAGAAGCAGGGAGATGATGGTATGGAGGAGGACACCACTTCTCTAATGCAAAGAAACAACTCACCTCTAATTGACACTTCAAGCTTGGGAACAATATTAGATAAAGTTACACCTTTGGCTAGTGTCTCTAAGCATTCCGAAAAGAGGGACTTCTCTGATGTCATGGACACATAGGAGGAGGACACAACCAACACACCAAAGAAACATAATTTGGATGATGCAGGGAAGCTGGTACAAGTAGCTAGTGGGAAAGGAAAGAAAAAGAAAGTAAAGGTCAAAGGCCCTCCCTTTGAGGTTCAAGAATATGAATTTTCCTAGACACCTGAAGGATCAACAAATAGATATAGGTCCATGATTGAGCTATTAGAAAAATACAAGGAGAACAAGGACATCACCATGAATGAATCTCTCAAATTATTTGCAGAGGTAAGGAAATCTTGTGGTCAAGAGGTATCTCTAGTTTCTATCAGAGATTACAAGCATAATACATTAAATATGACCATAGCTTATGGGAACAAAGTGGATGAGATGAAAATAATTCTGGATGATATTCCTGTTCCAAATATGATCCACCTTCATAAAAATAAAGGGGATATTATTCACACTAATCTGTTGAAGTCAACTCTCAAGATATCTAAGGTGCATACTAATGCAAGTAGAATTGAAAACCAACTAAGACAAGAGAAGGTAGAGAGCAGGGCCCACTAGGATCAGATCAATAAGCTTCAGGCATACTTATTGCTGGCTGAAAACCAAGCTGTTAAAGGGGTTGGCACAAAAACATTGTTAAAGGAGAAAGAAGATACGATTTAGCTGCTAAAGAAAAAGATGAAGATTTCAACTACTCAATTGATCCAAGCTTCAAAGATATCAGAGCTGGGAAAGGACAAAGAGAGCTAGAATGGTAAGCTTACATATTTCCAGGCTTAACTACTGAAATTCACAGAGAAAGAGAAGCAATGGCAGAAGGATATGACCCTCATAGTGGAAAGTGAGAAGGCCCTCAAGGCCAAAGTAGATGATTTGGAGAAAAGGTTACAGGAGAAGGAAAAAGAACTCAAGAAGACTGTCATCCCTCCCATCACTAAACATGATGAGTTCTCCATCGTTTAAGCACTGGCATAAGTAAGTGTGAAGGAGTTGGAGCTGACACGGTTGAAGCACTAGAACAAGAACCTGGAGGGCTTGGCAGTGGAGAGAGAACGTGAAAGGAAGAATTGGGAGGCCAAATGTCCTGAATTACAGGCCAAGAATGAGAATTTGATACAACAGGTAACATGGAAATCAACAGCCCTAGGGGAAAAACACATAATATGGGATTCCATCATATCATAGGCCACCAAGTTGAGACTCTACATGGATTACATTCTAGACAAAGAAAGGGTCATATAGAAAGCTAAACAAAGTGTCACAATAGTTAAAGAGAAGCTAAATAAGAAACTTGTTGACTATGCTAAAAATGCTATAGAGTTTCTAAATGGGATGACAAAAGAGGAGATAAAAAAGGCTCACATAAGGGACATGATTTATGTCATCACTTGGGCCAGGAAGGTGGTAAATCAATACCATCATTTGGAAACTGTTGAGGCCAATATTGGTATCATGGCACATGAGATCAAAGTGTTTATCGAAATGTTTGACCCTTTCGTAAAAATGGGGCTACCATTATTCTAGCAGGAAAAGGGTGGCATGTTGTCAGAGAAAGAATACTATGACTAGTTAGTTCGATGTAGGTCTGACCACTCCAAATTCACAGACATACAACAGTATTTTTCAGGAAAGACAATTGTTGATAAGGTGGCATATGATTTCGAGATAGTATTCACCTTCAGGGCCACATGTACACGACTACCTGTTTTTTCATATAGGGATCATGTGGAAATGCGGGTGCTATTGAAAGAAATGTCCACTCTGGAATTACCTACCATAGATCAATGACAAGCGTTCGAGAAGTTTGGAAGGACTAAGTACATTCTGTGTGATCAAGAATGATGGACATTAGGGAGGTCGTTGGTAAAGACATGACTTACAATGAAGATGGGCCACTCCACCCCTGCGGTAGAGGAGCAAGTCGGGTTGAGTCAGCATAGAACCATTGGAGGTTCTCTAGAACATCGGTTTCGATCAAACAAGGCTGCGTCCTAGATACCGCATTGTTGTTTTAATCAAGCATGCACGATATTCCATATTTCTTGATTTGTGTTCAAATTTTGGAGAATATGCCACCTAAAAGTTGTTAGGATTTGCAATGATGACTCGGGATTGATTCCAAATTTTTGTAATTGAATTTGGCTTTGTTTTGAGGTCGGTCTTGGGATCCCATGACACTATAAATGTAACCTCGATAGAGGAAGTAAGAGTTGGAACTTTCATTCAGAAGCCTTCTGTGTTTGGTTTTTGTAGCTCTATCATTTTCTTGGAAGCATTAAGGAAAAATATTTTCTAAGTTTTCTGAGATTCATCAAGTTGTTCCATGTTCAGTTGTGTTTTCCTTTATTTCACATTTCCATGTATGTGCATTGCTGCCAATACATTTCTAGATTATATGTAAGGATTTCATCCTTGTTATATGCTCCTTATTTCAGAAATTGTATTTGTTATGTGTGTTTGATTACTGAGATAGAATTCATCCTTAGATAGATGCTCTGTTTCAGTTATTAGCCTGTATTGTTGTTTCTACTAAAGGTGTTCCAAGAGATTCATCCATAGACAGGTGCCTCTTGTTTCACCGTGCTTTCCCCATTTCAATCTGTCATTACATAAAGTTATTAGACTAAATATAACAACCACGTTGCCTCATATTACATAAGAGAATCAACACTCATTACTGCTGTAACCCCCTCGAATATTTTCAGGCTGTGACTCCATAGCCGAATGGTACTTCTTGTTTGTCTCTTTTACCATATTTAAAATTATAAATATTTTGTTCTTATTGGATATCTAGCATTACGACCACTTACTTAAAGCCATATGTATATGCGAATGAGTTTGTGACATAGAGAGAGCCCTCTCTTACTTTATAGGTTAGAATATAGTCTAAAGATTGGTTTGAAATGGTTACCCCGGTGATCTCCTACCACAACCATAGGAAAATCATTGGGTGATAACACCTAGGACTCTTGGTCTTCTTCTAAGGTGAATAGGGAGATAATAACATAATAGTATTCCTAACACCAAGGATTATGTTCCCAACAATCCCCCCCTTAATCCAAAGGGGTGTATGTGAGTCCAAGTAAATAGAGCTTAATAACTTGAAGTGGACAACTACCAACTACCGATCCATTCAAACATGACAATCCAACTTTGCCAAGCAAGTTAGGGGAACTTGACATCTCATCCTAAATACAGTAGCTCTCTGAACTAGTGGTTTTGGCTAACCACCAACCAAATGGGCTAGGAGAAGCTAAAATCTTCTACTAAGAGGGTGTTTTAAGGATGATCACAAATTCTTGAACTTGGTTACAACTCTAGTTTTTTCTCATAGGTTCTTTCTAGAACTTTACACGAATGTTTATTGGTTCTCCAGAAAGTGGTGGTTTGGGGACCACAATTTGATGTCTACCATAAGCTGAAGTATTATGCTAAATGAGTGGTTTAAGGATGACCATAAACTATAGAGCTCAATTGAACAAGGGGATGACTTGGTTTAAGCTCACTTGTTTTTGCTCGCTTGTTTCTGAAAGTATTGATTCCCCCTTGTAAGGAGCAACATGAGGAGTGGAAGTTTGATGGCGGTTATGAATGTTCACAATAGACATAGAGTACCTTGACTACATGAGTACTCAAGAGCATGGACTCTGATCTCTAAATTTGGCCTTCTAAACTAGTTGTGGCTCATTCTCAATTGTTCTTTCTAACTTGACGAAGTTCATGAGTGCTTTTCTTGTCAGATTGATAGAGCTTTTAAACTTGAATAGTAAGTGTTGTCAACGATATTCCCCTTTCATGTGCAAGAAGAGGAGAAATCCGAGAAGAAGAGAATTTATCATTTGTGAGTGAAGGACATAGAGTTCATGTGCTTCTTGCAACTCCAACCTTTAACAACAAGCTCAACAAATAAAGGGTGTAGGGTTCAACCTAGATTGTACCAAGATACATACAATTCAAGTCAACTTTATTTCAAAAAACCACACCTAATACTTCAAAACAACGATTTACTCATTCTGAAGTTATATTAATCTTCAAGTTGATTCTTTATTAGTGCATTTTACTCTATGTGTACAATATGCATTATTGACAAGTTACAAATTCAAGGATCAAAAGTAGACACAAAAATTTACGAGGAAAAACATGTATGCACATTATCACATGCACAAGTGTTTTTAAACCCTTGATTCAATATGAGCAGCTCAAGATTCAACGATCATCAAACTCGCTGCAACTGCATTAAATACTCTGTAGCTCTTGCCATTTAGGATACCACTCTTTCCAAAAATGATCAGCTTTCAATGAGTGTAAAATGACTGGTTAGAAAAACTATCCAAATGAGTTTATGAGTTTTGCACTATGAATGCTTAAATCATGAAACCATGAATCAAATAAAAGATATACCTCTGTGTATTTCTAGGTGACAGAAATACCTCAAATGCAGCAAATGCTATTGTTGTTGGGCAGTCTATGGCTGGCAAATGTGCCAATTCTTATATCTCGTCAGCAGAGGGTTGATGAGGTCCCTCCGTGTTGCAATTCTTGCTGGAGTGGCATCTAAATATATTCACCAGAATCCATTCAACGATGATTGTCCCAGTAAATATTCGTGAGTGCTGTAAAAACGAGAGTCTTTGAAGGGTTTTGTGTTCTTGTGATCGTTGCTGAGTGATTTAAAATACAGCTTCGATCAAGTCATAATTTACAATGTTCTACAAGCTTAATGTCCACGTCATCGTCTTGTTTTGGAGGGAGAGGGCATGAACCGTACTGTTGTAAAAGTATTGTAACAGTCAGGAAAGAAAGGAGCAACAGGAAAGAAAGGAGCAACAAAACTAGGGCACTTTCAGTTGTACTTCTACTTTCCAATCCGTCTTTATTTTTTTTAGAAACTCGTAGAGGCATGTATTCTGCAATTAGCAAAGCACAGCTATGATATTTGCTCTCCTCATCCCGGTTTGTCCTATGATATTTGCTTATGGGATGTGTTACAACTGTTCAATATGGTATTTTTATTAATGGCTTGCCTTCGGATTACTTCTCCAGCCGCAGGGTATCAGGCAGGGATGCCATCTTGGCAATTGAAGGGCTCAGTTTGCTTTGAAAAACGCTAAAGAGGCCAAGGTCATCGAAGGGATAAACTTTGCCGAGATTGTGCATCTTACCTATGTCTTACTGTCTTACGGGGTTGATGATGTCTTACTGTTCGGTAAAGGCACGGTGACTTGGTGGCAGGCATCTCACTCCTCATTTCTTTGTTCTGCGATTCTTCAGGATTGGAAGTTAGTCCTAATAAATATCGCAAATATGGAAGTTGAAGAGTGTAATGCTATAAAGGCTGTAATGGACTTTCAAATGGTCTATTATATTTGTGTTTTCAAATATCTGGGCTTTATGCTCAAGCCGGTTGGTTACACGTTGAATGATTGGTGCTCATAAAGAAGCTTGCATGGAAAATTAGGAGATGGTCCAGCCGCTATCTCTCTTTGGGAGGTAGATTTATTCTAATCAAATCTGGTTTGCAGAAATCCTGGTCTTTTGGTTCTTATTATGTCTTTTGAAAGTTGAAGAGTGTAATGCGGTAAAGACTGTAATGGACTTTCAAATGGTCGATTATATTTCTGGTTTCAAATATTTGGGCTTTATGCTAAAGCCGGCTAGTTACACGTTGAAGGATTGGGGCTGGCTCATAAAGAAGCTTTCATGGAAAATTAGGGGATGATAGAGCCGTTATCTCTCTTTGGGAGGTAGACTTATAATTTTAATCAAATCTGTTTTGCAGGGAACCCCGGTCTTTTGGTTTTCATTATATCTGTTACCTGTTTCTGTCATTTCTGATCTCACGAAATTACTTTTCCAGTTCTTATGGGCTGGTAAGGTGAGCGGTGGGAAGTATCGTCCTTGTGCGTGGGAGATACTCTCTCACTCCTTTGCTTTAGGTGGATAGGGATTCAAGTGCTTATCTATCTACAACTTGGCTCTCTGTTTTGGCGTGGGCTGTTTAAGAGCAAAGTATTTGAAAAGGAAATCCCCTGAGTTATGGTTTAGAAATGCTAGTGTTAAAGGGAGAAGCTTTTCTTATATCTGGTCTAGCTTCTTAGCTAGTTATCGGTTGATAAATCAACCTATATAATGAATTGTGAGGAGGGGTAATCTGATGATAAACATTGGGATCGATCCGATAATAAAGGTAGAGGGAGATTATAAACTGTAGGAAATTCTTCTTGCTGCTTTCCATAATAAAAATTTGGTGGTTTTACAGCAATTTTGGAAAGAAGATCCATTGAGCTGTCACCATTGGGTCAGTGTTCAAGAGTTAAATCTGACGGGTGACTTGGGGATGAATGGACCAGCTTTATTTCCAAATTCAAACTTGCATGGATTTCTCTGTCAGTATAACTGGATCAATTGGTTTGGGGAGGAATAAGGATAAAGGACAGGTTATAACAAAGTTTAAAACTTATATAATTACATGATGTTTTTTTAAAACACCAAAAACAAAAGTATATATAGGTTGAACATCAAAATTATAAAATTGCAAATTTTCAGAGTAAATTCATATTTTACTGTCAAAAGCTAGATTTAACAGATAAAAATATAAACATTAATATAAATATCCATTCCAAAACAAAGAAATTAAAACCAACATGTTTACAATATAAAAAAAATAATGATTCAAAATAAAATATCCATTCCAACACCTAAAAACCAACATATAAGTGTAAATTACTTAAAAAAAAAAAAGAAAACTTTGCACTTGGCTAATACCAGACAGTACATTAAGACTGAAAATGAATGACATATACCCCACAGTACATAAGATTGAATGTTCTTGGCAAATACCACACAATACAAAAGATTAAAAGTTCTTGGCAAATACCGTAGAGTTCATAAGATTAAATGTTTATGGCAAATACCACACAAAAAGCATTCAAGACATTTGGACTAGACAACAACCAAACTTATAGTATTCTAATGAATACTTTAAAAGGAGAACCAACTTTTCCAAACAATGGAAAAGCACAAAAATTCCTTTGCAAAAAGATTCTGATTAATGTCTCCAAATACAACACAGTACATAAAATTCCTAAAAATACCTACCTAGACTTTAAAATCACTTCTACAATAAGCTCTGACATTGTTCCAAAATTCTGACATTGTTCCAGAATTGCATACCCTTTATGACCTGCATAATAAATACCATAAACAAAACCAGTAAAATAAATATAATAAAAAACAGCTATTAACAATATCCAAAATAAATATAATAAGGAGTTCAGATCTGCAAAAATAAATATAATCTAAAACAATTAACTGTATAAAAAATAAACATAATAAAAAGCAACTGACAATATAAAAACAAAGAAAAGAAAAAAACGAATACTTTACAAAACTAAATTTTAATCTAGGACTTATTTAATCTAGTTAAAAACTTTTTCAATCAAATTGTTTATGATTATATACATACGTATTTATATTCAGGTATCCACAATTATATATATTTAGGCATCCAGTAAAGAAAGAAAACAGTAAAACGGTTAATATTCAGGCATATTGTCTTACCTTTTGGGAGCTTTGTCCATCGCCAACTTATTAACAGTACCCGCATACTTCTGCTCTTCCTTTGATGATGATCCTCTGTGACTTCCATGGGATCCTCCCATTTGAGTCTCACACTCCTTCTGGTACTGCTTCAAGTCACCAACCTCAAATTCAGTTTGTGCCAAAATCCGATGCTGAAATTCAGTTTGTGCCGAAATCCGGTGCTGGATGTTTGGATTCTTTGGAACGTTATCAAAATGTTGATAGATGTCAGGTTGATCAAAATATTGGTCCTCATTATTCTCTAATGTCATGCCTTCTTGCCATGTATTTTGAAATCCTTGATCATATCCCACTCCAACACCATTAACAGTGTTTTCGTGTAAACCTTGCTCAGGAACTATATTTCCATGATTGTACATTGCTCGATCTTCCCATGCCACAGTAGCAAATAGAGTGGATGATTTGTTTCCGCGCTGATCGTTATTCTCAGGCTCTGTTGCTCTCCACAAGTAGTTCGAGAGATTATCAGGGTTTCTACTACCGTTGAAGCGTTTGTTCGTTGTTTGCCATTCTTGGAGACCTCTACTATTGCTGCCAATTTGATTTCGTTGCTGTTCTTCTCCCACCATACCTATTGAGCCTTTGAACTGGTGTTGAGGTTGCTCATTAACTGTAGACGGAAATCGAAATTCTTCATGTATTTCGCTACCTTGAAATTGATTGGCACTCAGCATCGATTCATGCAGACGATGCGGAGCCACACTGTGATTTCCTGCAGAAGCATCGAGTGCAGGGCTGAAGTTCGTTATCAAAGACTGTTGTTGCGAAGAAGAGTTCGGCTCTGGGGCTCCTCCTCGTAGATGTTGGAAAGCAGCATGTGCCTGAAATTGCTCCGGTGGAAACTGATCAGGCCTGTTCATGGCTGATGATGAGCTGGGCGGAATGTCCTTTACTTCGTCATTGCTCATCAGCTGAAGGGCCAATGCTAAAAGCAAATCCAGGGTCTGCCTACCATTGTTAAGCCCTAGTCTTTTAGTAAGCTCCACCAAATTGTCAATGTCGCTTGGCATGCACCATTCTAGGGTTTCCGCAGTATTTTTGTAACCCAGTTTTCTGGTGAGACTTAATAGATTGCTGTTCTTGCCCCTTTCTAATAAGGAGTCAATGGTGTCTCCACCTTTGCCATAGTCCAGGAATTTCGTCGTATCTTGCAAAGCTTTTGTGTCATGTGGTAATATCCAACCAAGTGCAGCTCCCATCGATCTCAAATTTAAATCTTTACTAAGTGACTTTAGCTTCTGTTTACATTGGTAAGGAACCTCTACTTTATTACGTGTATCCTTACGCTTTGGACAACCCTCGAGATTGACCTCAGATATCATAGCTTTTCCAGAGATATGTTCAGAGCTGCATTCAGAGTTCGTAGCTTTTACAGAGATATGTTCAGAGCTGCATTCAGAGTTGCTCTCAGAAGTTTCTTTATTTTGGTTCTCCATAACTAAAGAAAAGAAAAGATCTCAAAGTAACTTTACAACACTAACAGAGAGGATATCCTCAAACTGAAAAGCTATAAAAAAAACTCTTCCAACACAAAGACTACCTGCAATAAAGCCTGAACACAAAGTATAACCAAATAGGGTTTATTGCAAATAAAGAAAAGTCTACATCAAATGAACATAGTTTCATCTGAACAACCAAATAGGATTTATTACAAATTTATAAATAAAGAATAGCTTAATACTATTTACTATATTCCTCCTTCCATAAAGTATGGAGGAAAATATGATGTTGCATTCCATGGTTTATGGATCACATTTTGGATCCACACCATAATTATATTCTTTTTACAGTTATTTGAGGTGATTTAATGGATTTTTATTGTAATAAATAATGTTAAAATGATATTTTTTATTTACTATATTCCTCCCTAATGAAAATATGATGTTGTATTCCATGGTTTATGGATCACATTTTGGATCCACATCATAATTATATTCTTTTTTTAGTTATTTGAGGTGATTTAATGGATTTTTATTTTAATAAATAATGTTAAAATTAAGTTTAATGGTCCTCTCAAAACCTTTTGGTTATATATAATAAATATTAATTTTTTTTTTCTAAAAATACTGGTTTATTTGTTTAAAGAATATTATTTTAATAATTTGTTTAAAAAAAATATTTTTATAATTTGTTTTTTAGTAGTTTAAAAAAGTATTAATTTGTTTAAAATCATTATTTTAATAATTTGTTTTTTAATTATTTTTATTTGTCTAATGATTATTAAAAAAAAAATAATTGACCCTAAACTAATCTAATGTTAAATAATCAATTTTAAATTCTTTATTAAATTTTATTTACTTTTTACCCCTTACCCATTTATCTCATTACTTAGATCTCTCATAGATTTTTAAGTTACGTTGTCGATGTCTACAATAAATGGATACTTTCATTTAATCCATTACCCTTCCCCATCTATCCTCATTAGGGATATGCCTAACAGATTTTTAAGTTGTTGTGCATTATAGTATAATAAATTATTTCAAGGATTAAAGATTATTTTTATTATATATATATATATATATATTAATAAATAAAAGAAAAAGTTATATTATTTGGAGTAAGTTAGCTGTGGAGCAATCCTCCCTCATTGGACGGAGGAGGAGAAAAGTTAGCGTTGACTTTGCTCCTCCTCCGTCCGATGGAGGGAGTTTTGCTCCACAGCTAGCTCACTCCATATTATTTTATAAAATTTATTACGTGTAACCTAATTAAATGAGATGTATTTTATTTTTTAGGAATGTGTATATGATTATGTTTAAATAGTTGTGATGAGTGTCAAAGTCACTTTATCCAACTCTCCCACAAGAATTATAGTTCACCACATCATTACTTAAATTTTAAAAAGTTGTGCATATGTTTGTAAATACAGACCCTTTAGGAATACATGAATGTTCCTTTATGTAAAAACAAATTAACAAATTAATGTTCTCATTCTATATTTCTCCATCAACCTATGGTCGATTGATTTGTCATTTTTGTGTACCAACATGAGTGTGTGTGCTTTCATGTAGGCTCAATTTTGAAAAGCAAATCAAGAGAGACTTTAGCATTACTTTTCCATTTGCACATATAAGCTATCATTTCTAGGTAATTTTTTTTTTGTAAGTTGTAGAAAGATATATTAATATACAAAAAAATTGCATGCATAGAGTATGCTCCACATGTATGATCAGGGCACTGGTATAATAACAAAATATTTGTGTTGGCCAAAACCCACCAACAAATCCTCGTCGACAAGGTTTCTCACTCTGTCGACGCCCAACCAGCACGATCTCCCTGGGCACCGGCCCAAAGAGGTTTCACCGTGCCCGGCAACACCCGCAGAACGGATGAAGTCTCACTCGAGATGTTCAAGGGAGAACTGTTGGAACCAAGTTTTCGGCAGTAAGGAGGAGGATCGGGGCATCAACAATTTTCCAGCATAACTATTAGATCTAGCAAAGCCATTTATAAGATAGTGCAACATTCATCACAGATCTATCATTACAATCAAAGATCTAACAGATTGCATCATTCATTTATTCATCGCAGTAGTATTACATTCTTCATTCATAAAACATAACCATCGCAGTATATACAGACAGGAAAAGACATCGCAACATATGAAGGGGAAACAAGGACAACAATGATTCAACTCAATATCCATCATATCATATTACTTTCATCGCAACAGATCCAAAAAAACAACTGTCTTTCTCCACAATGAGAGAAATATCTATTCAGAGAGTCGCATACAGGTCACAAAAGATTCAATCTCTCACTTCAGTCTCATCTCATATCTCCTTACAATTGAAATTCTAATATATATATATGATTGCGCCTTTACATTCAAGGTCCACTTCTAACTAAATCCTAACTGATTTAGGTGGTCGGTTTGCTTCTTCAGATCAACGATCTCTTCAGCAATTTTCTTCTTCAGCTCGTCTTGCATCGTATTCAATTCTGCAATCTCCTGCACCTTTGCTGCTTCTAATCGTTCCTTTACCTAGCGAAACTCCTCGACCTCTATCTTTAGCTGCGTTGCTTCCCTATGCAATTGCAAAAACCCTTCACTGAGCTCCTTCTCTATGTTAGGAAATTCCTGGTTGGCCACCTGCTGCATGTGAACTAGGGTCTGGGTCGGCAACTTGTTGATGTCCACTGCAACACCCTGCAGTTGTTGCAAGGTGGAGTTCACCTCCACACTTCCTGCATCGATTGCAGTCGGGGGAACCTGAACATTCCTAACCCATGGCTCAGTGCTAATTGAGAGGAGTCCTTGACCAGTGACACTCTCCGGTGCTGCCTTCATAATTGCATCATAAGTAGAATCTAGTTTAGCTCTTACCACAGAAAATCCCTCCTGGTGGGACTGGCTCATTGCTTGCACTGCTAAGTCAGATGAATCTGTGATAGTTTTGATGAGATGGTTCAATTGGGATTCCAATGTTGTTCTTGTGTTGCTTCCCGCATTAACCTCCATGTGCCGCTTGGTTCTGCACTCATCTAGGATGCGCTGGGATTCTGGGTTGGTGTTGGTCGACGACTCTCCATCCGAGTCATGAGTATTATGGCCCTCTCACACAAGCTCTTAAGAGGCATATTTCGGTGGTTCCATCGACACTTCTTTAGCACTAAGTGGTTCACACCAGGAAATAGGCCAGTCCTGAGCTATGCCTTCCACTTCATCATCAGTTAATTTGTAAAGCATTAGTAGTTGTTTCCTATTGGGGTCTCGTCGCACCTAGATATGAATGGAATGGGGCTTGAGAGAGAAACGCATGATCCTCTGATATTTGACTGCTATTGTATCTCACAAGTGCAGAATTCTGATGGTTGCAGCTTGTAGCACTTCCCAGTAGATCCAGAAGTAGATCGTGTAATCAGTATAGCGACTGGGCTCCTCTATCCACCATAAATTTTGGTATCGTGCACCTTTGCACACTTTGACCGCTTCGACTGACATAGGCTGGTAGTCCTCTAGCTCCATCCACACCACCAAAGCAATTAAGATCAGCAGCCAACTATAGGAAAAAGACCTCTCTCCGGCTTGGGCTATGACCATATCCTCCTTAAGTTGGTTCAACAAGAAGAGTGACCAATTCATTTGGACTCCCTTAGCGCACTGCTGTGCACAAGCAACCACTCTTGAATTGCACTGAATCGGGTGATTCCCTTAGACGATTTTACTTGCTAAGATACGGGCGCCAATATGTACTACCCGCTTGTTGATACTGTTGATGTGGTAAGAATGACCATCCCGCTGCAATCCATATCTTTCCTTCAATTGCTAGGAAATATTCTTGTCGAAGTATCATCCTCTGAGATATTGAGCGGGGTCTACCCCAGCCTTTGATAGCCTCGTGATCTTTGAAATCATGTCCAGCGTAACCATAATTGGTGTATCCAACCACAATGTCCCACAGTGAAAACATGCCCGCAACTGTTTGATGCATGCATTTGCTTCATTTAGCCTCTCAAAGTGGGGCATGCTGATAAGCCCCAGCAACCCAGATTTGTTCAAACCTTGCACTCATGAGTGCAGAATACACTCAATCGGTGCGCTTAGAACTGGATGCAAGGACTCGTAGGGATCATTTGCTATGTCCTTCAATAGAAACAAGTCACGGTCCTCATACTTCATTTTGAATAGGGCGAGAATAATATCCATAGTGCACTGCATTCCTTTGGGCAGTGGCGACACTTTCAACTAATATTTTTTATTTTTAGTTAACTTTCAGGACTTCACACTAGGTCGTTTGGGAGTGATATATATGGGGATATCATTGATGGAAACGCCCTTGGGTGCCGTAGAATCCACAGCTCCTGAACTAGATGGCCCTATCTGCGTAGTGCCCTCCCCTTGCACCCTAATGGAAGTGTGTTCCTGTCTCTTCTGTGATGGCGTTGATCTCGGCTTTTGCACCTTCTGCTTTCCCTTGGGGGATCAAAGATGATTCAATCGACAGACTCATGACTTCTTCGATGATAACAGTTGGATGGATAGGTGACTTCTGCTCGCTTGAAATCTCTATAGTGTCGAGGTTGCGCAGCATGCCGCACCAACAAATCTTACCAAGCAATTGAATGCACCCCTCTCTCATGCCTTAGCTACCTCTCACAGTGCTTATCACTTCACCCAAATCTACACTTTTCTCAACTCGACTGAACAAAATGATTCATTCTTTCCCTATCCCTCATATTTTTATAGCAACTCATGGATCCAGCTTCATCATTGCCAAATCCACGACAGTCATCATGACCAAATCCTTCATTAATGACCCCAATCCGCCGACGATGCTTTCATGCTAACGGTCGGATTGACCATAAATGCACGTCGCTTCAACGAGCACTGTCGGTGAATTGCCCTTAAATGTCTACATTTATTGCTGATTTGACCCAATCGTAGCCTTGTCGTTATCACAGTCTCTCTATCTAACTATGCTACTGACTACTACACTTGCACCACCACTTCCTCTTGGAGCGCCCTTCAATCTTCTACCTATCCTATTGATTTTTTTTTTGTTGTGTAGTGGTTCAAGTAGTGCGCCCTTCTACCATTCGTGAGCTTCGGCAACACTGCTCCATCTAACTACTACAATTGAACTGCACCCACAAAAGTAATTGAATGAGCAAGATACATGCCTAACCAGTGCATTTGTAACTTACTTGGATGCTTCATGAACTTGCTGTCGTATAACAAAACCAAATATCCTTGGGAAAATTGTTTGTTTTAATGTGGTGATCATGCCACGCCTTCTGTTGATCCTTCTCAACATGTTGTTGGAATCCTACAATGAAGCGATCCTCTTCTAGTTGAAGTAGCTGCATTTCTCGCTCCTCAAGTGCCTCTTCATCGTCCTTTCCAGTTGCTATGGCGATGCATAGACTAGGAACAATGTACTCCATAGGCGTGATCGCCTCTTGCCCATATGCCAGTTTGAACGGTGTCTTCCCCGTTAGTCTTTTGCAAGTGGTGCAATACACTCAGAACATCGTAGGGATCTTTAAATCCTAGTCATCCTGATTAGCGTTACATACCTTTGTTAGCGCGATTTCTAGGATTTTGTTGAAAGCTTCTACAGTTCCATTTTCCTGTGGATGATATGGGCTAGTTTTCTTATGCTATACCTATAATTTCTCTATCAGTTCTTTTACTATGCGGTTGATAAAGTGACTACCCTGGTCACTCATCAATATCCTAGGGCATCCAAACTGCATCACGATGTTTTCAAATATGAACTTTGCTACTGTCGCAGTGGTGCAATCCACAACTGGTGCGTCCTCCACCCACCTTGTTCGATAGTTAGTTGCTGTGATGATGTATCGAGCATCGGTTCACTTCCCTGGCAGGTTGATTGGACCCACAAAGTCCACATCCCATTTATCAAAATCTTGTAAAGTTACTTGCGGTAAAAGTGGGATCTCATCTCGTCGTGATGGTTTCTCGACACATTGACAAACATCGTAGCTCTGCACATAGTCTGTAGCATAATTATTCAAAGTAGGCCACCATATCCCAGTGAGTAGTACCTTACACATGGTATATCGTCCTCCATAATGTCCACCCACAACTCTTGCATGTGCTTCGTCCATAATTTTCCCTTGTTCATGAGGTAGAACACACCTTCGCAGGATCTCATCAGGTCCAATCTTGTATAAGTGTCCAGTGATCAGCTAGACATATGAAGTCTTCACGACCAATTGCTTCTTCTCCTTGGTTGATATTTCCTCTGGCACAACTCTGGTTGCCAAGAACTGAATTATCGGTGCATAATGGTCATCTGTGATATCAACTCGAAATAGTTGCACGTCCAACAATCCATCATCAATATTGGTGGGCTCTTCACTGGTTTCAATGCGGGATAGGTGACCAAGACCAGCATTAAGGAATCCTGGCTTCACGATTATTACAAAATCAAATTCCTAAAAGAGAAGTAGCCAGCCACTGATATTCCCCCCCAACTTAGGCTTATTAGCTAGATATTTCAAATCTGAATGATCAATGAACATTTTGAAGTGACCACCCAAGAGGTAGTACCTAAACTTCTGCAACGCATATACCATCGCCAACACCTCTTTTTCTGTGGTCATATAATTCTTCTCAACAAAGGATAACTTCCTACTAGCAAAGGAAATCGGGTGATCCAGATCTCCTTCTCCTAGTTGTGTGAGTACAACTCCTAGCGCAATGGATGAGGCATTGACATGGATATGAAACTCCTTAGTCCAATCGGGGAACACAAGTATGGGTACTGAAGCCATCTTGGCCTTCAATGTGTCGAAGCTATTTTAACACTCCTGGTTCCATATGAATGCAGCATCCTTCTTCAACAGTTTCTCCATGGGGGTAGTAACCGCAGCATAACCACGGATAAACTTGCAATAGTACCCAACGTGTCCTAGTGTTGCATGAAGCATCTTCATATTTGTAGGTGGCGGCAGGTTCAGAATGAGCACAATCATTGATGGATCAACCAAAATCCTCTGCTTACAAATGATATGACCCAACAATATCCCAAATGGTGCACAGAAGATGCACTTCTTTGAATTCAATGTGATTTGATGTTGTCAACACCTCTCCAGCATCAAACGCAAGTTTTCCAAGTGATCCTTGATCAATCCGTAGACTACCCAGTCATCCATATATGATTGCAAAAATTTCTGAATAAAATATTTAAATGTAGCGATCACAACCCAAGAGAAGACCGCAGTCGCATTCTTCAGCCCAAAGGGAATTACTGTGTATTGAATGCAACCCCATTCGGTGACAAATATGGTTTTGTGGAGGTCTTCCTTTGCAATTATGATATGGTGACACCTATAAAATCCATATGTGAAAGAATACATTTCTTGACCACCTACTCCCTCAAGAACCTCATCCGTGAACGGTGTTAGAAAGGGATCATGCATGCAAGCATCATTCAACTTCCTTAGATCGACACAGACTTGGAATTCCCCAGTATTCTTGTCTTGGACCACCATAGGACTTATCCATTCTGATTCTTCAATAGGCTCAATAATCCCTGCATCTAGCATCCGATCATGTGCATCCTTAACCCATTCTTTATATCGCGGATTCAAATGGTATGGCCTCTATTGCACTTGTTTTGCATCTAGTTTTAATGGGATTTTCATTTCCCTTAGGTCACCCAATATCCCCTTCATTTCTAATAATTTTGTTGGGAATAGGTCTTGAAACTCATGCAATAGGTCTGTGATCTTTTCCATAGTCTCCTCATCCCAGTAGTCCCCAATATTGGAAAATTTCAGATTCTCCTCCATCCCAATGTTAAATTTCTTAATCTTTAGCGGTTGAGTCATGGGATCCGTCGGCACATCCGGTGCTGTGACATACCAACTTCCTTAAATCTATGGAATATTAATATTGTGTAATTCATCATCATCTTTTGGATCACCAGAGAGGTTGTAGCATTCCATCATCGATTGCATGTGGCAATGCGCATGTGGGTCCACATGATATGCAACTTGGACAAATTTTAAGACTACGTCTCGAATGATCTATAGTGCATTGTTAACCTCTTCTTTAGCATCTGCAAAGCCAAAGGTATGTGCAAATAAAATAGTCATCTCCTCCCAAGTGATGATTTCTCTACACAGCTCGACTGATATGTACCAAGACCTTTGCATTTCATCCAATGTGTGAATAAAAGCATGGAACCACTCATCCTTGGGTCCCGATGCCCACCACTTATGGAATTCTCTCAAATTACTACAAGGTTTATTCTTCCCATCATATCTCCTAGTGTGATATAACTCCACATCTCCAAATTGCACACTCATCAACTGTTGACACTGTGCCCATTCATGAATGGTCTCCTTATGAACTGCCCACCAATGTGCTAGAGTGGCCTTGAATGCTTCTCCTAATGCCAACAAGTGCCAAGGCTTAGATACCTTCACTTCAAACTCCTCAAGGAACCCAGATAGTTCCGATAGTCCTTTGTATATCGGCAACTCAATGATTTCAATTGTGACATGGAGCAGTGACTGCGTGATCTGCCCACATTTTCTGAGTGATACTTCATGCATCCGGTTTTGGAAATTTTCCAACGCATCATCAGAATCAGAGGACACAAAGCTAGTGCTATGCCAACCCAGTTCTCTGTCATCGGTAGGATGGATGTAATCCTCAGAGGTATTGTAAATGTGATCCCATCCTCTAACAAATTCATCTTTGACAGGTTCAATATATCACCTTCCTTCATTAGGATCCATAGGGGCAATGACTCGGATATCTTGGTTCTCAAATGTCATCAACCGCTTCTTAGAATTTATCACGGACATGTTGTCCTTGGCCCATCCAATCCCTAGCAGCGTGGGATAGGATCCCCCTCCATTAAAAACTTCGATTACATTGAAATCAACATGAGTCCTCATACCTTCGACATCTACAAGCAGATTTGAAACACGTCTGATTGGTTGAACTTTGGCCTGATTAACCAATCTCAGCTACACTAGGGACCAACCAAGTTTCAGCTCCCCCATCTTCTGCCATGTCTATTTTATCAAGATATTCACATTTGACCCAAGATCTAGAATAACTGAATCAAATTCGTAGTCCCCAATTTGGATGTTCATCTACATTTCCTTTCCCATCTTTTTCTTCTGTAAATAATTTATCACAGAGTCCTACAACTCTCTATCTAGACGGTGTAGCAACTTCTCAATCTCAACCAGAGCATCGGGATCTTTTTCCGGGGATAAAAACCTCTCGAAGAACTATTGTGATATCAAACTATGCTTTCTTCTTCCTAGCCAGTCACACTTGTGGTCTTGGTCCATATTCTCCAGTTGTCTCTCCTCCTCGAGTAACAATCCCAACATCAACATCCTATGTCTGTGATTTTTCTAGAATGGTCGCAACTGTCAACCCTTGATTTTGGTTCTACGATGGAGGTTGATTCAGAGGTGGATTCTGGTTCACCGGTGGATTCATAGGTTGATTGATATTTTGATTTCATATTGGAATTTGGGGTTGATATTGATTCTGTATTTGCTACTGGTTCTGTATTTGATTATGGGCCTGGAACTGATTTTGATTCTGTAATAAAGGAACATTGTCTACCTACCATCTCCCAATTAACCAAGGGAAATTTTCGAAAGTATGATAATTCACCGTGTAGTATACACATTGCAAATGGGGAAAATCCCTCTGATAGTGGCCAAATTTCCCATAGTTGTAACACTAGATTGACGTAGGACCTCATCCTCCTCCATGGCTGAAACCTCCTTTTCCCCTGAATCCAAATCCTCTGCGGTATCCTCCTTGCTGCTGATATTGTGGTTGAGATACTTGCTGCTGATACTGGGGTTGTGCTATTTGTTACATCGGGGAATTCGGTTGGTGCTAAACATAGTGCACTGCTTGGATATACTGTGGCTGTGGCGGATCCATTGGGGTCTAGGTCTACTGCGGTCTCAGTGTAAACTGCGGCTGAGGTACAACTTGCATCTGTGGTTGCGACATAATAAACTACATCTGCGATGGTGACGTATACTAGACTTGAGGTGACAACTGTATCACCCGTGGCTGCGGCTACTGCACCATGCGAGGATCTTCACCTTTCATGAAATATGCATTGTATGTCCATTCTTGAAGCAGACAATCCTTATCCTCGTGCCCAACTGAGCGACAGAAGGTGCAATATAAGCTTGTTGGATTCATAACCATTTTTTGCATGTAGGTACAATATTCATGTCTGTGCCCATACACTTGACATATGCGACACCATGACACACTACTGCAACTCAACGGGTTTGGCACTCTTGAGAGTAGGTAATTCCGAAAAGGAGGATAGGTATCTTTCATGTGTCCATCCACATGACATCAATTGCACCACAAATCATCATGTTCATATTTTTCCTTCTTGATATCTTGTAGTTGAATTGTCAAGTTTTCCAACTGCGCCTAGATTTGGTTCACACCGACATGATGTATAGCCACCACCATCAGCATGTCCTGCAGGATAATGACCTGCATCAATTGCATCATGAGGGAAACACTGATTCGGGATGTACTGCATTAATAAGTCACCTTCCTAGTTTATTTGAGAAATATACAATATTATTTAACTCTTCACTACTTTTTTTTAGTTCTCTGGAAAAGAGATTAGCTGGAGAAATCCAAATTTGTGGAGGAAATAAAAAATACATGCAGTTAGACTGTTTTATGCTTTCTAGCAATCGGTACTGCCGTGTTGTTAGACTTTTGATAGGAATTGCAAGAAGAAGAAAAGGAACCAGAGAGAAGATGATGCAAACATATATAAGGATTTTCTTAGTTAATAATGACTTATTCTTTATGTTCTGTAAAATTATTTTCATTGGAAACATCTAGACAGACTTTTTTTTTTACCACGGAATTTTTTTTTGCATGATACAACGCCCAAGAGAAGCAATGTCAATTAACTATTTGTCGTGGAAAGAAATCGATACTAAGATATACGTTGAAGGCTACTGGTTTGTCTGATTAGTATGATTCTTATATATACAATGGCAGAGGTGGAAAATGTGAAAATTGAAACATCTAATAGGTAAATAAAGCCACTCGTACTATACAGAAACTTCAAAACCGTGTGGTTCTCTCCAAAATCCTCTCCACAAATTTCTCCATCTAAATATCAAATGATCTTCCAATGGAAAATTCTACAGCCACATTGATGATGAATTGAATTTAGTAATGTGGGTACAAAACGAATCTAGAAATGAGAAATGCCACCTTCTCATTCAACAACAGAAACTCGCTTCCTTTTATGGAAAATTGTTACAGTCGATGTAGCATTATCATTGGGGCATTGTAAATTAGATTCATTGAAACAAGGGTTTGCATTTTAGGGTTTGAGAGTGAGCACAAAAACAGGCACATGACTGAGTTTGGCGAGAGGCGAAAGGTAAAACGAGTAACTCCGGGACTAATTTGGTTTGCATCATGGCCAATACTTAGTAATAATACAACAATTTTACTGGTTGATGTTCGTCCATACAGCATTAAAATCATTTTATGGTGGTGCTCAGATTATTTTCGTGGGAAACCTCATGACTGCAACACACCGCAACCAGAGTGGGTTTTGATTATTGCTGAGATATTAGGGAACATCTTTTCAGCCCGTCACTTCATGTTTGCTGATTATAGGAATTATTTTAAGTTTGAGACCTTTCCAACGTAAAATCTTGCCCAATTGTTCGGGAAGGTCCAAAGAGAAATAGGACAACTCCAACCAGTTTTGTTTTCCATGTATATTAAAATGAGTTTAGTTTTGGTTCTATAGCTGTGTAATTTGATTTTTCATTTATTTTTAATAAAATTCATATCATTTAATTTGATATCGATTTTATCTCCTTAGAATCTTACAACTAAATCTAGATCACTTATTGATATACTGAAGCAACAATAAAGATGATTCCAAAAGAACTCAAGATGAAAATAACTAAACTTGATTGGATTTGAAGGATTATTTCATTATGGCATTATGTCATTACAATCCAAGGCACATTATGTCATTTTTTAAAATATGGTCATTACATTACATTATATAATATATTATGTCATTTTTTTACATTTCATTATGGCATTATGTCATTACAATCCAAGGCACATTATGTCATTACATTATGTCATTACATTATATCAACATATTATGTCATTTTTTAAAATATGGTCATTACATTATGTTATATAATATATTATGTCATTTTTTAAATATAATGAGGTTTCTGTCATAGTGTGCTCATCCTGAAATAGAACAACCTCTTCTATGCAGAATAAGTTGTTGAAATAACATTCGTCCAAGGCACATTATGTCATGGCATTATGCCATTACAATCCAAGGCACTTATGCCATTACATTATATTATATCAACATATTATGTTATTTTTTTAAAATATTGTCATTATATTATATTATACATTGCATTATATCAATATATTATGTCATTTTTAAAATATAATGTTGTTGGGGGATTTAGAGGGTTAGAGGGGGGTGTTTTAAATTTTGCAAATGTAGTATTGTTGGGGGTTTAAGGGTTAGGAGTGGGGGTGTTTAATTTTTCTTTTTAATGTAATGTAATGGGGTCAGGGGTTTATTTTTTTTATTATTATATCCAATTGGTCATCTGCAAAAAAATATAGATTATGATGGGGTGTCAGACCCATAGATGAGTTTAAATAATTTCACATGAAACATTTTAGATGTTTTTATTAGTATGATGTTTGTAATTGAAACTATAAATGAGTTTTTGACAATTTATATGAATAATTTGTTCTTGTAAGGTCTAATATATGACTTCATTATGAATCACATCATAATTTGTTTGATTTTAATGGTTAGTGTGCTGAAATTATTTATGAAATATTTGTTTTTGTTTAATATGCAAGTTTCAAAAAAGTTGTAATTTATCCCTTGAACAAAAAAATCTTTTTCCAATTTAGGGGTTGATTTCAAAGTTTTTGTAAACAACAGTATGGCATGTTTAGACCATGGCTCTATTTTTTACCCCCCCCAAAAAAACGTGTATACTGGTATCAACACTTTTCTATTTGGAGGGTGTTTTTTGTGTTTTTTATACAAAAATCATCGTTTTTATGGCTAGAGTTCTCGTTCTTAGTATAAAGTTCTCGTTTCATAGTATAATGGGTTTTTATAAGATAGAGAAACATTCATTAGAGATCTATAATTATAATAATAGATCTAATAGATTCCATCATTAATCTATTCATCGTAGCAGTATTACATTCTTCATTCATAAAACAGAACCATCGCACTATATAAAGACATGAAAATATATCGCAACATATCGAGGGGAAACAAGGACAACAGTGATTCAACTCAATATCCGTCGTATCATATTACTTTCAAAGCAATAGATCCAAAACAATAGCTATCTTTCTCCAAAGCAAGAGAAAGATCAATCCACAGAATCACATACAGGTCACAAAAGATTCAATCTCTTACTTCTGTCTCATCTCGTATCTCCTTAAAACTGCAATTCTAATCTAGATATAGTATTGCACCTTTACAGTCAAGGTCCACTTCTAACTAAATCCTAACTAATTCAACCACTAATGACCTATATCCAAAAATGTTGTCAACTGATGCAAAAATATGCATAAAATATTCAAAAGAGGTTTGTTTTCCGTCCATCGTGCTATCTTTGGTTTGCGCGGTGTCGCGTGATCTTGTGCAGCCTCTGTGGCACTGCGAAACTAACTTACCCCAAAACCCCTACCAACAATTTTTCATGGACCTACCCTTAATGAAGGAAACCAAGACACCCAGAAAAAACTAAAACAATCTATGGTTGCAACAACATATGAAAAACAAACTAAGTGAACATAAAAACATAGAGACAGATTAAAAAAGCATAATGTCTTATGGCTTTCCTTGGGGTTCTTCGACAATGGGGAAGGCCTTGTAGTAGTATTCATCATCAACAAAGAGATTTGGTTCTGAATCCATAGGAATTTCCATTGTAGAAGGAGGTGCATACTTCCTCTGTGATAAGTTGCATGCTTGCTCTCGTGCCCCCACATTTTGCATGTTCATCTTTGAATTGGGCATAGCTTCTTCTGCGTGCTGGGTGGACATGGTATTTAGGAATTTCTTGTTCAGGGATTTCTTTTGGAGGTTTCTGCAAGTGCAAGCATGGTGAAAATGAGGAATTCAACTTACTTGAGGAACTTTCAAAATCGATGGAAGGAGATGGGGAAGGAGCTCTATCTCTTTCTAAGAGAAACTAGGAAAAGACATTTTTCATGCGCAAGTAATGGGATAAACTTTTTCTTGGGGGATGTGTCATTTGGTGGTGAGCCACTGCTTCCTCTTTCCAATTGTCCCACTACCTAGCATATGCTGAGAGGGATATTGGAACCATTCCCCAAAGAGATGGAGCGCTGCATCGCTGCACATCCCCATGCTCCCATGGATTTGCTTCCCCTGTGAGGTGTTGCATGTAGTCGTCATGACATGGATGGTAAGTGATATTTTTGCTTCCAAACCTTGACCTTCTTCCTAGGCTGATAACTCATACAACGTGTTGGAATGGGCTGGGAAAAGAATGTGCAGAGGAAAAACCTCTCAGAAACTAGGTTCGTGCGGAGCCATCATGCGAAGTGACCTGGACGTTTAGCCAAATGCCACCGACCATAAATGACCTCATAACCATTTTTTTCATGTAGGTACAATATTCATGTCGGTGCCCATACACTTGACATATGCGACACCACGACACACTACCGTAACTCAACGGGTTCGGCGCTCTTGAGAGTAGGTAATTCCGAAAAGAAGGAGAGGTATCTTTCCTGTGTCCATCCACATGACACCAAGTGCACCACAAATCATCATGTTCATATTTTTCCTTCTTGATATCTTGTAGTTGAATTGTTAAGTTTTCCAATTGCGCCTGGATTTGGTTCACACCGGCAGCAGTTTCTCCGATAGGTGAAGCTTCCAGCTTCATCGCAATTTCTAGCACCTCACTCTGTGTTACGATCTTTAGCTACATTAATGGGTGTTGGATATGAGGGACCAGTGCCACAATGAACCATTCATTATGTTTAAAGTCACTCATATCAAAGCTGACTCGTGCCATCAGCATCTTAAATCTTTGATCAAATTCCTAAACCATCTCATTAGGGAATTGTTTGATTTCCTTCAGCTCTATAATGTACTATGCTTCATATTTTATTTTCTTGAATTCTTCATGCAGTCCCTTTCGAATCTCATCCAAATTCTTCATTGCAGTCCCCTGCGGGACCTGTATGAATCTCATGTACCAATCGAGCACACGACCCCGAAGGGTGGTCACTAACAGGCCTTTATTTACATCCTCATCGGAAGTCTGTCTGGAAGTCCAGACTTCCTCACACAAGAACCAATACTGTTCTGGTCATCAGTGCCATTTCCATGGAACATAGGTAGCTTCATATCGTCTCCTGCCATCCTAGACCTCCTTTCTGCAGATACTGCTTTACTACTAGATGTCGCTTGGAACGTTGGACATGTCGACGTAGATTGCATATATTTTCATGATGGTGGAGTAGTGCACGGAGGTGTGGAAATGTTTCTACCCAGGTTTTACCTTGTTGTTACCTTGGGCGTAGCCTAGGTCTTCTCATCCTCTTCGTCGTGTTAGGGCCTCTTCATCCCGTGTGGTTGTCCTTCGCGGTTTTTTGCTTTGATCACAGTAGGACCTTCCCCTATCCTTTGCCTCTTCTCTACTCAAAACCTTGCTCCTCCCCTAGTACAACCGCTCTCTTTCTCAGCTGCCCTCACAGTCTCATTGAAACTTACACCCATCTACCCTTTATATTTCCATTCGTCACCCCACTTCTATCGCGGTGTTCACATCCTCCACACACCAGAGTTTTAATACTTAAGGTGCATCTTTAGCATACCCTTTTCACAAACAAGCATCTTGATTAAGAATTGTAGAGACAATAAGAACCTACATTGTGGTCCGTAGAAGAATTCTCATTCTTCTTCGCTGTAGGAATTGTTGGTATCAACTGCGACTCAGTGATGTATCCTTCTAGAATACTGTCCAACCAAACTTCGACAGCCCATGATACCTTATTTTCAGTTTCTTGGAGTTCTTGAATTAGCTCAAGGGTCCAGAACGCCAGCTCTCCTCCATGGAAGTTGCATTTCTTGGAGGTGAATCGCGCAAACCACTCATAGAGTATGACGGGAAACTCACAGAAAAACTATTCATGAAGACCTTCGTGAATTTATCTCGCCAACCATGCATCTATCATCAATTTCATATTCTAATTCTCAGCTTCAGTGAACTCTTACAGTCTTAGGTCGAACCAATCTTGGATCTCTATTTTTGTCGGATGCCACAACATATCCTCCTCTTCAGTCATGATGAGGTCCTGACAATGGAACCATTTGTTTTCCAAAACCCACCAACAAATCCTTGTCGATAAGGGTTCTCACTCTGTCAATGCCCAACCAGTGTGATATCCCTGAGCACCGACCCAGACAGGTTTCACCCAGCCTAGCAACACCCATAGAGCGGATGAAGTCTCACCCGAGATGTTCGAGGGAGAGATGTCGGAACCAAGTTTCCGGTACTAAGGAGGAGGATTGGGGCATCAACGATTTATCAACATAACTATCAGATCTAGCAGATCCATTTATCAGATAGAACAACATTCATTAGAGATCTATCATTATAATCATAGATCTAATAGATTCCATCATTTATCTATTCATCATAGCAGTATTACATTCTTCATTCATAAAACAGAACCATCGCACTATATAAAGACAAGAAAATATATCACAACATATCAAGGGGAAACAAGGACAAACGTGATTCAACTCAATATCCATCATATCATATTACTTTCAAAGCAATAGATCCAAAACAATAGTTATCTTTCTCCACAGCAAGAGAAAGATCAATCCACAGAATCACATACAGGTCACAAAAGATTCTATCTCTTACTTCTGTCTCATCTCGTATCTCCTTAAAATTGCAATTCTAATCTAGATATAGTATTGCACCTTTACATTCAAGGTCCACTTCTAACTAAATCCTAACTAATTCAACCACTAATGACCTATATCCAAAAAATGTTGTCAACTGATGCAAAAAGATGCATAAAATATTCAAAAGAGGTTTATTTTCCACCCATCGTGCTATCTTTGGTTTGCGCGGTGTCGCGTGATCTTGCGCAGCCTCCATGGCACTGTGAAACTAACTTACCCCAAAATCCCTACCAACAATTTTTCATGGACCTACCCTTAGTGAAGGAAACCAAGACACCCGAAAAAAACTAAAACAATGTATGGCTGCAACAACATATGACAAACAGACAAAGTGAACATAAAAACATAGAGACAGATTAAAAAAGCATAATGTCTTATGGCTTCCCTTGGGGTTCTTCGACAATGGGGAAGGCCTTGTAGTAGTCTTCATCATCAACAAAGAGATTTGGTTCTGAATCCATAGGAATTTCCGTTGCAGAAGGAGGTGCATATTTCCTCTGTGATAAGTTGCATGCTTGCTCTCGTGCCCCCACATTTTGCATGTTCATCTTTGAATTGGGCATAGCTTCTTCTGCGTGCTGGGTGGACATGGTATTGAGGAATTTGTTGCTCGGGGATTTCTTTTGGAGGGTTCTGTAGGTGCAAGCATGGTGAAGACGAGGAATTCAACTTACTTGAGGAACTTTCAAAATTGATGGAAGGAGATGGGGAAGGAGCTCTATCTCTTTCTAAGAGAAACTAGGAAAGACAATTTTCATGTGCAAGTAATGGGATAGAATTTTTCTCAGGGGATGTGTCATTTGGTGGTGAGCCACTGCTTCCTCTTTCCAATTGTCCCACTACCTAGCATATGCTGAGAGGGATATTGGAACCATTCCCCATAGAGATGGAGCGCTGCATCCCTGCACATCCCCATGCTCCCATGGATTTGCTTTCCTTGTGAGGTGTTGCACGTAGTCATCATGACATGGATGGTAAGTGATATTTTTTCTTCCAAACCTTAACCTTCTTCCTAGGCTGATAACTCATACAACGTGTTGGATTGGGCTAGGAAAAGAATGTGCAGAGGAAAAACCTCTCAGAAACTAGGTTCATGCGGAGCCATCATGCGAAGTGACCTGGACGTTTGGCCAAATGCCACCGACCATAAATGACCTACGCTCGGAAGAGAAAACTATTAAAGACCTGATCTTGTGAGAGGTGACGTGTGAGAAGATTCGAGTGCCCTCCATGCTGAATGACCTACGCTGGGAGGAGAGATATATTAATACCTGGGAGGCAGTGACAGGCATCGTGGGTGGCACTTAATGGATTTTCCTACCTCTCCCCATGTCTCTCCTTGAAGCACTCACATCTCGGGCATTTCTAGGTAAATTTGATTTGTCATGTCATCTTTATATTTCCTAAATTTTAGAAATATTATTATTTTTTAAGAATATTATGTCATTCTACAATTTTAGATGTTATTCCAATACAATTGCACAAATCCCTCACCCAAACCCAAATCCTAAGCCTCCACAAGACCCATTTACTAAAATTAATCAATGTTTAAATGATATTCTAAAACTTAATTGGAGAGCTTAGGAACATAAGAGGGAAATCATTTTTTTCATTGGCCAATTTTGTTGACACCATCATTGTTTCCCTTGGCCATAGCCATGCTCAATTATCTCATATATCTAATTTTAAGGTCCTTATGATAGCATTATAGACATTACTAAATCAATAGAGAGAATATAAAAAGTAACTTATGAATAAAGAAATAGATCCAGACAATTATAAAAAGAGAATGAACACAATAGTTTAAAGAAGACCCTCAGGGTAGGGTAAAGCTATGAATTACTCCTTATGAAAGGAATCAATCCAAAAACCCTACTTGCTACAATAGAACAATGACATCCAACATAATACACTCGTACTAGTGTATTTATACATTCTCGTGAGTTTCTCTATGCTAAGTACCTCTAATTATTATATTATTCCCTCTAATTACCTAGAGAACATATTTGTTTGTTTTCATCTAAATTAGTGAAACCTCCTTTTACAATATATCAAATGTAAAAGTTAGGATTATGGCTAAAACTAGATTTCTCTGATATATGTAAGAGACAAATGGTACAATTACAATTAAGGTCCTAGTAGAAAAAAAAAGATATTACTGATATAAAATATAAATGTAATGTTAGAATATCTATGGCGTAAAATGTCCCTCCTCTTCAAAAAAGCTTTGTCCTTGACACTCGATTACTTATATTTTTATATGAAGAAATCATCTTGTTGTGTCTCCTCTTCTATTATAGTTGTTTTTCTAATTAATGCACTGTTCGGGTACACAGGGTACTCCCAAAAGATCGAACACCTTCAGCTACCGCTCCACACAAATAGATCACAGATCAACACACCGATGTTTGTCACGTGGTTAAAACCCTCGAGAGGGAAACGGTCCATGGCCCCAGCCAAATAGCTACTTGGAGCAATTTATTATGCAAAAGAAAGAAAGTTACATATGAGCTTCTCATAATCGATCAACTAGCCAAGGACCCTCTATGCTCTTTAAATAGAGATCATAGACCAATTGGGTGTTAAGCCACATATCAATGGCAGGTATGATCTAAGAGAAGTTGAACCGTCAGATCACTCTATGTCTAGAACATATTGTGACCGTCGTATTAGAATATTTACAAATGCATACTAATGTATACTAAAGAAACACACTTTTACCTAACTGATATATTACACAAGTTGATCTTAACTAACTCCTAAGTTTCTAAATATCCTAACACCCCCCCTTAAGAACAACTTGGGATAGGATTGAAGGATTTACAAAAGTGACACTATTAGGAGAAGGAAGGAGGCATTAGAGCCTATGCCCCATTAAGGACACATTTCTGAACTCTTAACATAGACCGAAGTTTAGAAAACTTCGCTTCTGTAAGAGACTTGGTGAAGATGTCTGCAACTTGATCATCTGTAGGGCAATAGAGAACTTCAATAACACTATCATGAACAAGATTTCTGATGAAGTGCATGTGTAGCTCAATGTGTTTGCTGCGCTGATGTAGAACTGGATCTTTGGAAAGCTTGATGGCACTTTGATTGTCACACCAAAGTGGATTAGGTTGCTGCTGCTTAAATCCAAACTCTGAAAGGATTTGTCGAAGCCATAAAGCTTCTTGACTGGCGTTAATTGCGGCTCAATATTTTGCTTCTGCTGAAGAAAGAGCAAGTGCTTGTTGTTTCTTACAAGCCCAGGTGATAGGTCCAGATCCTAGACTGAAAACATAACCTACAGTAGACTTCCGATCATCAGGATCACCGGCCCAATCTGAATCAGTGAAACCAACCAACAAAGGTTCCCCCTTGTACTGTAATGAATCCCAAACTGAATTGTACCTCGAATATATCGAAGTATTCTTTTTGCTACTTTCCAATGACTTTGACGAGGAATTTGCATATAACGGGAAACACGACCAATGGCAAAGGAAAGGTCAGGACGGGAATGAGTCAAGTATAAAAGACTACCAACAAGATGACGATATAAGTTGGCATCTACTTCAGGGGAAGTACAAGTGGCAGAAAGTTTGACTCCAGACTGGAAGGGAGAAGGGGCTGGTTTACAATATTCCATATGGAAGCGATGGAGAAGGTCACAAGTGTACTTATATTGGGAAAGAAATATTCCTTATTTGGTTTGCAAGACTTGGAGACTAAGAAAATAATGCAAATGTCCCAAGTCTCACATTTCAAAATTTTTCTTAAGACTAGATTTCACATGGGTTATAAGTTTAGGGTCACTACCAGAAAGGATAAGGTCATCAACATAACGAACAAGTATGATGAGATGGTTTCCTACTTTCTTGGTATAGACATTGGGGTTAGAATGGCATCTAGAAAAACAAGTGTCAAGGAGAAAGCTATCCATTTTGGCATACCAAGCTCTAGGAGCTTGCTTAAGGCCATATAAGGATTTCTTAAGGAGACAAACATGGATAGAGTTATCCTGAGCATATCCAAGAGGTTGTTCCATGTAAATTTCCTCATGCAAATCACCATGTAAGAAGGCAGACTTGACATCCATTTGATGGACTTCCCAGTTATGTAAGGCTGCAAGGGAAAGAACAAGGCGGATGGAGTTCATTTTTTCTACAGGGACAAAGGTTTCATTGTAGTCAATCCCTTCAACTTGGGAAAAACCTTTGGCAACTAACCTTGCCTTAAGTCTTTCAACACTTCCATCTGATGCATACTTAGTTCTATAGACCCATTTACATCTGACAAGTTTTCTTCCTTTTGGAATAGGAACAAGATTCCAAGTATCGTTCGCCATTAATGAACGATATTCTTCATCCATAGCTGCATCCCAATCTGGATTTCCTGAAACTTCTGCAAAAGTTTTCGGATCATGATTCTCGAAAACTTGAGCCAAAATAGAAGAGGCTCACTGAAACTGAGAACGTGTTCGTTGTTGATCTCTAGGATCACCTGCAAGATCACCAGCTGCTTCACATGTTGAACAGACCCATCGAGGAAGTATTGGTGCTGGTGCAATTGGTGGAACATGAGCAGGCAGAGGTGGATTTTCATCCTCACTATCATCATTAGAAACTGGAGTTGGAAACCTGTCAAGGAAGCTGGAAGAAGAAGAAGAAGAAGGCACAATCGCTGAATCAGGCTCGTAGGCCAAAGATGACACACCCGCCAAGTTAGGCTTGCAGTCCAAGATATTTTCATCAAATTTAACATCTCTTCTAATGATTATATCATGTGAATGGGGCTAAAGAAGTTTATAACCTTTTACATCTTCAGAATATCCAACAAATATGCACTTTTCACTTTTAGGCTGCAATGCTTTCCGTTTTTCATCCAGAATGTGAGCCCATGCTTCACAACCAAACACACGAAAGTGACTTACATCTGGTTTAATTTTACCCCATGCTTCTTCCGGTGTTATACCTTGTAAAAATTTAGTGGGTGTGCGATTAACTATGTAATTTGCACAATTTATGGCCTCAGACCAATATTGAAGACTTAGTCCCTTAGATTGGATCATACAAGTATCCATTTCTTTTAAAGTGCGGTTCTTCCGTTCAGCTACACTTATTTTGTTGTGGTGTATATGGAACAGTGTGTTGTTGTTGGATTCCTTGTTTAGTGCAAAAAATAGTGAACTTCTTGTTAAAATATTCTCCTCCATTGTCAGATCTTAACTTAATAATTTGATGACCAGATTGTTTTTCAACAAGGGCCTTGTAGGCCAAGAACATGTTAAATACTTCGCTCTTAATTTTTACGAAGTAAACCCAAGTGCATATGGAGTAGTCATCAATGAAAGTTAAGAAATATTTGAAACCAGAAAAGGAAGCAGATGGAAGGGGGCCACACAAGTCACTATGCACAAGATCCAAGGGAACCGAGGCGTGCCAAGAGGAACATTTGTCAAAACTGTCCCGATGATGTTTTTCGAGTACACAACCAGAACAAACACCATCCTTGCAAGATACCAGCGGAAGACTAGTCACCATATTGTATTTACATAGTTGTTGCAATGAGCGATAATTTAAATGACCAAATCACTCATGCTTAAGTTTGCTCAAGTTATCACTATGAGCAACAAAAACTGAAAGAAAAGGTGATGACCCAAAGTTGTTAAATTTGTACAACCTGGTAATATCATCAACAGTTCCAGTAGCAAGGACATTTTGAGGATTTTTAAAATCCTTGATTACAACTTGGTGAGGTGTAAACGTCACAATTTTACCTTCACCTGAATCAGTAATTTGATATACTGATAACAAATTGCAGGTAATTTTTGGAACACATAGTACATCACTGAAATGACCATTTTCTACTAGAACTATTCTAGATCCTACAACACTTAGAGATCTATCATCACCAACAAATATTTGTTTGGTGTTACATTCATGCATAGTAGAAAAGATGGATTTATCCTTAGCCATATGATAAGATGCTCCAGAATCAATGAGCCATTCAATTGAAGTAGAAGAAGAAGATGCAGTATAAGAGTAACTAGAAGCACAAAGTGCATGTCCATGAGAGGTAGATTCTAAAGACGAATCTAGGTTGATGTGGTTCTTCTTCATTGCTGCTTCCAAGGTTGCCATCTTCTTAAAACACTTAGATTCATCATGATTATCTTTCCCAAAAAAATTGCAATAACACTCAGTCTTCTTTCTTTTTTGCTTGGATCCTTTATCATTTTTTAAAGAAGGAGCTGACTGAGAGGGTTTGGGACCCTTGTTGTTTGGCTTATTATTGTGAAAATCTGTTTCTTAGGAGGCTTGGACTTTTGTTTTTGTTGGGACAATAAGGCTTTCCCAGATGTATCTGCATTGTTAATTATTCCAAGATAAATGAGCTTATCTTGCTCTCTAATTAAGGAATCACAAAAGGATTCAAGGCTAGGCTCTTGATAGCTAGTTGTAGTCAAGGATTCTTTCATGGAGTAGAATGTAGATACAAAAATACATTAAAATAAGGGAAAGTGGAAGGTTTTTTTTTTTACTCTTCTCTCTCATTCTCCATGCTTGCTTTCTTTTCCTGCAAATCACAAAAAATATGAAAAACAAAAACAAAAAAACTTTTTCCACATAATGGGGTTAGATCTTGGTTAGCTTACCCAGAAAGTCTATGTTTTCAAGTTTTCTTGGTATTTCTGATTTGGCGTGATCGCACAAGGTGCACGACAAAGAGCATACGTAGCCGAGAAGACAAGAAAAAAAAACTTTGCCTTACTGTTTCTGATTCACCGCAATCACGCAAGGTGGAAGGCAAAGAGCATACGCAATCAGAGAAGGAAACAATCGAAGACTAAAACAGAAAAGATCTAATAACAAATTGATAAAATATGAGAGATTTTAAAAAACAAATCCATCACTGTAACATTATACCTTTAGATTTTCCGAAATGGGTGTTTGTGGAGCAAACGAAAATGGTTTTTGGTGAAACGAAGATTGTTTCCAAATGCAAATGGTGCTCCAGACGCAATGAAATAGCTCCCAAAAGCTACAAATGCACAGAAAATATAGAACCAGAAACCCTTTCAAAGTTTCGGCAACACCGGTTCCAGATCTTGATCAAAACCGAAAGCGGCTCTTCATAAAAGCTTTGATACCATGTTCGGGTACACGGGGTACTCCCAAAAGACCGAACACCTTCAGCAACCACTTCACACAAATATATCATAGATCAACACACCGATGTTTGTCACATGGTTAAAACCCTTGAGAGGGAAACAGTCCACGGCCCCAGCCAAGTAGCTACTTGGAGCAATCTATTATGCAAAAGAAAGAAAGTTACATATGAGCTTCTCATAATCGATCATTTAGCCAAGGACCCTCTATTCTCTTTAAATAGAGATCATAGACCAATCGGGTGTTAAGCCATAGATCAATGGTAGGTATGATATAAGAGAAGTTGAACTATCGGATCACTCTATGTCTAGAACATATCGTGACCGTCGGATTAGAATATTTACAAATGCATACTAATGCATACTAAAGAAACACACTTTTACCTAATGGATATATTACACAAGTTGATATTAAATAACTCCTAATTGTCTAAATATCCTAACATGCGCTACTTAATAATTGAATTAATTTAAAAATTTATTGATCCATGTCTCAAGGATTGTTTGAAGTTATACTTTGATTTTTCTTTTTCAATAATTTATGGTAAAAGACTTTAAAATTGGATCTTGTCATCAATTTTTTTTTAAGAAAGAAACATGGATGACTATATGTACACATGACGATGGAGGAAACTCATATTTATAATCCATATTCAGAATCCTCAACAACACCTTATATGGACCATAGTATTTGGATCCTAATTGATTTATATTCTTGTGTTTCTTGAGGGACATTAGTTTGTATGGTTGTATTCTAAAAAATACTCAATCTCCAACTTCGAATTTCCTTTCACTATATTGTTGATCTTCTTGTTGTTTCATCCTATTTTTTGATGTATCCAAATTGTCTTTTAATAGCTGGAGAACCTCTTATTGGTGCTCTATATGATCCTCCATCGCTTGAGCCTTAGCTTTCATTTTATAGGGTGATTTGATGTTTTGAGGATGATAGCCATTAAATGCGATAAATGGGGACATTTTTTTATAAGTCTTGAAGGATGTGTTGTTCCACCATTCTACTAAGGGAATCCACTTGACTGATTTTGTTAGTTTATTAGATGAAAAGAAATGAAGATACCCTTCTAGACATTTATTCAAAATCTCAATTTTCCTATGCGATAGAGAATCATAAGAGGATTTATGAGACAATTGAGTACCCAAACAACAAATTAGTTCAATCCAAGAAAATTGGATCTATCGCTACAATAATCTGTGGGATCCTATATATTTTTTGAATTATTTCGATGAATTTTATAGATATTTTCACTAGTACAAAATGAAGAATTAGCTACTAGGTGACTAAAACTTCTAGTCACCATAGGTTTTTTAAGCGATTTACTACTAAATATGAGCAATTTTGATTGACCCAACTTTAAATGACTAAAATTAACGACTAATATAGTCATCAGTTAACAAATATGACTAGATAATAAGTGATGGAGTTAAAAATGACTAAAATAAACGACTAATTTAGTCACGACATAAAAAATGACTAGCTAGAAGACTATGAATTGGTCATTTATGTTAGTCATTTTTAATTGTGTGATGGAAAATTGCAAATTTGACAATTAAGTGTAAATTTTATAAATTGTCTACCTTCTATTAGTAATATTGGTGCCATTCACCTTGGTCTTCAAAGATCCAACAAAGCAATCAGATGAATTTTCTCTTGACCATCTTTACCTCTACTACACCATTCAAGCAAACCCGATTACGCATGTTCTAAAGGAAAATTAGGTTCCTACGTCAATTATGAATTAAATACTAGAACCAGTACCATATAGATACCTAGATAGAAGTATCATAGCCCTACATCCCCTCAAGAACCGGCCATTCGAATGTGCCTCCTCCATGTAAATTTACCAAATGCATCCAATGCATGGCCAAAAAAAACCGCCAACTTTAGATCTGTGGGCTAAAGGTATCGTTCGACCCCTGCTCCCCTGTTTTTGCACTTGATACCCTATTTTTACAGATGATAGGCCGGTTCAAGATCTCGCAGTGACCAGTTGGAGCGCTTCAAAGGTATGGTTCTTAGCACTCCGATTATTTTCATCATTCCAATAAATAACCAGTTGTTATGGCTTTTTACAGGTCTCAATGCTACCGGAGTTACTTCTTCCACTTTACATTCACAATTATCACCATCTCCAGCTTATGTGCTCATAAATGCATTTTGAGCTTTCAGCCTGGGAAAAGCATGAGCGCCCTCCTATAATGCCACTATTTGAAAAAGTCACTTGTTTTTGCACATCGACATTCCTCACACGCTCCAAAGGAAAACTGAAGCAGGCATTAGAATAAGTGATTAAACTTTGCAAGGAGGTTTAGTTGTTTCAAATATTGTGGCAGGTTTTCTGTAATGGAACAAAGATTGTGCCCCAAAAGTTTAAAAGATTCGAATCAACCCGGTGTTGGAATCTGATACCATATATGGATTCTTTGATGGGGACGAGCAGGATGGAAATTGTGGTACTGGCATGATCCTCCGTATAGATGACTCCCACAATTTCAACCAAAGGATGGGTGTTGGCAGTGGCACTAATACTTTTGCTGAAATTTTATCCTTATGGGTGTTTTTATGGTTCACAAAAAAAAGAAATATTCTCCATCTCTCTATTTTTGGCTATTCAAAGGTCGTAATTGATTGGGACAGATCAGGTCTCACCAATTTGCAGTCAGTGAGTTATGATTACTGGTTGAAAAGGATTGAGCTCCTAAAGAATTGTTTTCTTTCTTTATCCTTCAGGCACCTGTCAGGGAGTTCAATTCTGATGCAGACAACCTACCAAATCTTGTGATAGGAGACTGCCCTGGTATTCTTCACTTCTCTAAGTATTCAAACAGAATCATGATTGCTAGAGGTTGCTTACCTGCTTCTAGTTTCTCCATTCCAATTTTGCCTTAGATTTTTTTAGGTTGTATCTTTATGACATTTCTCTGAAGCCCTACTATTTTTTGTCTCACAGTTATTTTGTCTTTTCTGCATTTTTTCTTTCTATAGGTTGATGGGTAGAGTCCCCGTCGTTTAGTTTTGGATATTGTAATGTTTTACCCAGGGCTTCAATATTGTCTTCTACACTACTTTGAAGGGGATTTTACATGAATAACTATAATGTAATTTTGATTCCTATGAATAACAAATTACATATTTGTTTACAATGAAAAAAAAACCATTTATATAGAGAGATTCAGCCATGTTTTTTTTAATATTTAGAAGAAACACAAAGCTATATTGTAACAAAATATATAATCTAAATTTCAATAAATTATAACAAAATATATAATATTTCAAGATTCCATAATTTTTTCACTTACACCTTTAAAAAATCACAATTTAACACTACCTATTTTGACAAATATATAATATATATTATATATATATATTTGTTTCCTCTTTTCTTGTTTAACCATAAGGCCAGACTTGAAAATCACTCTCTTGCACGATGCAGTGCTAAGTGGAAAGGACAAGTTCTCCAAAGCCAATGATACGTTGGGTTTGCAAAAATCATTCCATATGCATCTACTGGAGTTTACCGAGGCTCATCCCAAGGGGGATGATGTTCCAGAGGAAATCCTGCCAGAGGCTTTCAATAGAAAATGCTAGCTAACCTCTGTAGGATGCTCTCCACTACCTCCTATAATATGTAATAGTATTTCATCAGCAAGAGGTGTTGTTTCTAGTCCACCTAACCATCATCAAGGAGAACCCCAACCCTCTATGATGTCTTCACTTATACCCAAAAATTTTCAGAGGCACTTTTCTCAGAGAAAATCCATAGCTCAACCATATGTAAACTCACCATTCCCCGTGCCAGAGCAAGAACCATATTTGAATCCTCTTTCTGAGGTCCTTGAAATAGTGAAGCCAGATGGGTTTGATGGGGTTCATCTCTCATCTCTCCATTCTCATCTCTCTCCAAGGTTTAAGATCCACTTTGCTATTAAGTTCTCCCCCCTACAAATACTCAAGATATCAAGGAATCCAATGAAATAGAGTGTCAATTATATACTTGTAATAAAATCCATTTAGAGTCCCAGATCTCAAAGTCTTGCTGCACTGTCCAATTGACAAATATTTGTCAGTCCCCTTCCAAGACCCCTAACCTAGAGTCTGTGGTTGAAGGTACTATTGATGTAGACACACCTTGCAAAACAACACCTGTGTTTGAGAATGTAGGCTCCCCTATGCCAAAGGGTTATTTATCCCCTATAACGCCAAGGGTTACACATCATTCTACTGTCAAAACACTGGTTGTTAAATCCACAGTGAAATCTTACATAAAAATCCCCATTAGTAAGAAATCTCTGATGTTTGGGAGTGTTTCAGTTGCAGCTGATACATCCTCCCCTATTTTTTCTCCCAAAACACCAGGCTCTTGTTTTTCTCAACCCAATGTGAAGAATTCTAACAATACCAATGTCAAAAGGGCAATAGCTTTTTTAGGCTATTACCTTTTTAAGCTTCAGATTGAATTTCTTTAAGTTGTTTCCTTTTAGAAATTTTGTGCACTTTGGATTGAATAGGGAATTGAGAGAACAAAAAATGGTAGGCGAGAAATCACAATCACAATCTTTCCATTATCACATTTATGGCATTTCCACTTCTGCAATTTTCTCTCCTCTTTCCATGGCCATGACATTTCGCTTGCCAGTCCATCTTCTTTCGTGCTTTCAAGATGGATCGTATCTTCTCGTTTGGTGTGTTGTGTATTTTTTGAATCTAGATGTCATTGAATCTTGAGAGTAGACATCTCTTCCTGTGTCTATTTGTGATAGAGAACTATGGTCACCTCGAGCAAAAATGGATTTGGAAGGACATTTGCTCGAATGCTCTTTTTTGGGAAGGACATTTGATAGAGAACATGTCTAGTCTGATGTTCTCTTCTTTGCTTTGTCTTCCTAATTTGATATTTGTCTTTCTATGATATGAAATATCTTTAGCAATCTGTTAACGATTTGTCTATGACATTCTCCATAGGTACAGAAGAATAAAGAATGTATGAAGAAAGAAAATCCATGCTACTCCACTCCACATATGTATGCATCTCTGTGTCCTCATGTCTCTGCATTTTACTTTTTTTGTTTTTCCAAATCAAATCTAATATAGGAATGAGTTTCTACCAACCTCTCTCTATTTTCAGACAATTTCACAAAACACTATAGCTTTTGTCAATTTTCAACACACAAAACCCTGTAGCTTTTGTCATTTTATTACCAGGGAAAATTTAAAGGGCAAAATTTATCCCATGAGCGAAATTATAGGGGTCACAAAAAAAATTTGGATGATTTTTAAAAGATTTTTTTAAAATTTAATACATTACTCCAATATTTATTGAACCCATAACTATGAGAAATGAAATCGCGAACCGCGTGAAAGAGGGGAAAATGAATTTATCCCTGTCAAATATAACTAAAATTGTGTGTTTCCCTAGTGTTTTCGGTAATGGAGGACAAAAGAAGCTGGTTCGCCTAGTAATGGAGGTGAAAGGTAGCTAGTTCCCCCATATTTTTCATTAATGGAGGTGAATAGAAGTTGCTTTGCCCCCGATTTATGGGCCATAGGGAGAATAATAGTTACTTCATAGGGTGTGGAGCAATTATTTCACCAGGATATGGACGGTAGGGTTGAATTCTGAATTTTTTCATTCCAAAATGGTCCATATTTGGGAAAAAAATGTGGAACGATTTAGTAAAATAAAAAATCGGGACGATTTTGCCCCTATATAATGCCACAAGAGTCGTCAATTCACCTAGCAAAAGCCCAAATAAAGAATCAACATATCTTTGCATGGACTTGAAGCTTGATTTCAATTACAATTTGAAAGTGGTTGATTGGAAATCAATTTGACAATGGCTGGGTGGAAAATCTCTACATGTATTCAAGGTTCCTTAGGGTTTGCAGTCTTTATAGAGGTTAGTTTCTCCATTTTAACTTATTTCTTATTTCTCTTTTGGTTGGAAATGATGCAGTCAATAAAAAATCAAATTTGATTTTTATTTGATGGCTTCTTTTTGTGATTGCAACCCTGATTTGATTTTTCCTACCCAATTTTTACTGTATTAACGAAATTCATCATGTTAATGCCAAGTTACTTCCCCCTTTATCTTATATTTCAATGTCCACATGACAAGTTTTGTTGAGGTGGCCATATAAAGAAAACTTGAGGTAAGGAAGATCTGAAGGTTAGAGGCATCGTGACATGCATGCCTATCTAAAATGATAATTGCCTAAGAACATGTATTATGTGACGTACATTTCTTGTGATGAAATTTCTGATGTTGAAGAAATGCATAGATGTTGATTTGAAGACTATTGTGATTTACCATATGAGACTTGTTTTGCTTGCATGACTTGTTCTTGAGTTTAAATGTCTTCTGTAGATAGCCCATGTTTTTGATTAGGTTGTGGAAGCAGAAGAAATCACTTGATGTAGCAATTTGTTCATCTCCTGTAGTTACATCTAGCTTCATAATTATGTAGTATTTGTATCTTGTAGAAACCTGTAGCTTGACAGTTCTATTGTAGCTTGACTATTTAGCTTTTTGGAAATTCTCTGCAAATTTAGAAGCATATAATTTAGGAGGGTCTATAGGAGCTCTTATGTTGAGGCCAATCCCCATATTGGTAGTTGATCAAGACCCTATTCTATATGCTGTATTTTTCTAGGGGTAAAACGTACTCTGCTTATTTCTTTCACCCTATTAAGCAATGAACCTGTTATTTTAGGATGGTTCTACCTCTTATTTTAAATCATTCTCACTCATAAGAGAAACAAAACATTGGTTATATAATGTTCATGCATATTCAATTGTTCTTTTCTCTTTGAGAATGAAGAAACTTTGGGTTGGGCCTCTTCAATCATTCTTTTCTCTTTGCGAATGAAGAAACTTTTGAGATAGGTAGTTATTTCTTTCCTGAGCTTGTTGCGTTAGATTTCCTTGATCTCTGCTTCCTTTTCTAGTTTCCCTTACAATTTCATTTTGTTCTACCTTAGACTACTTATCCTTGAAACTATTCCTTGCTTGCACTTGTGGGATTTAAGCAATTTAGTGTTTTTCTGGAGTAGATCTCCCTTTTAGGCTCTATTTCTCAATATCTTTTTGACAATACTTAGATTCTTTATCAAACTCAAGGTTTAGATTGTTTTTCTTTTCCCGAGGCCTAAAATTTTGATGTTGTTCATACATATTCTTTGAACAGGTTCTTGACAATCTTCTTAATTTTAATATTTTTCTCAACAGATTGTGGTAGCTCTTCTTCTGCATAATCTATTTCGAATTTATTTTCAATAGTTATTTTTATACAGTAGAGTGACCAAAACACCATCAACTTTCATTCTCACTTATGCTTATAATTGGTGAAGTGTGTGTTAGAAAAATATTGGCCAAACAACATGTCACATCCTAAATCATAACAATATAACATGACTGGATTTATCAAGCCATTTATCAAGATAGGAGAATTAGGAGCATAACCCTAAATAGGGATTATGTTGCCATTTATGGCTCTAAACTTCAATGTTATGGATTTCCAATAATATCCAGGGATAACATCTCTCTTAGCATATGAAATCATGGCTCCTGTATGTATTTGAGTATCAAGGATGTAGAGTTTATATCCTTCTACCTTGATTCCAACACTTATAACTAATCTATAATTTAGATCAGACATATATATGCAATTTGCTTCATAATAAGATGTTACCCTATTTTATTCATCTTGATTGAACTCATCAAGGAACATTGTCAAATATTATTATTCTATCATGACCCCTTCATATTCTTTCTAAATGTATTCATCTAAGGATATCTCATGGCAATCAATTTTATCTATCCATTCTCATTTATCTATAGCAAGGGATTCCATCAATTCTCTGATTAACTGCTTCTTCTCTTGAATCTGTTGATACTTACTTGTGCAACTTCATAAGAGATATTTCTCCTATGGTTTCCTACCATCCCTACTCAACATTGTAAAATTTATTTTTCCTTCATCTTAAGGTCAAGAAGGGTGTATACATGACATGTGGGAGATATCATATGTGGCTTTTGTATTGGTGTGACAAAATGTGGAGTAGAAAACATTGCTTCAGGTGTAAAATTCACTATTCTAGGCTATGTAAACTAGTGAAAATGACAGGTGAAATGGTTCATGTCGAAGTAGCGTGTTTGTGAAGTCAAATATTAGAGATAGGGGTAGAACCAAGCTATTTGTGACATCCATCAATAACTTTTTGGAGGTCAAATTCATGGGGAACAAAGGAAAACATCTTAATTGATAAAAATTCAATTTCAAGAATATATACAAAAGAATTTGATGAATTTGATGAGGGAGACAACTCATGTAAGAGAGAATCATGATTAGCTTGTGGAATGAACTCTGTTTCTTTAGAAGAATAAAAAATAGAAATACATTCTTGATCTGAACAGGGTTCTGAGCAAGAGTCCCATTGAGTTGGATTATTTTTGGTTGAGAACAATGAAACTAATTTAGAATGTAGATGAAATTGATTTTTCTTTGGACACTTATTTTCCCAATGGCCTCTTCTTCTACAAATGAAGAAACTAGATTTTGATACAGGGAGTCTCCACTTTTTGAAGTAGAGCTTCTTGGGTTGATTTCTCTTGCTAACTTCCATGTATTTCTTTTCTGCACATCCTGCATTTATATTTATCATCACATGATATCCAAAAGGAATTCAAAGGATTGATTTTGTAGAACTTCTATCTCTTCATGCAACAAAACTCACATATCTCAATAAAATTATTACACACATCATTAGAAAACATCAATTTTTTCTTTAGGGAATTTAATGTCTTCTTTCTTAAACATTCCTTATGTAATGTTTTACTATTTCTTCCCAAACTCTTGCAAGAGAAAGTTCTTCAATATCATTTTTTCTTTGAGAAATATTTCTTGGACAATGTAGGAAAGCTTCCTAGTGTTGCAACAATGTAATGTTGCAAATAGGAAATATTTAATAGTTCATTTGTCTTATATAGGAGACTCTGCACAACAAATTTAAAGTCATTTAACTGAACAAAATTACACAAATTTTGTGACATATACATATTAGAAATATGGGTATAATCTATAAAACATTTCCATAGAACTCATCTGCTATTACTACTTCCATTAAAATATTTATGGGCTTTTTTGCATTAATAATATCCAGTCTATCCTTCTCAAATAGATTTTTCCACCAGAGTACAAGAACACCTATGAATACCCATGTCAATCATAAAGCAAGTTATGACCATGAGACTTTATCTTTATGAATTGAATTTTGTTTTTTGCTCATCCATTCCATGAGTGTAGCACCTTCATAACTTCAACAAGAGACTCGCAATTTATATTTGTTATAGGAATAGGGTCAGCAACATAAAATAATGAAGTATTACTCATTCTATTGGCAAGATCTGTAGGAATTGTTCCTCCATATTTATTGGCTTCTCTTTCTTAGTACCATCTTTCCCAAGTTGCAGATCCTTTCTTGATGTAACAAGGAAGATTTTTCAGTATTTTTGTATTCTTCTTCCATATAGGAAGGAAATTCTTTTGAGACCGATGGACCCTCCTCATGCCCATTTTGACTGTAGGGATCTGGGCCTTTACTGATGCTTATTTCTTCTTAGAGAGCTTAAGCACATGTTAGATATTTGCTTCCTTTTTTTGTTGCAAAAAGTATTTATCATATAATACTTTCAATGTAATTAAACTAATATCCTAGTCTTTTTTATCTTTCTTTTAAAGTACATAGAAATAAGATGACTATCATGTTGAAGCCTGTAGCTTGACAGTTCTATAGTGTTCCTATTCTGTAGATACTTGTAGTTTGATACTCTTGTAGGTAAATGGATTAGGAACATGATGATTAAATGTTGCAATCTCTTGTAGGTGTATACATGAGGTACGAGGTGAGTGGCATAGATATGGATAATGAACCATTAGAGGAATGCATGAAGAAGAAGGTCGATGCACGTGAATTTTTTGATTGAGTGCTCATACATTTAATGAGTATATGCATGAGGGAATGGAATGAAAAAAATGACATGATGGAATGAGTGTATGGAGATATGAATGATACTCTTGGTGAACATTTGATTGCATTTGTGAAACTTCATGGTGTATTTGCATATCCATTGGATTTGAAACTTCTTTAGTGTAGTTGCATATGACTGTACTTTTGATGTTTTGTCACCCAATCCTTGTTATTTGCATCAATACTTAGTCGAGGATGCAATGAAACATATGGTTATAGGTATCCTTCTTGCATGTGGATTAATGATTTGAAGTTGGAATATATGTAGCTTCCCTTAGGAGGTTGGGATATTTATGCTTGTAGGTCTACTTTTATGTAGCTTCTTGTAGGTGCACACTTCTAACTGTTGGTTGAGACTCCTATAGAAACTTGTAGGTGTGGTTTCCTATGGAACCTATAGGTGCAATATCATGTAGTTTCTTGTAAGTACAATTTCATGTAGAAACTTGTACATTGAGTCTCTATAGGTGGATAGATAAAGGGTGAAACACTGCCAATATACATTACATGGGCATACATGGTGGATGAATAATATGAATATATGAGTGTAAGGGAATTGATTAGTTTGCATGTTTAATCACACTATGAGTGGATAAATGAAAAATGGAATAGAATGAAAAGTAGAATGATTGAATGGAACAGAATGGAATGAAGATTCTTATGATCATTTGGTTGCATTCAAAAGTGTAACGTTGTGTTGGTGTGAACTTTGTGGCTTGGTGTATTCTATTCCTATATTCATGCATGGCATGAACATATGTTCGAGGCTGTTTTCAAATCCTTTTAAATGCGTTGGAACACTTATCTTAAAAAAATTTAAACTTTTAATTACTTTTCCCTTTGATACTTGCATTAGTTTTGGCTATGTTTATCTTTTTTTTTTAGGTCACCAAAATGAAGATTAATTCCAGGAGAAGAAGTATAGAATGCATATTTGTGCTTTGATATTTGAAATTTTCATGCATTTCATGTTTTCTTTTACCTTTAGTAGACTGCTTCCATTGATCTTGTTGTGTAGGAGAATCATCTTTTCATTACTACAGTACATACTACAGATTACCCTCAAACAGATTCTTCTTAAGGTCAGTGAATGTACTGATTAAGTATTCCTTACAGCACAAGTCTCTAAGCATGGTTTAGGGACCACATGCAAATTTGCAAACTTTTATGGGTGAAAAGGCATGCACTGTTATATCTCATGCAAATCCATTCAAACTGATGCTGTTAAAACAACATGCAACTTGACCCCAAGTCTTTATTACCCCTTTAAGGAAAACACAAACACCAGTCTACTTAATGTTACAATGTGACAGTATAATTACTGAAGGCAATGGTTGTAGTATGTCACCTCAGTCCATTATACTCATTCTTTGTGTTGGTAACTTGGTATTACTAGTAGCCCAGTGGGAGAGTGACTATTGCTCTTGATCAGCTTACAAGTAGACTCATCAGCAGATCTCAAGCTAGCTGTATCAACTTCTTGACTTTTACTTGTTACAGGTGTCAATTTTCTGAATTTACTTCTTTTAACATATCTCTGTCTACCTGAGAAAGCTCATGAAGGTGTTTGTCATGTCCATTCCCTATTGGAGTTGGCTTATCTGGAGTTGTCATTGAGAGATTTGCAATATTTTTTATTGGAAAATGAACATGTGATTTAATTGGAGCCTTGTTTCCATTGGGGTTGTTTTTGGCCCAACTCTCAAGATGATGAAGCCACACAATCAGTTAAAAAACATACAATTTTGTTTTCTGTTTCTCTGCATAGTGAAAAGTTTGAACAAGTGTCAACTCGTTGTGTCTAGGTAACCTTTGATCTAAGGAAGATCAGTATCCAATGTCATATTCTACTCCCTTATCTCGATGAGAAGATCTTTAGCTTCTTGGAACCGTTTTGCATTGCCAAAGAAATTGATCATTGCGTTATATAAAATCATATCAGGATATAGGTTTACAACCTTTAACTTGGAGAAAAGTGAGATTGCTTTTGAGTATTCCTTTAGCTTTCTAGCCAATTCATAAGGGTACTATATGTGATAAGATCATCAACGATTCTTTCTTGCTCCATTTGTTGTAACCACTTTAAGGAAGAATCAAACTTACCTGAAATTGAGAAATATGAAGATCCATGCAATCTGTTTTTTGAAAGAATTAAACTTCAAATGTACTTATAATTTTGGTATTGATGGAAGTTGCTCATGCTTTGCATGTTAAATTGGAATTTTAGAGATGTAGGTTCATACTCCTAGTGCACAAGTTATACCTAAGGCGGTTCAAAAGACTATCAATAAATCTACTCATCTCCTAAGCAAGCCTTCCGTAGCAAATTCTGTAGGCAACGAGTTGTCTAAACAAGCAAATTCAAGACGAAATTGCACAACAGAAGTTAAAAATACTAAACTGGCCATAGACAGGCAAGTTTTGTCAGGAAATTGTATTAATCCCATTGTATGTGGTAAATACCAAGTAAGATATATATTATCCATTAACGTCCATATGTAATAATGTAATTTTCAGATTGTTTCAGATATTGTGCTGAAAAGAGTGCTACACAAGAAAACCAAGCAGTGAAAAGGCAAAAGCTTGAAGCGAGATGATTAAGGTAGGTGACATGATTGTTTAATTGAATGTTCATTTTGTTGATATTGTTTTTGTTGAATGCTTTTAACATGCATTGTGCAGATGGGTTATGTTTAGGATAGGGAGAGCGATGCATGTTTGGTATAGAGAGAGGGTTGTATGTCTGTTAGTTTTATACTTTTCTTTTAATTTTTCTTTCATATTCTTAAGGTAAAAGAACACATTTTTTCCACACAAAACAAATCCAAACAAAGGTTCAACTTCTTTTATCGATAAAAACAATGAAAGAAAATGGAACTCATCCTTGAAGGAAAAGTGTGCTTCTGTCAATCCTACATCTTGGATATTTTATGCATATTCCTTTCCTACCTAGTGTAAATTGTGATAATGACCATGATTTTTTGTAGTTAGCGAAATTCGCTTTCTATTTGATTTTGTTGTTGAAAAAGTGTTTTTTTTTTCTTCAGTGTAGAACATCTGAGTAGCTCCACAAGCAATCCCTAGCTCATGTAAGAACAATATCATTCATCTTTCCTTAGTGTTTTAAGTGGTTAGTGTCCCTAGTGTCTCATTGCAGAAGAAATCTATTTCAGGATGGTACTGGTGCACCTTTTCGAAAGTACAAAACATTAATACTCACAATACTGAAGGATCCTGGACTTCAAACAGCTTAGAGAAGTTAGCCTACAAGGTATATTGTGGAATCAATTGTTTGCAAACTCTCAAGTTTGTGTGAATGTTAACTTGCACTAGTGCATTTGATTATTTACAAGAAAACCATAAGGGCTTGAAAAGCAACATACATTTCTAACATATTCTTCTTTTATTTATTCAGGTTTAAGAGTGTGGATGGGATTGAAGAAGAGATGCTTGCCAAAATTCCAAAGTTCAAAGCACGCCCACTCAACAAAAAAGTAACTATGCAACACAAACTATTACAAGCTAGTTTTCATTTCTTTTCATTCCACCTGAATTTTCAGACATGTTCTCATCCTTTTTGTAATTTGCAGATATTGGAGGATCCACTTTTGCCACCATTGCATAAGAGTGTTCCTCAATTACCAGAGTTTCAGGTTCATTTTGGGCACCAAACACATTCAATACATTTTATCTCTTTATATGCATCTTAACACATGGTCAAGCCTCTTATAAATTCTTTTTCGATCCAGTTAAATATTGTTTTGGCTGCAACTTGACAGGAATTCCATTTGAAGACAATGGAGAGGTATTTGCAACACTCTTTTGCTTCGTCATCTGCAGATTCAGCTGTGGTAAGGAATTCATCTTTACCCCTCTCATGGTATTTGGGGGTTTTCATGCAAAACATGTTAACAACCAGATTCAACTCTAATTTTTACCATGTTAATGATGGAGAGAAGAAATTTCATGCATTAACCGGCAGATTCAAGGGTTTTACCCATGTAATCTTTGATGGATAAGAGGAAGGCCCCACATGGATGGGGTTGGCTGCTGTAGTAAAGAAATCCTTCAAGAGATCATTTGGGGGAAAATTTTGTAAAATTTGTTGGAGGAAATTGGAATGGACAAAATTTCAGACATCAACCTTGGCTACTTTGTATATCTATACACTAGTTTTGGGATGTAATATTTACTGTATTGTTTCCCTAGTTATCTCTTTTAGTTCATTTTGAAACATTCCACATAATATTCTTATTAATATATTTATATTAATTTAGAAAGTTTTCTTTATTAGGCTAAATTGTTTTAAAAAATATTTCACATTTAGCTTTTATGATTTTTGATTTTCTATGTCCTATTTTTCTAGAGGAAAAACTCAAAAGTTCTATGATGTTACAAATCCTTCATAGCAACACTGGGGACTTTCTTTACCTCCACCAGTGGAAGAGGTTTCCTTGCTTGGATTAGCTTCTTCAATTAAATTGAGCAAATCACTGGCTCTTGTAAGTGACTTTAGGATTTTAGTATATTGTACTTCCATCCAATTATCTTTAGCATTTGTTATTGATATCTGTGCAGACAACTTTTTCTATGCTTCCATATCAGATTATTTAATAGATTCTGATTCAATCCTAAATAATCATTAGTATAGAAGCGAATGTGTATTTTCTTTAGATAGCTTATGTTTTACTTCAGTGATTGTCTTCTAGATTCTTTATACACGGCTTCATTTTCATTTCCTAATAGTATATACATGTTCATATTTCCATTTGAAACTAGAACACAGGAGGTAATGCTGAGACTTCCCTTACCAATGGAGCTGCTGGAAGATCAGTTGTATTGCCAGCTAGTGCACCTTGGTATGAAATCTATTTCTTGTCATGGAATATTTGTTTAGTTTTCCAGCACCCCCTGGATTGGTGCAGAGTAACATTACACATTAAGTTTAGTGAACACAAACTTCCATATGATTTAGGAGTTTGTGGTGGAATATTACATATCTTACTGAATATTGAGACATTAATGGTTTTTGCAGGGGCTCCCATGCTGCACAAGAAAAATCATTTATTATGAGGATACCAGCTGTTTAGGGCTCCTCTAATCCTAAAACAAGTTCATCTCATTCAATTTCAGTGTCTCCAGCATTAAATCTCCCTGCCTTGGTGGTGGAAGTTGTGGCATCAGGGTTGAGTTTTGATCATGGCAAGCTGTTAGTCAATAAGGGTGGGAAGTCATCAACGTTTATATATAAAAAACATATTAATGCCAAACCTAATGCAATGAGTGGAACATATATAAAATTAAATTCATGTGTAAATACCGTTGGGAAAGCTTTCCATGGAAAGAATGCCAATTTAGTTGATCCTACTATGAAATGTAGGATTCATGAAGGTTTTAAAAGTCTATTGAAGAATTCGTCCTCTGACACACACAAGGGTTAATCTACGCTAGGAAGTGGGCACATTGAAACAACAAGAAGTGAAAGAACAGATGCAGCTTCAGTGTCATCTGGTATTTTCTGTGTTGGACTTTCTAAACATAGCTTTCCAATCTCCGTCCCTCAAAGCAACTCTGTTGTTCAAAGCAACACTGAAGTGAATGTTGTTGCTCTAAATAAAAGCAGTAGAATGCTTTCGGGAAACCATGTTGAGAATTTTCTACAAAGGTATCCATTTGATGATAGGTATCAAAACAATTATGAAGAACACTTTGCAAAACCATATGGTGAAGGTTGCTCTAAATCTATTTCTTCAGAAGTAGAGGTGCCTCCCTTTATGGAAAAAGTCTAATTTTCAGTGGATGATTATAGTTCTAAAGATTGTTCTCTTCATCAAAAGTATGTAAATACTTGCACCCTCAATGGTGACGGTGACATATTTGGAGTTACTGATCATAAAACAGAGGAAATATTAGTTTCAATTGCTAAAAAGACTAGTGCAGGTTCTATCCAAAATTGTGAAAATGAGCCTATGTTGCAGGAAAGATTAGTTTCAGAAGCTGGAAATGCTAGTACAAGCTCTATCCAAAATTTTGAAAATGAGTCTATGTTAGATGCAACCGATAGAAGTACAAGTACTAGTTTTTAAATCTCTGAGAAAGTAGAAATTGCTAGAGATTCTAATGCCAGCTCTGGAAAGCTAGAATGCTTGGAGAATATGGTGTGTAATATCCTTCTAGAAGTTTATATGAATGGCTCAGATGTTGGAGAAAACAATATAATTTCAAACATATTGTCTTTGAATTTTGATTCAGATGATAGTGTATTAAATAGTCCTCACAATTTAGCAAATTTACTCCTTATTGAGACTGATAAATGCAATGGGATGTCAAAGGAAATATCAATTTCATGGAAGTCTTAGAATAGCAAGTAGTCAATATTTTTATTTGCAAGGTCATAAGGTTCTATAGAAAGATCAATCCATTATTCCACTCCCAATTTGGCATCGTTTAGGCAATTGCAGAGGGAGTGGGAAAATGGACAAGATGTTTTGGAAAGCACAAATGGACATGAACTATTGAATATTAATGGACTATCTAATAATGCTTCTATCCCAAAGGTGCAAGGATTTCAGAGTACTTCAGAGGGAAGCACATTTTTCATTCCTTCAGAGGCCAAGGGTGAGTTTTGTCTTCTTTTTTTGTTGAAAATTAGTAATTTCCTTTTAATAATTGTGTTTTACCTCTTGCTAATATGGAATTTACAGCTTTTGTTTCCTTTTATCCAGCCATTTTAAGCCTTTGTATTTTTCCAAGTTTGTTATCTATGGATATAGACTTTTTTTATGGATCTAAATACAAGAGATAACCATTTTCAGATGAGCCTATCTTTTAAGATCTAACATTGCACAGGGGATGTCCCTAAGTTGCACCAGGACATTACCAATGTCGTGTAGGATTGTCAGATATCCCTTGGCCATCTTGGGGACTTCTTAGCATCACTTTCTAAAATTGGTGCCTAAGAGAAAAGAAACATAAGGCCTTAGTGCTACACTCACTCACCAACACACTACCCCTTACTAAGAGACTATTCAATCTCTAATTCAACCAAGATTTAGATTTTTTTTCTTTAAATTAGCTAGGTCAGACCCTCTCTTACTCTTACCGTTTGCTTTGCCCTGCCTCTATCCTCCCATAGAAACATACCCTATGTTATAATGTTGTACTAATTGTAGGTTTTGAACAATTCTTCATGAACCTTGAACTTTGTACTTGTAAATATAACTCCACACCAAAATATGAGACCCAGGTCTTAGTGAGGCTCTTATATTCCATTGAAGAAGCAACACATCCTACGTGGGGAGTTAGAGTGGACGGCGTAGACATGCCATAGGGCCTGAAGGGAATTGGAACTTAAAACTAATTCATAATCAGATAATTAGGGCAGGGCACTTTCACATTGTACTCAAGCAGGATGGAGACATGCTTTATTACCCTTATTAAGAAATAGTTCCTTGGAGGTAGTTCAAATGAGGAATATGAACCTCATCATGATTTTCTCTATCCTTTGCTTCATCATAAATGTGCATTTCATGGTCAAGTAAATTCCTTCATTTTCAAAGTCATAAATCTTGATAAGAATATGCCTTTATGCAACTGTGCATTATAAGAACATTGTAGAATAGCAGTCTCTCCAACGTTTTCGATAGGTTTAGTTAATCTCAAAAGCTTACTAGAATCTAAATTTTAGTTTAGTCTTATTTTAGGTGACCATACATTCTAAGGAAAGTTCAGTTATTATCAATGGTTATTTCTCTCGATGAACTGTTGTCCAATCATCATGGAAGCTGTTTCAGATCTTGTACATCTCAAGACATAGCTGATATATATTTTGTTATACCTAATAGTTTGCAAGTTTTTCAAGTTTAATTCATGCTTAACCAGTTGTCCTGCCTTTCAAATCATTGGTATCATCACCTAGAAGCCAAATATACAACCCTTTAAAGGTTTCTCTAAAGATGCAATGTTGTAGGAGCAGGGTATTTCTCTTTATATTTGCAACATGACTCTTTAATTATTGAATCCACTATTAGGTGCCCTTATAGCCAAGGAATAATGTTTCACAAAGCATAAATCCTCCATAAAAAATGGTACCTTTAAAACAGTAAATGATTCAATGATAAATACTTGCAATACTTGCAATTCTTTGAATTCTAGGTCTAGAGATCATTTTTGCAAGACATTACAGTGCATAGGGAGTCAAGTCTCCAATTTTGCAAATGATAATCGTTGAGTCTCCATTAGCAATAAGTTTTTGAATCTTCCCGGCTCTTAGAATGTTTATCACTTGATTTAAAGCTAAAATAGGATTCACAATGAAATAGGCTTCACAATAAGAGAAGAAACCTTTTGTAGTTTGATCACAACCATAGACCTGCTTATTATGGAACCTTCTGAAAGAAAAGGTGAATATACTTTGCATAATTTTAAGTTTATTAATTATCAAAGAAACTGGTTGTGTTTTAATTTTGATAGCCCATGATGAGGAACATCTGAAACACCTTGAAGCTCATGGATTCTTAATATTGCAGTAGACAAGAGGGAATTTTTATTTTTTATTTTATTTTTATTTTTTTTATTTTTTTATTTTTATTTTTTATTTTTTCTGACTCTTTGTTTTTTATGCAGTGATGGCATTGGGCTTCGAAATCCTTTAAGGAAGGACTCTTATTTGGACTATGAGAATGACAGTGATGAAGAATGTGAAGAGGTACTCATCACTAAATCTCTTTGGTCAGATTATTTGTAGTATTTTTATTAGCTTTATTTATAGGGAAAATTGTACATAGCTCTCAGAAATTAGTTTATCATAAATACCAGTTACTGGTAAGTTGTAATAGTAATAATTATGTAGTTTGTAGATTGATATCTATCATAAATTTGTTTGAATATCATCATTGTCAAGCAATAACAACTTCTTAAAGGGTGCTAGCTCAATGGTAGAGCGCCTACCTAATTATAGGCAGGCGGTTGGTGGTTCGATTCCTCCATGCCCCATCATAAATTTGTGACTACAAAAATGACTAAATCCACATATACACGACTATTAATAGCTAATTTTCCATATCTTAGTCATATTTAGCTTAGTTATTAATATGTTAACATCTAGTAGTTTATTTAGTCGTATATTTGGTCATTAATGGTTGCAATCAGTGACTAAATCAGCGGACTAAATCAGCGACTAAATCAATGACTAACTCAGTGACTAAATCCATGACTAAATCAATGACTAAATAATTAACTATCAATTACTAAAACAATGACTAAATCATTGACTATCAATGACTAAAGAATTGTTTATCAATGACTAAATCAATGAATACTAAGTCAAGCTATTAATGACTAGTGAAATACGACTAGCTATAAGATAGTGGAAATTTTCTACTATTAGTCACCGACTCAAAAATAGTTGTTTATAGCCTGATTTTAGTCATTTTTTTAGTCATTAATTTCTCATTTTATACTAGTGTTTATTTTATTTACAAGGATGTGAAAGAGAGAATAAATGGGCATACTTTGTGAGCTAGTCTACCTCTACCATGATGAAATTGCTTCCTTTAGATTTTTCTAGACCTATTATTAAATATATTAAGCTATTGTTGGTGCAACCATGCCAGCAAAACCACTCGACAGGTGTTGCCTCTCTGTCAATGCCCAACTCACCATGATCTCCCTGAGCGTTGGCCTAGAGAGTTTTTACCCTGCCCAGGAACACCCGCGAAGTGGATGAAGTCTCACACGAGATGTTCGAGGGAGAACTGTTGGAACCAAGTTTCCACAGAATAGAGGAGGGCTATGTGCATCGACAATTCATAAAATTATTTAACAGATTTGACCATTTATTCAACCATTAACATGACCATTCATCATTACTGATAACAAGTCGTATCAGTCATGCATAACTACAATAGCATACTTATGCGCAAACAGATCTATAGAAATAACATCATTTAGTAGAAAAATTCATCGCATCATAGATCCATGTCGCAAATTCAATAATCATTCATCTTTGGATTGAAAAAATAATAAGACATAAAAATATAAAAGAAACAACAATTCAGATCAACTCTCATCTTTTCATATTACTTTTGCACAACAATCCAAAAATTCAAAACAATCTGCAATTTAAGAAGTTCACTCAGATGCTCATATCTATCTCAGTGTCACTATATATCTACATTTGCAATTCTAATTCTATTTATAGTCTTGTGCCTTTACATTCAAGGTCCACTTCTAGCTAACTCTTAACCAATTCTTAACTGAATCTACAAAATAACGACCAGTATCCATAAATTATGGTCCAAAATACAAAAATGTGACACAAAATATACAAAATATTCTATTCTCCGCTTGCACAAAAATCTTCCTCTTGCGCGGTGTCTTTTGAGCTTGCCTAACATCCACGATGTTGTACAACTAGTGTGTCCAAACAACTTGCTAACATGATCCCAACAAAATCTTGTGGCTTGCCCTCGAGCTACACTTAGCTGGAGATGGCATACATAGCGATCTTGGCTTTGAAATCTACAAACTATTGAGTAATCGCTTTGACCTGCTCCTTGACCCATTCGGTAATCTCCTGGCTCACCTTTAGATCATGGTCAATAGGGTGATCAACCATCTTCAGAGCAACATTTTTCTTGCCTTATTGGGATTCCTAGAGTGCTGAGACTACTTTTACTGATAGTTGCGTCCCAATCTCTTGGAACTCATCTAATTGTGCACTGCATTGTTGTTGTCTTTCTCTTTCCTTTGTGACCCACTGCAACAACTCCTTTAGTTCTGCTTCCTTAGTTATCTGCATCGTGAATGGAATTGCTTTGAGTGATGTCTTCAGGGTTGCCAATTTCCTGTATTCTTCTTGCAACTATGTAGTTAGTTTCTCTTGTTGTTCGTCCTGTACTATGCTACCCCAAAATTGTGTTGTGGCATGTGTCACTTTATGGGGGTNCAATTTCCTGTATTCTTCTTGCAACTATGTAGTTAGTTTCTCTTGTTGTTCGTCCTGTACTATGCTACCCCAAAATTGTGTTGTGGCATGTGTCACTTTATGGGTGTCCTGCTTTAACTCATCAAGTTGTGTTTCCATTTCTTCTATCTCACCCTTCCTCATAGCTATCTATTCTGGTGGCATGGAGGGGTGTATCAAATCCTCCAAAATGTTGGTTTCACTTTGTAGTTGCACAATAACAGCTCCTAGTTTCATTGATCTAGCTACCGCATCCATCTCTCTGGTTCTCTCCAAGACATGCTCACATGCATTTGCTACTACCGCTTCCAATTCAACTCAGTTATTCTTCAATTCCTTGATCTCCTCTATAGTTTTCATCTTCAGTTCCTCGTGTTTCTTTTCAGTACTTCTATCTCCTGTGCCTTGTCTTCTGTCAACTTTTCCTTAGCACGATGCAACTCTTCTACCTCTTTTTGCATTGCTTCTTCTTTCTCACATGACCGTAGGTATTGGTCGCTGATATCCTTCTGCCTATCGGTGAAATTCTGGTTGGAAACCTGCTGCATGGATACCAGAGTCTGGGTAGACAACCTGTTGATATCCAAGGCAATGTTTTGCAGCTGCTACAAGGAGGTATTCAAGTCCTCCCATCTGGAATCAATCAAAGTTGGGGGAATTTTCACATTCCTAGTGCACGAATCGGTGCTAATTGACGTGTACTCCCGTGCAGCTGCAATCTCTGGTGCTATTTTCAAAACAAAAGTATAAACATAATTAGATTTATCTCTTACCTCAGCAAATCCTTCCTGTATTGATTTCTTCATTTCCTTTGTGGCAACAACAGTCGCATCATTAATAGCCTTGAAAAGTCGGTGCAGTTGTGCTTCCATAGCTGACACGGTGTTGTTTCTCACAGCCTTATACATGCACCTATTTGCTCTTATTTCTTGGAGTATTTGCTGTGCTTCTGGGTCAATAGGTTTCTCTATCGACAATTCATCAACAGATTGTTGGTCATCTTTGCACACGGGATCCTTAGGTGCATCCGCTGGGTTTTTTGTTGAAACTTCTGCTGTACTGATCGGTTCTCACCACTCCATAGACCAACCATTAATCACTGCCTCCAACTTTGCATAAGTCACCTTGTACCACATTGGCACCCATTTCTTGGTGGGGTCCCACCACGTGTGAACCTAAACAATATGGGGTCCGATTGCAAAATGCGCAATCCTCTGATACTTTGTCGTGACTTCTTGTGTTAGTCTTGGAACTTTTACCGCTGCCTCCTGTAGCACTTCCCATTATATCCAAATTTGGATCAAGCAGTTCCCATTCTCTATACTTCCTTAACCCACCATAAATTATGATACCTCGCACCCTTGCATACTTCTATTACTTTGACATCCATCCCCTAGTAATCATATGGTTCCATCCAATCTACTAGTGCAATCAGAACATTAGAGGAAATTTCAACTCAAAATGGGCCTCCTAAAATGAACCAGTAAAATAATAGTTAAAATAATAAAATAATATTTATTAATTTTGGAGGAAGAAAAGAAAAAAACTACTTTTTTGTTTGTATTTTTGACATATCTCCCTGTGTTTTTACTTAAATTTCTATTGGGAGAGCTCGTTGGATGCGGAATTAAATTTCGCATCCAACGAGTACCCACTCGGCATACTTTTGATGGACCCCGCTACCCCAAAAACAAGAAATACTTGAAAAAATGGAATGATGATGTCATCATTCCATTTTTTCAGGTATTTCTTGTTTTGGGGGTAGCGGGGCCCGTCAAAAGTGTGCTGAGTGGGTACGCGTTGGATGCGGGATTTAATTCCGCATCCAACGAGCTCTCCCGATCGAAATTTGAGTAAAAACACAGGGAGATATGTCAAAAATACAAACAAAAAAGTAGTTTTTTTTATGATACCTATCCCCAAATTTATATTAAAAAATTGTTTAAGACCTATACGGTATTTCAAATTTAAAGCAATTTCATTGGCTAACACATGATGACATGGAATTTGAATAAAAGTTAAAAGGCCCATTTTGAGTTGAAATTTCCTCTAATGTGAGGAGACAATTGTATGTGAATGATCTTGCACCCGTTTGTGTGACCATTGCATCCTCCACTAATTGGTTCAAAAGAAAAAGGGACCAATTGATTTGTATGCCTTGCACACACAATTCAGTGCATTAAATCACTCTAGAATTACATTGAACCGGGTGGTTCTTCCTTACAACTTTGCTAGCCAAAATCCTGGCACCAATACAGACTGCGTGATCATTGATGCTATCAATATAGTATTCCCTCCCATTGTGCTCTATATAATAGCACCTCTCTAGATTCATTTCCAACTTCTTGTCATTATCTTTACTGTGGATATATTGTGAGGGGTCTGGCCCATCCTTGGGTAGCTCCATTATCTCTGAAATTAACCCCACCGTGACTTCAACTGGCTCATCTAAACACAAATACCCATCGTGAAAACATGCCAAAAGTTGTTTCACACATGAATTCATTTCAGTTGGTCCCCCAAACTACATCATATTGATCAACCTGAGAAATTCATATTTGTCTAGTCCGCTTTCCCATTCATGTAGAATGTGCTCTATCAGGGCACCTTCTACTAGTACTATTGGTTGATACGGCTCCTTCATGACATCCTCTAATGCAAGTAGGTCGTGGTCTTCATACCTGAACTAAATCAGTGCAGGCACAATATCAGAAGTGCATACCATCCCTTGTGGTATCGTCTATATCCTTATTTGGTATCTCTGATTCTTCATGGGCTTCTTAGCCTGCACACCAGGCTGACTAGGAGGGATGTATCCTAGGATGTCCTTGATCGACACCCCTTCTCTAGCAGCAAATTCCACAACTCCAAGGCTCGATCGCCCCATATTTTCTATGTCTTCTCCTTGTTCCCTTGCGGTTGTTCTAATCTGTCTCTTCTATAATGCTAGAGAACTAGGCTTCTATGCCTTCCTCTGCCCCTTCGTCAAGCCAACTTTCATACTGGAAACTTCTTACTCAATTGCAACCAGTCTGAGTGCTAAATATTTCTCATTCAAAATCTCAAAGGTTTCTTGGTTACTCTGTATTCTACACCAATTCCACTCAAGAATTAATAAGCTCACACCCTCTCTAGACTTATCAGATTTCCTCAGTTTTTCTCAAGTGCTCTCTCAACAACTTGGTAGCTTTGCACCTCAATGTAATTTAACTTTACACAGTGGTGTCTTCTGAAAACATCAATATTCCTCTTATAGCACCAAATCACCTCATACTTCATCATTATGACATCAATTTAATCATCATGACCAAATCATTCATTAATTTCCTGAATCTGCCGTCGATTCTTCCAACCCAACAGTTGTATTTTCCATCATTACGTGTCACTTCTACAAGCAATGTCGGTTAACTACTTTAACTGTCTTCATTTATTACTGATGTGACTTATTCTCATGGTATTGTGTTTATCACAACATGGCCTCCTAATTGTGCTATTAACTCCTATTTTTGCGTAGCCATCTCCTCTGGTGCGCCTTCCATTCATCCATCATCCTAATAGCTAGTTTTTTTTCGTCGCAATGCCTCATGCACCCCACTGTTCTGGGAATGTCCTATAGGGCTTCAACCTACTACCATTCACTATATTTGGTAGTTTCACACTATCTAACTTTTATAGTTGAGCTATGCCTCTTGAGGTAATGGTTTTAACAAGATATGGACCTAACCAATGCATTTGTAACTTACCTGGATGCTTCATGAACTTACTGTCATATAATAGTACAAAATATCCTTGCTGAAACTATTTGTTCTTTATATGGTGATCATACCAAGCCTTCTGTCAATCCTTCTCGACACGCTAATGAAACCCTGCTATAAAGCGGTCCACTTCAATCTGTATCAACTACTCAAATCGTTCCTCTAGTGCTGCTTCATTATCTAACCCCATCACAGCTGCAATGCGTAGATTGGTAACAATGTATTCCATATGAATGACTGCATCTTGGATGTATACCAATTTGAACAATTTTTGCCCCATCAACCTCTTGCAAGTGGTGCGATATGACCACAACACTGTTGGGAGCTTCAAGTCCTAGTCATCGCAGTTAGAATTACATACCTTAGTAAGTGCATGCTCCAATATCTTATTGAAAGCTTCTACTATTCCATTCTCCTGTGGATGATATGGGGTACTTTTCTTGTGCTGTATTTCGAACTCTCCTGTCAGTGCGCTTACTGTGCGGTTGATGAAGTGACTTCCCTAGTTGCTCATCAATATCTTTGGACATCAAAACCGTGTCACAATATTTTCAAACATGAATATTGCTATTGTCGCAATGGTGCAATCCACGATTGGCACGGCCTATGCCTACCTTGTCAAATAGTTTGTTGCTTTGATTATGTATCACACACCATTTCTCTTCCTAGGTGGGTTGATTGGACCCACAAAATAGACAGTCCATTTATCAAAAGGATGCAAAGTTACTTGCCATACCAGTGGAATCTCATCCCACCATGAGGGTTTTTTAGTGTGTTGGCAGACATTGCAAGTCCTTGCATAATCCACCATGTCATTATGTAGAGTGGGCCATAAGATCCATGCATGAAGCACTTTCCTTGCAATAGCATGACCTCTGTAGTGTCCATCAGTGACTCTTGAATGTGCTTCTGCCAAAATCTACCCTTTTTCAGGAGGTAGGACATAGTGCCACAGAATCTCATCTGGTCCAAGTTTGTATAACTGTCTAGCAATCAACTGGAAATATTAATCCTTGACTACCAACTGCTTCGTCTAGCTTGTTGTGAAATCTTCTGGTCTGACTCCCGTTGCCAAAAACTAGATTATTTGGTCATAGTAATTGTCTGCCATGTCAGCTCTGAACAATTGCGCATGAGGCAACCCTTCTCCAATGTTTGTGGGTTCCTCACCCATCTTAATTCATTATAAATGATCAGGTCCAACATTCAAGTGACCTGGCTTCACAATTATCTCAAAATAAAATTCCTGGAACAGAAGTAGCCAACGACGTATCTTCTCCCCCAACACAGGCTTATTGACTAGGTACTTCAAAGCAGAATGGTATGTAAACTTCTTGAAATGACCTCCTAAAAGGTAATTCCTGAATTTTTGTAGGGCATGTACCATCTCTAGACCTTCTCTATCTGTGGTTGTATAGTTTTTCTTAGCAAATGAGAACTTCTGATCTAGCAAAAGTGATCGGGTGATCTAGATCCCCTTCTCCCAGTTGCACGAGCACCACTCCTAGCGCAATAGTTGATGCGTCTATTAGAATAGTAGAGTCAAGATAAACTAGTTAACCTATCTAAGAAACCAACAACATATCATAAAAGATAAGAACAGGAAAAGAAAAGGAAAAGAGAACATCGATATACATGGTTCACCCTAATGGGTTACATCCATGAGAAGGTAGTCTTCTATTATCTCCAGAATGTCTTCTCCAATCTTACAAGAGAGCAAAGCACAAATACCCCAAAGAATATAGATGATGTACAACAATGTCACAATAGTACTACTACTACATCAAGAATACATGATTATCTAGAGACTCACTTGACCCTATTATATACTAAGAGATGAGGAGGAATTACTCTCACATTTTGCATGTGGGATAATATAATTCTCCAAAATAACATCTCTTAATACAATAGCATGGACAAATACTCTACTCAAGTAAATACACCACCATATAACTATGGGTTAAATGTATTACTCTTTTACATAAGATTGTAGACAACTTCTGACATAATACAAAGACATTATTACCTTCCAAGGAATATAATATATTCCAACACTCCCCCTTAATAATTGCTAGGAGAAGGGCCGACACTAACACCAAGGAAGGAAGGAGTCGTTACTGCTCCCCCTTGATGACAACTTCCAGAAGAACCAAAGCTGCAAATAAGAAGAACACTTCAGCTGATGGAGTTTGATGATGAACAACTATTTCTCACTAAATCATGAAAGTGCACATGAACCAGGTTCAACTATTTCTCACTAAATCATGAAAGTGCACATGAACCAGGTTGTATGATGAAAGGCCCAACAATAAAATGCCAAGAAAATGTGACGTAATCCAATCACAAGATGCCCAGATCACCACAAGAATCATCACAACCATACATGATAGATGAAGAACTCTTATATAACATCCACACCAGTGTATAGATACCTTATGACGGCCGATACAACAAAACATGTGGCTAAGGACACCACAACAATGTACAAAAATAACCAAATGGCCAATACACATGCGGATAGCAGACATTCCTCCAATCAAGGTGCAATATAAATATCTATAGAAGACCTCAAACATAGAAGAAACAAGACCCCAATGGTCTATACATCGAAAATGATATCATACAGATGAACATCATGACTTTAACAATAGAATATGGTGCTTCATTACTTCTGGAATAAGGTGAAAGCCTAAACAGAGAACTTATTTGCACAAGAACTTTCAAGATTAAATCATATAAATATCATAAAACAAAATTTCTCATATAGAAATGAAAGTGCTTATATACCAAAGGTTATCAAACATCATATCAAGGAATGGCAACATAATATGATCAAATAAAAGATTAACTTGCTCATTAAGGAAAATGAAGTTACTTTTACACATTAAGTGTCAACCACAACATATAAATAGTGAGCCAAATATTTCACTTAAATATATGAAAATTTAGTCATCAAGAAACTAATCTGAAGCATAGGTGCATTTCTTATTGGTATGATGTTAATATGTAAGAGATGAATTCCCTGAAAATGTTAATGCTTCCATATAGGAACGTTAGAGACAAGTAGGAACAAGATAACCTCTGCAATCGTAAGAAGTAAATAAAGAAGCATCACCAGTCATATGTTTAGATGCATCAGAATCCATTATCCATTCCACATTAGAAGATGAATCATTAGGCAAACAACAGATGCACATAAAGCTACTTGAGAGTCATGAGAAGTTTTCTTTTTAGCTTTAGCCATTAAACGTTTTTCTTTAAAACAATTCTTTTCAGGATGGTTAGTTTTACCACAATATTTACAAGGATCATACACTTTCTTCTGTATGCTATTTTCATTAGAAGCATGAGAAGCAAGTCCATAATTAGTATTAGAAGGATTAGAACCTTTAGCATTATTAAAAATTTTCTTATGATTCTTATTAAGTGCAGTTAGAGCTTTATTAGGTTTGAGTTGTCCTGAAACAATTAACCTTTCTTGCTCATTGATAAATCCTTTACAAAAATCATCAAAATTTTGCTTCATAGTACTTTGAGACAATTCTATAGCTCTATTCCTAGTTTGGATGAACATATCAAAACAAGATGGAATTTTACGTTCTACAAGAATAATAAGAGCAGTGTTAGTTTTCTTGTAATCTTTACCACAACTATTTAATTTCTCATTTAAAGTTTTCAATTCAGAAAGATATAAATCAACTCTTTCAAAGTCAACAAGTTCTAGGTCAAAGATCTTCTTTTCAAGATAATATGCAAAAACATCATCAAAATTATCAAATAAAGAGGAACGAATTTTCCATACCTAAACCGGGATGTTTTCTGCCTCAATACTTACCTAAAGACTATCTATAATAGTTTGACCAATGAGCCCCCTTGCTTGATCACTTTTAGCTTCCCATATCGCCAAATCATTAGCAACAGTAGGTGTCTTGTTCTCACCATTAACTAGCCTCTAAATATTCTTACTTTTGAGAACATTAATCATCTTTCTCTTCTAGGAAAGATAGTTAGAACCAACTAATTCAAGAACAGAAGCTACTTCAGAAGTCATAATGAGTGAAATTTTGTCAAGAAATAAGAAACCATAATACTAAAAAATGATAGAAAAACAGTGAAGAACTTGAAATAAGTTACTCTTTATTGATCTGAATATGCAAAAGCACAGTTAGAAACATAGTAAAGAAAAGAGGAGAAACTTTCACTTACAACCCTGTGAAAAAAACAATGTTCCCCAAAAAGTGTAGTCTTCTGTTCTAGTCCATAGGTGGATCCAGAATGGTTGTTCCAATTCCAAAAATAGGTTATAATTAAAAAACCAGTAAACAATGACCACATTACGGTCCTTTTGTATAATTGTCAATGTCCAAATGATAATCGTTATTGATTGAAAGCTATAGAAGATACTAGATCATAGCAACCCGCTCTGATACCATGTTACAATATTAGAGTCAAGCTAAACTAGTTAACATAGCTATCTAAGCAACCAACAACATATCATAAAAGATAAGAACATGAAAAGAAAAGGACAAGAGAACACCAATATACATGGTTCACCCTAATGGGTTACATCCACGGGAAGGTAGTATTCTATTATCTCCAGAGTGTCTTCTCCAATCTTACAAGAGAGCAAAGCACAAATACCCCAAAGAATATAGATGATGTACAACAGTGTCACAATAGTACCACTACTACATCAAGAATACATGATTATGTAGACACTCACTTGACGCTATTATATACTAAGAGATGAGGAGGAATTACTCTCACATATTGCATGTGGGATAATATAATTCTCCAAAATAACATCTCTTAATACAATACCATGGACAAATACTCTACACAAGTAAATACACCACCATATAACTATGGGTTAAATGTATTACTCTTTTACATAAGATTGTAGACAACTTCCAACATAATACAAAGACATTATTACCTTCCAAGGAATATAATATATTCCAATAGCATCCACATGGATATGAAACTCCTTATTCCAATCTGGGAACACAAGTATTGGCACTGAAGCGATCTTAGATTTTAGTGTGTCGAAGCTTCCTTGACACTGTTGAATCCATACAAATTCAACATATTTCTTTAATAATTTCTCCATAGGGGATGTAATTGCATCATAACCTCTAATGAACTTGAAATAATATCTTGTGTGCCCCAGTGTCGCTCTAAGCATCTTCACATTCGTAGGTGGCAACAAGCTCAAGATCAACGCAATATTCATAGGGTCGACCATCACTCCTTGCTTGAAAATAATGTGACCCAACAATATCCCAAAATGTGTGCAAAAGATAAACTTTTTAGACTTCATCACAATCTAATGTTGTCGACATATGTCCAACATCAGTCACAGGTTTTCTAGGTGATCCCTAATCATACCATACATTGTCCAAACATCCATGTAAACTTGAAGAAAATTTCGAATAAAATATTTAAATGCAGTAATGGCAACCTGGGAAAAGATCACAGGTGCATTTTTCCACCCAAAAGGCACCGCTTTGTACTGGAAGCAGCCCCATTCACTAACAAATGTTGTTTTATGTCAATCTTCTTTTGCGATCCTTATCTAGTGATAACTAGAAAATCCATCTATAAAAGAGTACATCTCCTATCCGCCGACTCCTTCAAGTACTTCATTTGTGAATGGTGTTGGAAATGGATCATGCATACATGCATCATTCAATTTTCTCAGATCGACACAAATTCAAACTTCTCCCATTTCATTATCTTGGACAACCATAGGACTGATCCATTCTGATTCTTCGACTGGCTCAATGATTCTAGCATCCAACATCTTGTCAATCTTAGCCTTGACTCACTCTTTGTATCGCAGATTCAGGTGATACAGTCTCTGCCTCGCTGGTTTTGCATCTTGGTTTAGTGGAATATTCATATCCCCTAAATCCCCTAGTATCCCCTTTATTTTTGACAACTTTATCAGGAAAATATCTTTAAATTCATGCAGCAGATCCTTGATCTTTGCCATAGTCTCTTCATCCAAATAGTCCCAAACACTTGCAAATTTTGGGTTCTCTTCCATCCCAATGTTGACTTTTCTAATATTCAGCAGATGATTCATGGGATCAGTCGGTATATGTAGTGCTGCGATGTCCCTCTTCCCTTTTGTTTCCGGGATATTGGTATTTCATAACTCATCATCATCATCTTGTCTGCCAGATACATTATAACTTTCCATCATCGACTGCATATGGAAATGCACATGTGGATCCACTAGATATGCGACTAGTACTACCTTTAATACAACATAGCGGATGATCTGGAGTGCATTATGGACATCGGGATTGGCATTCTTGAAATTGAAGGTATTAGCAAAGGAAACTGTCAACTCCTCCCACGTAGTTATTTCTCTGCGCAAATCCGCTAATATGTACCATGACATCAACATTTCATCCAAAGTGTGAATGAAAGCATGGACACTATTATAGCCTATTTTTGCTTCTCATTTTAAAGCATTTGATTTTTTTTGAAGCTTGGTTTTGTTCATTTTTAAGTTTGGATTTTAGGTTAGTTTAAATATTTTTCTTTAATTTTTATGTTTGTATTTAAGTGATTTCATAGTTTTATTTTTCCAATTTTGGTTTTATTTAGAAAAATTCATAGTTCAGGGGCTTGTAGGATGTTTATATGAATCAAAGGTCCTAAAAAATATCATAAAGTCTTGATCTAAGTCATTTAACCAAAGTTAACCCTTTTTTATGAGTTGTATTTTTGAAAATTATTGAAACAGGTTTTCTTGTAGCGCAAGCCTGAAAAAGTTACACACGCGCGCTACAAGAAAATCGCACTATTCCAAAATCATGATTTTTGGTTCAAATTTTTGGAAATTCACGCATAGGAGAGGGTATTCATACTTGTTAATGGATTTGATACATGTTCTTGGCCAGAGTGGTCATTGTGACAGGTGTTAATAGTTCAAGCAAGCCATCATTAGGGTAAGTTGTGGTGGTCTGGAAGTTATGATACAAAGTAGTGGAATAATGATAATTATGCATGAGTGAGGAAAATTTTCCTTGAATTATGAATCTCCTGAAGTGCATGAAGAGAATACAAGTTCGTGGCGAAGTTTTGGCAGTTTGTAATCAAGTTTTGAAGCAGGTCGGTAATTTAGGGCTTTGAAGGGCGATAGTTTGGAACTATCATGGCGGTCAGAGGAGGATTAAGGAATGGAATTGGACACCTAGCAGACAAAAAAACATAATTCTAGCAGCTGGATTCACTACTCTGACAGGTAGGAGGCGAATTTTTATCATAGACCATGTATTTGGGTTTATACTGACAGAAGATTAATTATGGAATTTAATGAAGATTGCTAGTATGTAAACCTAATTGATACTAAATGTCGAATTTTTTGTCAATAGAATTAAGACATTTATCAGTTTAAGTGATAAAATCCAGTCCAGAGTTTTAGTTTCCCAACATATCATTGTCTATCAAATTTTCCCAAGATCTGAACATAGTTAGAATTCTTTACTGAAAGAAACAATTTGACAGTGATTTAAAATGAAAAGAAGTGGTAAAACAAATAGAGCTGAACCTTTCGACATGTCCTGGGTTCAGACTTTACCAGACTGTGCAAGATTATTTTTAGAGGCAGGATGGTTAATATTTTTTGAGAAAATTGATGGGTATCACATAGAGGTCTCTTATAAGTTTGCTTAGTGCTTGGATAAAGATATTGTTACTTTTGACACCTTGAAGTTTTAGTTTACCATAGAATTGATAGCAGAAGCTACAGGGATCCCAGATGAAGGTGAATACTGGTTTAAAAAAGTACCTTTTACGTTTGATGCACAAAAATACTTACTTCTAGATGTGGTAGCAGACTGGGGTAAAGGAGTACATATCTAGAAATTTAAACCAGAATGGATAGAGCCAATAAAAATTATGCAAAGGTATATCACTTGTGAAGGAATATTTGCATTTTTTTTAAAGTATCATTTCAAGTTTTTGCAGCATCTTAGCCATGAAGCAAAGATGAATCTTCCATTATTTTTCTTTAAAAGTTTACAAAAGATGTCTAGTAGGGTGAAGGAGCATCAAGACCACACTAAATAATCTTTGTTTCATCATGGGCTTATAAAGCTAGTCATAAGTGCTGTGCTTCGAAAGAAGGAGAAATCGTGGTATTATTTTTTATTTTGGTTCGGATTTCAAACAGAGAAGGAACATCAAGCTTAGAAAAGACAGTTGAATAAAGGTCATAATTTGGTCAAGAAGCTGAAAAAGAGAGTCATAGTTAAGATTGAAGAGGATAATGTACCAGAAAAATCTATGACTCAAGGACATGAAAATGTTGAAGTTGAACAACAGACCAATATTGAGGAAAATGAAATTTCAAAGGCAAAAGTGAAAGAAATAGAGCCCGTAGAAGATACTTTTCATGAAGAACTAAACCAAGAAGTAAAGGAAAATGTGAAAGAATAGGAACAAGTTCCTATTACAGTGCAGTCTGAAGAGGAGGAAAAGTCATTGTCTGATGAAGCTAGGGTTCATACCGAATAGGATGTATAGAAATAGTCTGAAGAGGAGGTAATGTCTCGAGGGATAAAATGAAAAGTTGTCTAGATAGCTTCTATCAAACATCAAGGAAAAACTTTAAGCATGTTAGGGGAATTTGGAACAGGTTGGAGGCCCAAGACTAGACCTAAGAACAGACTCAGATTGAATATGAAGAAACTATTAAAACCTAAACTAGCTAAAAAGAAAATTACAGTAATCGAAGACTCTTCATCTCAAGAAGAGTTAGAAGACAATGAAGATAAAAATGAAAAGGACATGAAGGGTAAGAAGCAAATGGTTTCAGAAAATAAATAAGCTTTCACCGAAATCAAAATTTCAGAGATATTTGAGGAAGTTTGAAAGAAGGTAATTTTATACCAGCATCAAAATGATTTAAAGAAACATCATTCAGTTATATCAAGATTTTGTGCAAAGAAAGGAAGGGTTGCTGAGCAATCATCCCAATGCAATATTGAAGTCAAAGAATATTTAGAAGTCCTTCTGGCTATTGTAGAGAAGCTGGAAGAAGATGAAGAGACTTTTAAGAAGTTGAAAATCCCTTGGACGCCAGAAGAAATGCATCTAGTATCAGAAGGGAAGTTCATTTATTCTCAATATGAAAATTTGTAGAGGAGTATCAAACAATACAAATATCAAATCGAGTACCTACATGACAAAAATGAGGGATTAGTGAATGCCAACAGAAGATTGAGAGAATATTTAGAAGAGGTAAATAGCCACTATCAGGAATTAATTACAATTTCTAAGGAGGATTTGAAAAGAAAAAGATAGTCACAAAGTCTGTTTACAGAATTGAAACAAACTATTCAAGAGCTAACACAGCAGAATCATGAGCTGTCAAAACGAGTTGAAGACTTGGAAGCAAATCACCAAAAAGCAGGAAGGAAGACTCAAGCTTTAGAAGGCATAGCTGTTTTAGCTGAGGATGCTAAGGACTTGTATAGTGCTTTAAGAATAGTGGTTATTAGTTATTTTTTGAAAAAGTTATTTTATTTTGTATGACTATAGTCTTATTGAACAATTCGGTAGTATGACCTAAAAGTAGTTTTTCAGTTATGTAACTGTCTTTGAGAAACCAAGATAAAAGTACGTTTGGGAAAAGAGTGGGGGTTTGAATTTGTTACAAGGGGAGGCTATCAAGCTGTGGTTTATGAAGCTAAGTGTCAAAAAACTCTTATTTATTTTTGAATGACTGATTATGAAATATATGCAACTATAAGCCCTATTTAGCCTATTTGCTGGTTTCATTTATGATTTGTTTAATCACTCAGTTGATATATTCATTTCTTGTTTGAGGTTATTATTCATGAAATGCTTGTTAACTGTGTATGGGATTCAGTGCTGTGATTATTGTATCTGGTTTATGTTTTATATGTTATGCATCTCACTCCTTCAATTATGCATGATTTAGTGTTTGCTTTGGCTTTGTGAAGTTTTTACCCTCTTGTTTACAAATTGCACAACCAAAACTCTAAAAAACCTATTTTACTTGATTTTATTTTATGAGATTGTGTTGGCTTGTTATGTTGTAGTCTGAGAACAATTTCTGGCACTAACAAATTTGGCGCCGTTGCCGGGGACTAAGCTGAAATCCTACTTTCCCTGGGTTACTCATCATTTAACTCATTTTAAGAGGTGGAATTAAACCAGTAAATTTTAAAAGACTACTTTTCACCAAATATTTCACAATGGCTACTAAAGGAGTTGGAACAAGAAGTATACGTAGTTCACCTTTACAACTAGGTGTCTTAGACCCAGAGCAGATTCTAAAAACAGCTAGGAAAATTAAAAGGTCTCATTCATTTCTAGACTTATGTAACCCCGATCAACTAGACTTATTATCACCTTTTTTTGTTTTAAAGGAGGAGGAACAAGATTCATCCTGGTTGAAACCTACAATTCCTGTTAGTAATTTTCAGATTTTTACTGATCCTCAATCTTTCAAGAAAGCAAAGAATTTATCTCCTAGAAAAATCCCTTTATTTCACCTCAAATTTTGTAAGAATCCCTTTCAGCCAAGTCCTAGTCAAGTCTTTCCTTCATCTAAAATAGTCAACTTAAATATGGTAGCCCAAAAGCAACCATTAGACATGATGAACCGAATGGTGGCAGTTAGGTATGCAACTCTAGTTTTGCCTCAACCTCTAAATGCTCTCCCTGGTGGAGATTATCAAAAATACTTACCTAGGTTTAATGGAGAATGTGAGACTACAACTGAAGAGCATTGGGATGCATTTCTTAGCTATGCTGATAATCAGAATATAGAGGCAAAGGATGTGTGGATGAGGATGTTCGTACAAAGTCTAGATGGAGAGATCAGAATATGGTTCAAAGAGTTACCAACAAACTCTATTACTATAATAGAAGAGCTTCAAGATCTTTTCATGAGACAATGGGGTGATACTAAGGATCACACATATTACATCATAGAGTTTGGAGCTCTAAGAAGAAAGAAAGATGAAACTATAGCTAATTTTTCAAAGAGGTTCAATAAAATGTATGGCAAAATTCCTGCAAAGATTAAATCTTCTAAAAATTCTGCAAAAGTCACTTATGCTAATGCTTTTGATCATGAGTTTTCCCTACTCTTGAGAGAAAGAAAACCTGTTACTTTACTTAACATGCAGGAGTCAGCATTAGAAGTGGAGTCTAATATACTTGCTTCTAATAGACTGAAGGGAAACTCAGCTCAACAAGTGTATGAAAGAAAGGGTAAGAAAGAGGTAGCTCCAATGGTTTCAACATCCCACTCTGCAGAAGGTAAAATTGATGAGATGACAAAGCTAGTGAAAATCCTAACAAAAAAACTAAACAAATTGGAATTAGAGAAAAATTCAAATAAACCTGTTCAAGAGAGAGACAGAAACCCTAATAATCCAAATCAATTCAGAAGACAGTTTGCACCTCGTTTCATTCCCAGAGAGAGAAGAAACAATGATATACAATGAGAAAGGAGAGAAACTGAGGATCAAAAGGTGCCACCTCCACTTCAGAATAATGTAACCAATGAAGGAGAAATAGAAGAAGAAGAGTTCTTTGAGGATCCAGAACAATATATGAATTATTTTGGAGAATAGTTGACTGAAGGTTTTGTGACTGAGGAGGACTTTTTAAACTTAGAATATTATGATGCAGATGTGTTCGAAATAGAAAATAATTTAAATCTTGAAGTGACTACTGTGACTGTAGATATATATCAGACTGATCCAAAGAAAACCCTAAATTTAAGATCAGGACCAAAACAGGTGATTCAAAATCCTAAGAAGAAGGTAATTATGCCTCCTAAACAATAGTCTGATCCAGTATTAGAAAAATAATAGAATCTGGATAAACTAAAGAAAATTATTGAAGTTGAAGAGGTGAACAAAGGTATGCAGAATTTTAATCTTGAAAATGAATTATTCAAAATTAAGATCCCTATGCCTTTCACTGAGTTGATAAACAATCCTTCTTATAAAAATTCAGTCTTGAAAATGATTGGTTAAGCAAACAGTCAAGTACCCTCTGACACAACAAATTTACAAGAGGATAATCCTAAAATTTTTATTGGATCGGCTTTGGTAGAAAAAACTGAAAATGATGCAAGTGCATCTCCTCCTTTTTACATTACATTAACCATTCATGAGCATATGATACATAATTGCCTTTTGGATTCAGGAGCATCTCATAATCTCATGCCCAAATTAGTCATGGAGGCCTTAGGGTTGAGCATAACAAAACCTTATCATGACTTGTATTCTTTTGATTCTCGAGTTGTAAAATGTTTAGGAGTGATAACGGATTTGGTAGTTAGTTTAGTTCAGCTACCAATGAAGAGTGTGATTATGGATGTAGTAGTGGCAGACATTACACCTAAGTTTGGAATTCTCCTTTCTAGATATTGGGCCAAGAAGGTAGGTGGAACTCTAGAGATGGGCATAACATATGCAACCATTCCTGTCTTTGGAGGTTAAAACAGAAGGTTGTATAGAGAGTTACAATTTTCTTATATTGTGACTAATTACAAGAATCCTACAAATCATCCATTGTATGCTGTTGAAAAGGATTTGGGTACTTGTATGTTGCACTTTAGTGATGATAATGATGTTGCTGGTTTATTACAGGTTGAAAAAGAAAAATCAGTCACATGCACTAGGGAACAGGAGGATGAACCTTGGCAAGAGTATTTTGATGGATCATCATCTAAAGAAGTTGCTGGAGTAGGATTTGTTCTAATATCTCATGGTGGTGAAGCGGTAAGGTTAATGTATAAGTTGGAATTTATTACCACTAATAATATAGTAGAGTATGAGTCTCTGTTTTTAGGTTTCAAAGCTGCAAAAGATCTAGGTATTTAGCAAATATCTGTGTATGGCGACTCCAAGTTGGTTGTTCAGAAAGGAATAACTATCAAGTAAAACAAGATCTGCTGAAAGTGTACAAGAATGAAGTATGGGATATGATAGACAATTTCTTTGTGGATTTTAATATCACTTATATTCTTAGGGACCATAACCAAACTGCTGATTCTCTTGCCCTAGCAGCCACACATTTCAGGATTCCTAAAACAACACAGCTGAAGTATCCTATTGAGGTTAGGTATAGGCCTTCTGTGCGTGATAATGTAAAGCAATGGAGAGTTTTTGAAGATGATTTTGAGATAAAAAGGTTTTTAGAGCTGACAGGTGAGTTTTTCAATTCCTTAATTGATTAGGAACATGATGATGAAATTGAGTATTTTGAAGGTGTTGCAGAAAATGAGATTGCAAGTCACAAGATCATTGAGCTTAAAGGTAATTTCATTCCTAAGGGTTTTGTGCCTTTGGAGAGTATTTTTTTGAAGGAAGATACCCCTTTAAGACCAATTATGTAATCTTAAGAAGAAAATGTAATGGATTGTAATATTGGCACCAAGGAGCATCCCAGAATGGTGAAGATCTCTAAGGCACTCACAATAGAACAAATAAACATGTATGACAAGTTATTAAAAGAGTATGTTGATTTTTTTGCTGGGTCATACGAGGATTTGAAGACATATGGTACTAGTATTATACAACATAAAGTGCCTTTGAAATCAAATGTTAAACCTTTCAGACATAAATTAAGGAGAATCAATCCAGCTTTGTTTCCCATTATAGAGAAGGAGGTTAAAAAATTGTTAGATGCTAAGATTATTGTTCCCCTCCAATATTCTTCATGGGTAGCCAATCTAGTACCTGTTAGAAAAAAGAATGGTGAAATTTGATTGTGTGTTGATTTTCAAAATCTGAATAGGTCTTCACTGAAGGATAATTACCCTTTGCCAAAGATTGAACAAATATTGCAGAAGGTAGTTGGTACACAAAGAATTTCAATGGTAGATGGTTTTTCAGGGTATATTCAAATTGCAATGCACCCTGATGATAGAGAAAAGACAGATTTTACTACTCCTTGGGGTACTTTCATGTATGACAAAATGCATTTTGGATTAATGAATGCTAGAGCTACCTTTCAAAGAGATATGGACATAGCTTTTGTGGGAGAGAGCGATAAGTTTGTAGTAATCTATTTAGATGATATTACAGTCTTCTCACAATCTAATGATGAATACCTAAAGCACTTAAAACAAACTTTCCTGAAATGCAGAAAATATGGTTTGTCTCTCAATCCCAAAAAGTCACATTTTGTTGTACAAGAAGGTAATTTGTTGGGTCATTTAGTTTCAGCTTATGGCATAAGGATAGATCCAGAAAGGGTGAAAGCAATTCTGAAAATTAGTTTACCAAGGAGCAAGAAGGATGCGCAATCTTTTATTGGAAAAACAAATTTTCTGCGTTGGTTCATACCAAATTTGCTGAAACCATTAAAGAGATTACAACCATGTTGAATAAGGATCAGGAAGTTAAGTGGACTGGAGAAGCTAAAAATTCATTTGAAAAGATTAAGATAGCTCTTATGGAAGCACCAGTACTAGTAAGTCCTGATTTTACAAAGGAATTTTTGACTTTTTCTTTTGCATCAAAGGATGCTTTAGCTGTTGTTTTATTATAGAAGAATAAGGATGGACTTGAACAACCAATTGCATTTTTCAGCAAGACCCTCAGAGACTCAGAGATCAAGTAAATCACTTTAAAGAAGCAAGCTTACTCATTGGTAAAGACATTAAAGTTTTTCATAATTTATGTTTTACATTCCAAAGTCATTTCTTATGTTCCTAATGCTGCCATTAAGGATGTTTTGACCCAACCTGACAGTGAGGGAAAAAGAGGGAAATGGATTGCAAAAATAATGGAATATGATTTGGACATTAGGCCTACAAAGCTAGTAAAGGGACAAGGTTTTGCTAAATTGTTAGCTGATTCAAATTGCCAAGCTTTAGGTCTACATCTCATGGAAGAACAACCAACACAAGAATAATTGCAAGCAGAGCAGGAGAAAGAAAAAAATATGGACCACTATGCAGAATCCACATGGTATGCAGATATTGTACACTTTCTCTTGTATTTACAATGTCCAAAACATCTAGACAAGAAAGCTGCTAGGTCTCTGAAGTTGAAAACTACTAAATGTTGTTTGATAGAACAACAACTGTTTTGGAAAGATCCAGGGGGTATTTTGCTTAGATGTTTGGATAAGCCAGCAATTGAAGAAGTAATCTCTGAATCACATGAAGGTGCTTGTGGGGGACATAAGTATTGGAAGGCAACAACTTATAAAATTCTGAGAGTTGGATACTATTGGCCTTCTTTATTCTCCGATGTATATCAGCAAGTAAGAGAATGTATCCCTTGTCAGAAGTTTGCTGGTAAGAAAAAGTTGCTGTCATTGCCATTAAAGTCAATTGCAGTAAATTCCCCTTTTCAGCAGTGGGGTTTGGACTTCATAGGAGAGATAAATCCTTCCTCTTTAGGGAAGCATTAATGGATTGTGACTACTATAGATTTCTGTACTAAATGGGTAGAAGTTATTCCCACAAGAAATGCAACAGACAAGGTAATCATAGATTTTATTCAAGAAAATATTCTTAGCACATTTGGATGTCCCAAGAAGTTATTGATTGATAATGCTCAAGCTTTTAAATCTAAAGCTATGGTGGCATTCTGTGAAAAGAATGGGATTATTTTGAAACACTCAACACCTTATTATCCTCAGGGAAATGGGTTAGCTGAGTCAACTAATAAGAGTATTATTCAAAGTATCAGGAATTTATTAAAGCAGAATAAACGATCATGGAGTTCATTGTTAAAATATGCATTGTGGGCAGAAATAATAACAATTAAAAAGGCAATTGGAACTTCTCCTTTCCAATTGGTATATGGTACTGATGTAGTGTTTCCTGTCCAACTTGGTATTTCAGTGATGATATTTTTTCAAGATTGTCAAGAAGAACCCAGTGATATTCAAAGAAGAATTTATGCATTGATAGAGGTACATCAGAAACATGAAATAGTAGAGGAAAAAGCTCAGCTATATAAGACAAATATCAAAGAAAGGTTTGATAGAAAGATCAAGGAGAACACTTTTTTCAGATGGAGATATGGTTTTGAGATGGGATGCTAGAAAGGAGCGAAAAGGAAAGCATGGCAAGTTTGATAATCTATGGTTTGGCCCTTTCATAGTATCAAAGGTTCTGGAGAATAATACTTTTGTGTTACAAACTTTGGATGGTGAGGAATTGTCTAATCCAGTTAATGGACGTTTCCTCAAACATTTTTACAGTTTTTGAGGTATATATTGGACTTTCATTGTATATTCCAGTGTGAATAACAGAATAAAGACTCTGTGACCCAATGGAATTTTTGCAGATTAGCAGGCAGTTGCAGTTATAGCACATAAGGCACTGATCTATAGGTTCTTGAAACCTCATAGGGAGGACTTCATCCCGCAGCAGCAGCCAGATGTTATAGCCTGTTTTTGCTTCTCATTTTAAAGAATTTGCTTGTTTTTTGAAGCTTGGTTTTGTTCATTTTTTAGTTTGGATTTTAGGTTAGTTTCAATCTTTTTCTTGAATTTTTTATGTTTGTATTTAAGTGATTTCATAGTTTTATTTTTCCAATTTTGGTTTTATTTAGCAAAATTCATAGTTCAGGGGCTTGTAGGATGTTTATATGAATTAAAGATCCTAAAAAATATCATAAAGTCTTGATCTAATTCATTTAACCAAAGTTAACCCTTTATTATGAGTTGTATTTTTGAAAATTATTGAAACATGTTTTCTTGTAGCGCAAGCTTGAAAAAGTTGCACCGGCGCGCTACAAGAAAATTGCGCTATTCGAAAATCATGATTTTTTGTTCAAATTTTGGAAATTTGCGCATAGGATAGGTCATTCATACTTGTTAATGGATTTGATATTCGTTCTCAACTAGAGTGATCATTGTGACAGGTGTTAATAGTTCAAGCAAGCCATCATTAGGGTAAGTTGGAGTGGTCTAGAAGTTATGATACAAAGTAGTGGAATAATGATAATTATCCATGATTGAGGAAAATTCACCTTGAATTACGCATCTCCTAAAGTGCATGAGGAGAATACAAGTTCGTGGTGAAGTTTTGGTAGTTTGTAATCAAGTTTTGATGGAGGTTGGTAATTTAAGGCTTTGAATGGCGACTGTTTCGAACTATCGTGGCGGTCAGAGGAGGATTAAGGAATGGAATTGGACACCTAGGAGACAAGAAAATGCAATTCTAGCAGTTGGATTCACTACTCTTATGGGTAGGAGGCGAATTGCTATCATAGTCCATGTATTTCGGTTTATACTGACAGAAGATTAATTATGGAATTTAATGAAGATTGCTAGTATGTAAACCTGATTGATACTAAATGTCCAATTTTCTGTAAATAGAATTAAGACATTTATCAGTTTAAGTGATAAAATCCAGTCCATAGGTTTAGTTTCCCAACATATAATTGTCTATCAAATTTGCCAAGATCTGAACAGAGTTAGAATTCTTTACCGAAAGAAGCAATTTGAAAGTCATTTAAAATGAAAATAAGTGGTAAAACAAATAGAGTTGAACCTTCAGGCATGTCTTGGGTTCAGACTTTCCCATACTGTGAAAGATTGTTTTTAGAGGCAGGATGGTTAAGTTTTTATGAGAAAATTGATGGGTATCACACAGAGGTATCTTATAAGTTTGCTCAGTGTTTGGATAAAGATATTGTTACTTTTGACACCTTGAAGTTTGAGTTGACCAGAGAATTGATAGCAGAAGCTACAAGGATCCTAGATGAAGGTGAATACTGGTTTAAAGAAGTAACTTTTACCTTTGATGCACATAAATACTTACTTCTAGATGTGGTAGCAGGCTGGGGTAAAGGACTACATATCCAAAAATTTAAACCAGAATGTATAGATCCAATAAAAATTTTGCAAAGTTATATCACTTGTGAAGGAAGATTTGTATTTATTTTTAAGTATCATTTCAGGTTTTTGTAGCATCTTAGCCATGAAGCAAAGATGAATCTTCCATTATTTTTCTTTAAAAGTTTACAAAAGATGTCTAGCAGGGTGAAGAAGAATCAAGACCACACTAAACAATCTATGTTTCATCATGGGCTTATAAAGCTAGTCATAAGTACTATGCTTCGAAAGAAGGAGAAATCATGGTATTATTTTTTATTTTGGTTTGGATTTCAAATAGAGAAGGAAGATCAAGTTCAGAAAAGATAGTTGAATAAAGGTCATAATTTGTTCAAGAAGCTGAAAAAGAGAGTCACAGTTAAGATTGAAGAGGATAATGTACCAGAAAAATATATGACTTAAGGACATGAAAATGTTGAAGTTGAACAACAGACCAATATTGAGGAAAATGAAATTTCAAAGGCAGAAGTGAAATAAGTAGAGCTTGTAGAAGATACTTTTCATGAAGAACTAAACCAAGGAGTAAAGGAAAATGTGAAAGAACAGGAACAAGTTCCTATTACAGTGCAATCTGATGATGAGGGAAAGTCACTGTCTGATGAAGCTAGGGTTCATATTGAACATGATGTACAGGAACAGTCTGAAGAGGAGGTAATGTCATGAGGGATAAAAAGAAAAGTTGTCCAACTATCTTCTATAAAACATCAAGGAAGAACTTTAAGCATGTTAGGGGAAATTGGAATAGGTTGGAGGCCCAAGACTAGAATTAAGAACAAACTCAGATTGAATATGAAGAAACTATTAAACCCTAAACTAGCTAAAAATAAAATTACAGTAATTGAAGACTGTTCATCTCAGGAAGAGTTAGAAGAAAATGAAGATCAAAATGAAAAGGACATGATGGGTAAGAATCCTAATGGTTTCAGAAAATAAACCAGCTTTCATTGAAACCAAAATTTCAGAGATATTTGGGGACGTTCAAAAGAAGGTAATTTTAGACCAGCATCAAAATGATTTAAAGAAACAACATTCAGTTATATCAAGCTTTTGTGCAAAGAAAGGAAGGGTTGCTGAGAAATCAGCACAATGCAGTATTGAAGTCAAAGAATATTCAGAAGTCCCTATGGCCATGATAGAGCAGCTAGAAGAAGATGAAGATATTTTTAAGAAGTTGAAAATCCCTTGGATGCAAGAAGAAATGAATCCAGTATCAGAAGGGAAGTGCATTGATTCTGAAAATGAAAATTTGCATAGGAGTATCAAACAGTACAATTATCAGATCGAGTACCTACATGAGACAAATGATGGATTAGTGACTGCCAATAGAATGTTGAGAGAAGATTTAGAAGAGGTAAATAGCCACCTTCAGGAATTAATTATAGTTTCTAAGGAGGCTTTGAAAAGAAAAAGACAAACATAAAGTCTATTTACAGAACCGAAACAAACCATTTAAGAGCTAACACAACAAAATCAGGAGCTGTTAAAAAGAGTTGAAGACTTGGAAGCAGATCACCAAAAAGAAGGAAGGAAGACTCAAGCTTTAGAAGGGATAGCTCTTTTAGCAGAGGCTTCTAAGGACTTGTAAAGTGATTTAAGAATAGTGGTTATTAGTTATTTTTTGAAAAAATTATTTTATTTTGTATGACTATAGTCTTATTGAACAATTCGGTAGTATGACCTAAAAGTAGTTTTTCAGTTATGTAATTGTCTTTGAGAAACCAAGATAAAAGTAAGGCTGGGAAAAGACTGGGGGTTTGAATTTTGTTACAAGGGGAGGTTATCAAGCTATGGTTTATGAAGCTAAGTGTCAAAAAAATCTTATGTATTTTTGTATGATTGATTATGAAATATATGCAACTCTAAGCCCTATTTAGCCTATTTTCTTGTTTCATTTCTGATTTGTTTAATCACTTAGTTGATATATTCATTTCTTGTTTGAGCTTATTATTCATGAAATGCTTGTTAACTATGGATGGGATTCAGTGCTGTGATTATTGTATCTAGTTTATGTTTTATATGTTATGCATCTCAATCCTTCAATTATGCATGATTTAGTGTTTGCTTTAGCTTTGTGAAGTTTTTACCCTCTTGTTTACAAACTGCACAACCAAAACTCTAAAAAACCTATTTTACTTGATTTTATTTTATGAGATTGTGTTGGCTTGTTTTTTTGTAGTATTAGAACAATTTCTAGCACTAACGGACACATTCATATTTTGGTCCTGATGCCCATAGAGTCTGACATTCTATTAGATGACTACTGGGGTCATTCCACCTATCGTACCTTCCAGCGTGATATATTTTTGCATCACCGAAGTGAACTATCATTAGCTGTCGACATTGGGCCCATCAATTAACTTTCTTCTTGTGAGTCACACCTCAACATGCTGGGGTAGCCTTCAATGCTTCCTCTAGCGCCAACAATTGATGAGGTTTTGATAATTTTTCTTCAAACTCCATTAGGAATGCAGAAAACTCAGGAAGTCCCCCATATATCGGTAATTCAACAATATTAGTCGTGACACAATGCAACGAATGTGTGATTATACCACACTTCCCGACTAACACCTTGTGTGTGCTATTTTTCTATTGTTCTAGCGCATCATCATAATCGAAGGACGTGGAGCTAGCGCTGCACCAACCATGTTCTCCATCAGCAGTTGGATGGAAATAGTCTTCTGAAATGTTGTAAGCATGATCCCATCCCCTAACAACTTCGTCTTATCTCACTGGTTCAATATATCTCCACCCTTCATTTGGATCCATAGGAGTGATGAATCTGATGTCTTGATTCTCAAATGTCATCATTCACTTCTTAAAGTTAATCACTGACATACTATCATTGGCCCATCCAATCACCAGTAATGCGGGATAGGATCCTACGCCATAGACAACTTCAATCACATAAAATTTGACATAGGTCTTCATACCTTCAACAACAAATAGGTTTGACACACATTCGATTGGTTGTACTTTAGACTCATTAGCCAAGCACGACTGCACAGGGGACCAACCCATGTTGGCCTCCCCATTTTCTGCCATGTTTGTTTTGTTAGAATATTCACATATGAGCCGAGATTCAAAATGACTGAATCTACTTCATAGTCCCCAACCTGGATGTTCATGCACATCTCCTTGCCCATATTTTTCTTATGCAAGGAGTTCAATGTGGAGTCCTTCCACTCCTTACCCATTCTATGCAACATACTCTCAATCTCAGCAAGAGCATTGGGATCTCTTTCCAGTGACAAGAAACTCTCAATTGTTTTTCAAAGGTACCATACTACTGCGATTGTTATGCCTCCAGTGAGGAATCAAAATTAGAGGGCATTTAATAAACAAGTGACTTGCCAGGATTTCTTCCAATCACATCCCGAGTTTCAAAGAATGTATCTTTTTCAATAGTGATATCAAATGGTTCCTTCTTCTTCCCATCTAATCAAACCTGTGGACGGGGACAATCCTCTTCGGTCATTGCACCTCCGCAAGTGATGATAGAAACATCGACATTCTCCATTCCAGGCTCTACTGATATCATCACAACTGTCGACCCCTAACTCTGGTTCATCGACAAAATCTAGTTCAGTGATTGATTCTTATTCAGTGGTGAATTCATAGGCTGATTCATGTTCTGATTCTGAAGTGGAATTTGATTTTGGGCCTGATTCTGTAAATTATTCTAGTTCTGCAACTGGTTTTGGATTTGAGCTTGCAACTGATTCTGACTTTGCAACTATATAAAATTTCCTTGCTTCCATCTCATGATCAACTGTGGACAATTCTCAACTATTTTTTCAATCGCAGTACAATATGTACACTGTTCCTACAACAATGGATAGTCTGTTTGGTAGTGCCTGAATACCCCACAATTGTAACATTGGACTAATCTGAAATTGTTATTAACATGTTAACAAATACATCATAAGTGTTTCAAATGGCTTTGGAATCCAATTGTGAGAAAAAATACCAAAATTGCCAAATTGGCATCAAACCCCCTTAGGTGGGCCAATCTCATCCTAAATATTTCCAAATGGACATAAATTGTTGAATTGGAATGGATTATTTGTGTTGGGTCAATTATTATAGCTTGTACAGCATGGTTGTGGAAAAATGGATGGTTTAGACTCTCAATGCAGCACTAATTGCACCAAATCAAGCTAAATTTGGGCAAAATCCCAATCTAGCGCCCTAAGTCAACTTTCCTGTCCACATTCAATGAATGGGAGTGCAAAAAAAATGATGGCTGTGCATATGTGTCTAGATGACTAGGCTGGAGTACCCATGTGGGTCATAGAACCTCAACTTGACATGGCATATGTCCACCTAAATAGCCCTAGTCCACCTCATAGTGTATTAAAACTTAAAAAGCAATAAAATTGACTAATTAATGTAAATAAGGTACTAATGATGGATTAATGTTCTAACACCCTCCCTTAATCCAACAACTAATTATGCGCACAAAATGATGAAGGCCTTGGAAACAATGGCTCAATTCACCTCAAGTACATAATCAGAAATTTAAATTTTTATTTGTCCATGTGAACCGAGGAAAGAAGAAAAACCACATGGGAAAAAACTCCCCTCAAGAATGGACATGGGGATGGAACTGCAATGATATAATAGAAAATTACCATCCTTCACTAACCCCAAGAAAATATTTCAGGCTTGTGAAGGTCATCTCAGTGAAAGCTTTGGTAAAAATGTCGGTAGTTTGCTAGGTGGATGGACAATACTGCAGTGAGATCACCCTGTCATGCACTAAGCCCCAAATGTAATGCATGTGAATATCTATATGCTTTGTCCTCTACCTCTTTACTGGATCAGTAGATATCTTGATGGCACTTTGATTATCCACCCAAATGTTGGTTGGAGAATCAATTGTGACACCAAACTCCTGAAGAATTCCCTGCAACCAAACACACTGAGTTGCAGCATTGACTACTACCCTGTATTCGGCCTCTACTGATGAAAGTGAGATGGTGTGCTATTTTTTACTTGGCCAAAAAATAAGACCCTTAGAAAACATGAATAAAAAACATGATGTTGACTTTCTGTCAATTGGATCACTGGCCCAATTTGAATAAGAAAATCCAGCTAGTTGAAATGAGGAACTAGCTGTGTAATGTACTTCGAATTTCTTAGTTCCCTGGACATGTTGAAGAATTATTTTAGCATCATTCCAATGGAGCTCATGTGGCTGGTGCATGTGTCTTTCTACATCAATCACAGCATAAGAAAAATTAGGTCTTGTATGAGTGAGGTATAGCAAGCTGCCCAGTAGTTTCCTGTAGAGTGTGATATCCACCATTGTGGAATTGCCAAATTCATACAATTTAATACCAGAAAGGAAGGGAGACTTGGATGCCTTACACTCAGCCATATTAAACTTATTCAGCAGGTCTGAAGCATACTGTGGCTGACTCAGCATGATTCCCTTACCATTTTGCTCAATTTCTAAGCCCAAAAATTGCCTTAGTAATCCTAGGTCTATCATAGCAAATTCACTGTGCAAAGAGTTCTTAATTTGGCCAATTGAATTGGTACAGAAACCTATAATAAGAATATCATAAACATAAAGAACAATGACCTGAAATTTAACATCATTTTTCTGCAAATACACATTAGGGTCTGATTTGCATTTTGTGAATCCAATTGAAAGCAAGAAAGCATCCATTTTTGCATACCAAGCCCTGGGGGCTTGCTTGAGTCCATGCAGTGATTTTTTCAGCCTGCATACCAATGAAGGATCCTCTTGGAAACCTTCAAGATTATGAATATAGATATCCTCATGTATTTCACCATGCAAGAAAGCACCCTTTACATCCATGTGGTGAACCTCCCAACACTTACTAGCTGCTAGTGCAAGAACTAGTCTAATTGAGTCCATCTTTGCAACCGGTGCAAAGGTCTCTGTGTAATCAACTCCATGGAACTAATAATAGCCCTTAGAAACTAAAATAGCCTTATTTTTTATATCAAAACTATCAGTATAAATTTTGGTCCGGTAGACCCATTTACATTGAACAACTTTCCTCTTGGGAGGAAGGGGAACCAATTCCCATGTATTGTTCTCTTGGAGGGACTGAAGCTCATCTTCCATTCCTGAATTCCATATTGGGTCTGTACAATCTTTTTTTTATGTCTATGGGTCAGAACTGATCAACATGTAACAGTGCTCAGCAAGAGCACCATCACTAGCAAATGAAGCCTTACTAGTTTGTGATCTAGTTCTCCTAGGCTCTTGGGGATTGCCTGCCAATTCCCCGGCTGCTTGCACACTTTTTTCAGCCCATTTGGGCCTAGATGGTGAGTCATATAAAGAAATATCATATTCAGCAACATTCATATAATAATTATCATAAAAATTAGAGCATTTTTCATCACTTACATCTTCAAATGGTTGAGGAGAGGAGCAATCCCCCGGTGCAAGTTCAAAGTCTAGAATTGGGTCTTCTTCGAATTTAACACTTCTTTCAACAAATTTTTTGCTGGTGGATGTGCCAAAGAGCTTGTACCCTTTGGTTTCCTCACCATATCCAACCATGAAAGACTCCTTTCTTTGTGGCTGCAAGGCTTTCCTCTTCTCTGAATGTATTCTTGCCCATGCTTTTGTCCCGAATATCATGAAATTTGAGACATCTGGTTTTTCACCAAACCATGCCTCGTAGGGTGCCTTTCACTGATTTGTGGAAGGATATGTTCTGAATGTGAGCAGAATATCTTATGGCTTCAGCCCATAGCTTGGTATTAATTTCCCTCACTTCTATCATGCAAGTTGCCATCTCTTTGAGAGATCTATTCTTTCTCTCCGCCACACCATTTTGCTGTGGTGTGTACGGAGTTGAGTGTTGCATTTGGATGCCACACTCCTCACAAAGTTGCTGTAGATTCTTATTCACATATTCCTTTTCATTATCAGTCCTAAGGACTTTTATATTCTTCCCACTCTGATGCTCTACTAGTGCTTTCCAAACTTTGAGTTGCTCAAACACCTCAGATTTCAATTTCAGAAAATACACCCAGCAAAATCGAGAGTAGTCATAAATAAATGTAGGCACATAACTAGATCCACCATATGTTGGAGTGGGTAGTGGACCAATCATATCAGAATGCAGCAACCCAATTGTTGTGTTGCTCTCCCTGCCTTCCCCTTCTCGTAGCTTTGCTCAGGATGCTTCCCAATCACACATCTAATACATGCTCTAGTAGATGGATGAATTTGTGGAAGACCTTCCACCATTCCTTCTTTATGCAATGTTTGGAGATATCTGGCATTCATGTGGACAAACCTCTCATGCCATAGTTTGGAAACTTCATTGGCATGTGAGTGAAGTTATTGATCACTAGAAGTAGGGAGGAAATTAGAGAATTGTACATTTTCTCATGATGATCAGCATACCCAACTGCAACAACTTGGTCTGTTGAGATTTCAGAAATCTCTACAGAGTCAGGAGTAAAGATTACTGTCTTTGGCTCTCCTGTATGGGTCATCTGGTAGACTGACAACAAATTTGCTGCAAGGTCCGGTACATACAGTACATCACTGAAGAACCCATGGTCTAAATCAATTCTCCCAATCCCTTTGGTCTGGAGTTCAGAATCATCTCCCATTCGAACTGCTGGGCCAGCATTCAAACTCATTGAGGAGAAGAATTCTCTCCTTAATACCATATTCATGGAAGCACCTAAATCCATAATAAAGGATGAGAAATTAGAATTTCCTGCCACCAATGCATGGAATTTCTCCTTTCCTTCACTTGAACTGGAGTTGCCATCTTTCTTCCTAGCGTTGTCAGGAACTGGAATGTTGTTCTTCTTCAGTAGCTGTGCCATGGTGTTTATGGTTTTCTTCATGCATGAGCTCTTTGGATGCCATCCCTTATGGAAATAAGAGAATTTGGCCTTTTATTTCCCTTTATTCTCCTTTTCTTTGGGTGGATTCATAGCTCCCTCACTGGATTTGGGTTTTTCTGATTTCTTCTTATCTGACAACTTCGAATTCTTGGACTTAGGTTTTCCCTTTACTGAATTCGAAACCCCCACTGCTAGTGCTTGATATTTGGTCTTGATGAAACCCATTTGGACCAATTTGTCCTGATATTGAGTGAGTGACTCCATGAAATTTTCCAGACTTGGCATTTTCTAGTTTTGAAGGGTGAGTTTGCATGAGTGAAATGTGCTCACAAAGACTGAGAACTCTGGCTCCAACTTCAAAAGTATAGACAAGATCAATTGATCTTCCTTCTTCTCAATCCCACATTGTTTTAACTACAATACAAGTGATTTGAAATTGGTGAATAAGTCCTAGATTGTGTCATAGTGCATTGGGCTCAAGCTTATCACCTCATTCTCAAGCTGGTGACCACGTAGCTCATCAGTTTTTCCAAATAGAGACTCAAGTTTCTCCCAAATCTCCTTTGGTGATGTCAAACTGTCAAGGTGGAACAAAAACTCTCTTGAGATGCTTAGACATAGAAAACCATATGCTTCATTCAATTTGTTAAAATACTTGGCTTTTTCTACAGCATAATTTGGTTCCACTTCAGTGCCCATAGTAACTCTGAAAATCCCCTTGGCTCTCATTTGAATCACCATCTCTGCCTTCCATTCAAATAAGTTGAAAGGTGTTAGCATGATGTGGGTATCCTCCATTACTTTCTATTCTAATGGTGGTGAAATTGCTAACTAGGTTACACACGTTAATTCAATTTTATCTGGAATTCACTAACAAATCATCTCAAATCCATTAAGAATTTGGTGTGCAACTAAAAAATCTCCAAGCAGCTCTGATACCATGCAAGAAATTTGAACCAAAAAGTGAGTAATTTGAACCATAGGAGAATCTAGGAGCATTATTGAGGTTCACAAATCAAATTTGGGTGCAAGATTCAGCAAAAACCATCAAATTACAGTTAAATTACACACAATGATAGTTGGAAACAAGACAATTTTGGATTGTCTAACTATGAAATTGTTATTAATAGGTTTATAAATACATCATAAGTGTTTTGAATGGATTTTGAAGCCAATTTGTGATCAAAAATCCCAAAATTTCCAAATTGGCATCAAACCCCCTTAGGTGGGCCAATCTCATCCCAGATCTCTCCAAATGGCCACAAATTGCTGAAGTGGCATGGATGATGTGTGATGGGTCAATGATTATAGCCTGGAAAGAGTGGGTGTGGAAAATTGGATGGTTTAGACTCTCAATGCAACATTAATTGCACCAAATCAAGCCAAATTTGGGCAAAATCCCACTCTAGCGCCCCAAGTCAACTTTCCTATCCACATTCAATGAATAAGAGTGCACCTGAAATGATGGGTGTGCATATGTGGATGCATGACTAGGATGGAGTACCTATGTGGGTCATAGAACCTCAACTTGACATGGCATATGTCCACCTAAGAACCCCTAGTCCACCTCATAGTGTATTAAAGCTTAAAAATGAAATAAAATTGACTAATTAGTGTAACTAAGGTACTAATGATGGATTAATATTCTAACACTCTTCCTCCTCCTCGAGCAAAATCTCCTCCATGACCTCAGAATCCTTTGGGGGATCCTCCTTGTTTCTAGTATTGCGGCTGAGTCAATTGCTTCTGCGGGGGATTTGAATGATGTTGAACATAATGTGCTTCTTGAACTTACTATTGTTGTATTGGGGCCATTTGCATTTGGTTATATTGTGGTTGCGGCATGAACTACTATTGTGTTTGCGGTGGTATAAACTGCATCTACGACGGTGACACATATTGTGGTTGTGGTGGTGGTTGCACCATGTGCGGTTACGAATGCGGTTGTTGCACAACTCAATGATATTTTCCCTTCACTTAGTATGATTCATACATCCTCTCTTGGAGTAGTTCATAAGCATGATAGTCTTTATCTTCATTCCCAACCAAGCGAAAAAAGTGTAGTATAAGCTCGCTGGCTTTGTTACGATCTTTTGCATGTATCCACATTCTTTGTGTCAATTCCTGTACACTTGGCATATGTGAAACCATGGTACACTACAACAACTTAATGGGTTTAGTGCTCCTGATAACATAAAATTTTGGAAATCAGGGCAAGTATCTTTGGTGTGTCCATCTGTGTGACATCGAATGCACCAAAGATATTCGTGATTCTCTTTCCCTTTCTTGATGTCTTGTAACTGAAGCATCAAGTTTTCTAGCTATGCATGAACCTGTTTCATACCAGCTGCACTTTCTGCAATGGGTGAAGCCTCCAACTTCATTACGATCTCTAGAGCCTTGCTCTGTGTCACGATCTTCTGCTGCATCAGTGGCTGCCAAATGTGAGATACTAGCGCTACGATGAACCATTCTTTTTGGTGAACATCATGCATCTTGAAATTGACTCTCTCCATTAGTGTCCTAAATCTTTGATCGAATTCCCAAATGGTTTCATTAGGAAATTTCTTAACTTCCATTAACTTTGTAATCTACTGAACCTCAAATTTTGGTTTTCTGAATTCTTCAATTAGTCCCTTCCTAACTTTTTCTAATGTGTTTGGAGGAGTCCCCTGAGGAACTTCTACAAATTTCATGAACCAATCCAGCGCATGACCTCGAAGAGTGGTCACCAATTCTCCCTTCTTGACCTCATCATCCATGGTCTCTCTGACAGTCCATATTGCCTCTCATAGAAACCTATACACTTCCGGATCATTGGTCTCGTTTCCATGGAACAAAGGTAACTTGGCTTCGTCACCCGCCATCCAGGGCCTCCTTCCTATAGACACTGATATACTACTAGAATGTTGCTGGAATGTCGGACAAGTCGACGTGGAGCTCGTGTGTTTTCCCGAGTACGGGGCAGTGCATGGAGGTGTGGGCACATTGCTGCTGGGGTTTGATTTTAGTGCTATCCTGGGCATAGCCTGGGTTTGTTTTTCCTTTTCATCACTGTAGGCTCACTTTGTTCCATGTGGTATTCCTTCACGGTCTTGCATTTCGGTTGGAAAATGACCTTCCCCTATCCTCTATCCCTTCTCTTGTTGAAACCATTAGAGGAAATTTGGGGTCTAAAATGGGCCTTATAAGAAAATGCGCCAACAATAAATTTTGTGAGTTGGAATTTGGGAACAAATAGAATTTCAATATAATGAGTCAACCATAATGGTTGAATTGACATATTTGTCATAAAAGAAAACCACTTTTTTTGTTCGTATTTTCGACACATCTCCTTGTGGTTTTACTCAAATTTCAAGAGGGAGAGCTCATTGGATGCATAATTTAATTCCATATCCAACAAGTACCCACACTGCATACTTTTGACAGACCCCTCTGGCCCAAAAATAAGAAATATCTGAAAAAACGTGATGATGGCATCATCATCACGTTTTTTTCAGGTATTTCTTATTTTGGGGGTAGCAGGGCCCATCAAAAGTATGCAGTGTCGGTAGTCGTTGGATGTGGAATTAAATTCCGCATCCAATGAGCTCTCCCACTTAGAATTTGAGTAAAAACACAGGGAGCTATGTCGAAAATACAAACAAAAAAAGTAGTTTTTTTCATTCTTCCTCCAAAATTAATAACTATTATTTTATTATTTTAACTATTATTTTATTATTTTAACTATTATTTTATTATTTTCCTTAGGAGGCCCATTTTAGACCTCAAATTTCCTCTAATGTTTGCTCCTACCCTTATAAAACCACTTTCTTCCTCGGCTTCCCTCACAGTATTTTCAAATATTGCACCCATCTACCCCTTATCTTTCCATTCATCTCGCGCCTTTCGTCACGGTATCCACAGCCTCCACACACTAGAGTTCTACTACTCAAGGTGCTTCTTCAGTATTCCCTTTTCACAGACAAGCATATTAATTGACAATTGCAAGGATAAAAGGAACCTACCTCATGGTCCGTTGAAGAATTCCCTTTTTGCTTCGCTATAGGACTTGGTAGTGTCTACTGTAAATTTAGTGATATACCCTTCTAGGATACTATGCATCCAAACTTCAACAGCTCGCGATGACTTGTTGTCAGTTTCTTGCAACTCTTGGTTTAGTTCAGGGATTCAGGACATTGGCTCTCCTCCTTGGAAATTTTTCTTATTGTAAGTGAATCATGCCAGCCACTCGTACAATATAATGGGAAATTTAGAGAAAAAGTCCTCTAGTGGACTATCATGTATGTACCTTTCCAACCAATTGTTCGTTGTCAATCTAGGGTCCTAGTTTTCTATCTCAAAAAATTCTTATAGCTTCTGATCAAACCAATCTTTAATTTATGGTCTTGTCGGATGGCACATATCCCCATTTCAATCGCGACAAGGTCTCGACAACAGAACCATTTGTTGGCTCAACTCCTCTAGCAAAACCGTTCGATAGGGGTTCCCACTCTGTTGACACCCAAATCACCACGATCTCCCTAAGAAATGGCCCAGACACATTTTACCCTGCCCAGCAACACCCACAAAGTGGATGAAGTCTCACCCAAGATGTTCAAGGCAAAGCTACCAGAACCAAGTTTTCCACAGAATAGAGGAGGACTATGTGCATCGACAATTCATCAACTTATTTAATAGATATGACCATTTATTCAACCATTAACATGAGCATTTATCATTACTCATAACAGGTCATATCAGTCATGCATAACTATAGTGGAAAACTTATGCGCAAACAGATCTAGAGAAATAACATCATTGAGAAGCAAAAAGTATTGCATCAAAGATCCATGACGCATATTCAATAATCATTCGTCATTGGATTGCAGAAACAGTAAGACATAAAAAGATAAAAGAAATAGCAATTCATATCAACTCCCGCGTTGTCATATTACTTCTGCGCAACAATACATAGATTCAAAACAATCATCAATTCAACAAGTTCACTCAGATGCTCATATCTATCTCAGTGTCAATGTATATCTACATTTTCAATTCTACTTCTATTTATAGGCTTGCGCCTTTGCATTCAAGGTCCACTTCTAACTAACTCTTAACCAATTTCTAACTGAATCTACAAAATAATGACCAATATCCATAAAGTATGGTCCAAAATACAAAAGGTGACACAAAATATACAAAATATTCTATTCTCTACTTGCACGCCAATCTTCCTCTTATGCAGTGTCTTTTGAGCTTGCGTAACATCCACGATGTTGCGCAACTAGTGTGTCCAAAACCCCTTCCAGCAGATATGTTCCTAAATATTAGTTGGTGTGGCTAATTATTGTACAAGACTAGGGGTTTTGATTGTCTCCCTTATTATTTTAGCGAACGAAGCATTTTTCCACAAAATATTAAACATCATTTAGAAGGCATTCCTGGAAAAAAAATCATTCTTAATCATGTGGAAAGTTTGTCAAGAACACTTAATGTCGTCTTATAGGTGTAGTGTGAAATTCCAAAAGGGTAATCTGTTTTAATTGGGAATTCTTACATAAATATAAGTGATCCTGAGAACATATTGAATCATTATTCTACAAAATTTTAACTAATGCACTTTGTTCCACTTGTAGTTGTTGAATTATCTTGCATGTCTTCTTATCCTTCTCCCATTCCACCCTTCCTTCTTTCACACAATCAAATTGTAGAATGGAAATAACACAAAGTAACACCTACATGTCCTCTTCTTGCCTTGAAAGTGCATCAATCACCATATTTTGTTTTCCTTTTTAAGATAATTTCAAATTCATAACCTAACATATTTGCAACCCTTTTTTGTTTTTCATCCAATGATAATCATTGTTCCAATAAGTACTAAAACCATCACGATATATTCTTACCTTGAAGTTCCTTGCTATTATACAAGGGATTCTTAAGAAATTCCACTAAGGCTAAAATTTCCTTTGCATAAATTTATTTGAGTAAGTTTGTTTTTTCTTTAAGTTAGAAATTTTTGGGGTTATTCATTTTTTCATTAAGATTACACCAATTCCATCCGTGAGATGTAGAATAGTTGGTGGTGGGGTATGGTTAAGATTCCCCCTAAGAGGAAAGGTCATTGGTTCAAATCCCATGGATACCAAAAAATCCAACCATGTTAAGGGTTGGTTTGGTCTAGGCCGGGTGCGATCTCGGGGTGATTTTGATGGCTTAGATTCCGATGGTTCGTGGTCACTTAGAAAATGGAAAACCTTATAGTCAAGGGGGTTCTTCCCATTAGCGAACAAAAAAATGATTACACCAATTCCATGGCTTGAGGCATCACACTCTATAAGAATTTTTTGGGAAGTAAAAAATTGATAGGATAAGAATTGTACACACAATGTCCTTTTAATTTTCAAAATATTTTTTTCTTCCAAAGTCTAAGAAAATTAATCCTTAATAACGTTGTTATAGGTGTTTTTATTTGACCGTAACTCTCAACAAACTAGTCTTATGGTAATATCTTGTGAATCTTAAGTATCCTCTAAGAATCATCAACATTTTAGGAATCGACCATTCCATTAATCTTTAATTTTGTTAAGGTCCACTTTGATTCCATCATGAAATAGAATTTGATCGAAATATTCAGCTTGTTAGACCCAAAGGCACACTTTGAAGGAATCACATATAGTTATTTATCCTCCAATAGTTTTAAGACAATGTCATATCTTGTGCATGATCTTCCAAACATTTGTTGTAGAGTAATATATTTTCAAAAGTACTCAAACAATTTTTCAAAGGAAGGGTTTATAAATAGAATTCATTGAGCTTGAGAATGTTGAAGGTGCATTTGTACAGCGAGACAAAAAAATCATAATGAGATTTGTGTGTTGTAAAGGTTGCTTTTGTGAATGTCTCCTTACTTGATTTTATTTGATAATATCCAAAAGGTAGATTCAACTTGGTAAGAAAATAGATCTTTTTAGTTCATCTAATAGTTCATAAGTGATAGGAATATGAAAATTATCTTTAATGATTATCTTGTTGAGATATCCATAATGTTATGAAAAAAAAATAGAACACCTGAAATGAAAATTGTTTTAGAACAACAAAAAAGATTACATAGTAGGTTAAGGTTGATTATGTTATAAATAAAAGACATCAAAATTATAATTGTAAATTTTCATAATTCTAGAGTTTATAAAGACATAGTTTACCTATATCATATTGTTTACCCTAACTCTATCACATTTGTTTTAACAAAAACTGAAAAGTAATTATATATTAAAAAGGGTTGTGCATAAGCATTCAATACAGTTTTGTTGGAAAATTGAATAAAGGAAGCTCAGATAGAGTATCTACAAATATTGCTATCCAAAATGAAATCCTTCTAAAGTTAACATGATATTTTATACTATGCACTATAGTTAAAGTAGAGTAAATACATATGAACTGCTCGTTCAAGATAGTACAAAAAAGAATAAACTAAGAAGTGGGAATAATTTTGGTTGGCATGAGAACCCCATAGGCTGGGTGACTGAAAATGCTTCCATTGGCTGAGCTGCTTATGTAGGATGATATTGAAAATGGCTACATTGGTTCATATGAACAAGCTTATGAAGGTATTCCTTGATGCAATCAACCGTACCTATCAGCTCTCTAAGGTCTCTATCGTTATCATCTATGCGGGAATCATGGAAGCTTCTCTGGTAAGAAACATGCCACATGTTAGAAACCACTTGTTTCATGTCCAAAGCAATCTATCTGTTATCTGAGATACCCATTGTGAAAAAATATGCTAGCCTATGAATGTTCTGCTTCAGGTCATCCTAACCTACCTTAAGGTTGTAGTACCTAGAACCCGAACCTTTGGTTTCCATTGTATATCTTACGAGTCAAGGAGAGACTTAGCCATTGAAAGATATGTTAGAGGCTAGATATGAAGGGGTGGGCGTAGCACTATCTGTAGCAAAAATCACTACACAATGTGGAGGGCTAGTGGGAACTTCAGTCGTAATTGTGGAGGAGGTTACTATGTGCACTTTTTCTATCATTGAGATATATTTGGGGGAGATGCAGAGCTCTTCTCTTTCAACAGAGCACTTCAGAAGAAAGCAGGAGAGAGGTGGGGTGTTCAAATAGAGGCGTGAGGGTTCTAGGCCATCATTGAGAGGTTTCATCAGCAGACATGGGAGCAGCGAGGAGTGCATAGAGAGGCTATTAAAACCAGTAAGGCGGATCTCATAACCTTCAGGAAAAATGTCCGAGTGAGGAGAATGTGAGGGAGAGACATTAAAAAAACAACGGGAGTCCATGGCGCGTTTGGAGGAGCTGGCAAGCGAGGAAGGAGAGGACAGGAAGTTAAGGCTATATAGGATGGGAGTTAAGGTAGAGGACGGGGATTTGAGGAGGAGAGGAGAGAGAGGCCACACATCGAGGATAAGGCCATGGGTTCGACAAAGGAAGGGAACGTTAAACCTAGTGATAAGACTTTCTAAGGGGAGGAATGGGTGCAAGAGAGGGAGGGTCGAGATCATGAGGGGGGGTCAAGAACTAGGTTAATGGATAAACTTGAGAACAAACCCTTGATCATTAAGGGTGTTTTCCCTAAATTTTTCTACCTAGACTATGGGGTTAGCAGTTTTTAGGCACCTCAATGAATACAAGACTGTTTTTAGGGTTTTTTTGGATAACAATGTAAAATCAGATAATGGGAAGATAGGTATAGGGAACAAAAAAACTGAAAAATTCAGATGATACATGTATAAGGATAAAAAATTGCAAAGGAATGAAAAAACATCGTTATAGTATGAGCAGATAGGTTTTAAAAACATATGAATACAAATATAAGACAGACAGTTCATTAGTGCATCATATGTAAAAGTATTGGTGCCCAAAATAACATTTTAAACATCAATAATCATAGATATTCACTTGAAAACAAGAAAATATACATAAATGAAAAAGTAAACAAGGGTTAAAACATAACCAAGAATTTACATACAATAAAAGTTTTAAAAGGCTAGCTCCATACAGATAATTTGTCATTCATAAAGCAAGAAATCCTTACACAAGTAAAGTATATGCAGGACTGTACATTCTCCAAGCATCTCCGACCCCCATGTGTGTCTCTACTCCAAAATGTTACAATATGCATTATATATATGGTGAGGTCGAAATCCTCCCAAATCCCAAAGATAACAATCAATTATAATCAATTTCTGAAACTGCCTCCCACAAAAAGTTTGCCACACTGCTTAAAACGGGGGCTTAGAGATGGATTTGGTTCTCCAAATATGTGACACTTATGTATAAAATTAAAGAGGTTATTGTATATTGATTTGTTCTGAGAAACAACCTCTGTCATTTCCTTGAGATTTGTTTTCATTTTCCTGAGATCTGTATTTCAAAAACATGTGTCAAATAGGGAAATTTCGAGATCCAAAAATTAGGGCTCAGAGATGGATTCATTTCTCCCAATATGTGACCCTTGTAGGAAAAATGAGATAGGTTATTGTTATATGATGTGTTAGGAACAAAAAAATATTCCCTTTTGGAAAATTATACTCCAGTCGCTCATAATCATTGTTTGAAAATGATGCCTCAACATAGTAAAAATGCCACATTTTAAAAAGATGTAGCCTCATCTTGTAGGGGTTTTTCTTATCATTTGATCAACGGCATGAACAATATTTTGCAGTTCTTCCCATATCATGTTATAGACCATCATTTTCCAATTTACATGAGATTGCCTCTCAAAGGCTGATAATATGACATCAATGCTAACATGCTGACCAATTTCTGAAGAGGGGGCGCAAGGTAAGTTGCCCTTTTATATAAGCCCCAATCTATAAACCTTAGCATCAAATGGAAGATAACATAAATCCTTTAATAAATATATACAATTTCAATTTTCATAGGTCTGTCCTCATGTGCCAAGTGTTTTCAATTCTTGTTTAAAGTGACTCTTCTTTTTACGGTGGAGAACATGCTCCCTATATATCTTTCCATAAGATAGTTTACCCATTTTTACTTTAGAAATCACCGATGTTGTAAAAATTGTAAAGGTAACGGGAAAACCCAAAAATCTAATCAATTTCATAATTGTTTGGTAACCTTGCACAAAAACATAACCTCAACAAACTCGCAGCCTACAACATTTCGATAAATGACATGCGCCGCCAACCTATGTTAAAACATAAGCAAAGCCTTATTAAATCATTTAGATTTTGCATGAATTATGAACAGACTTTAAATAATCTATAGGAGCTTAGGATAAAAAAAACTAAATATTTCTAAATGCATATAACATTCAAAAATGAAATTCAAAACAATCCAAACTTTAGGAAAAAGGAAAAATAAAAACCAAGGATAAAAAGGTTTAAGGTGAATACTAGCTAACAAACCTAGGACAAACACTGGCTCCAACTAGGGGATGGAATTTCCATGTGATTTTCCAAGAACTGTAGACCCAATGCCTGATTTTATGTCAACAATTACTGATCCATTGGGATATGGAGTCTTATACCAAATCTATGGAACTTTCTCAAACTCTGAGCACATACCTCTGAAATAACAAAATAATGCTGCAAGCCAATACACTGGAAATAATCTACATGCTCATATGGCAAGCTTATTCTCCTACTTAATCCTACTTCTAATTAGAGGAAACATACAAATCAAGTATAATCATACTTCCAGTGAAGCCATGATAGCATCCAACCTTCTGTAACAACTTCTTGCAGGTAAATAGAAATGAAAGAAGAATTTATCATTTGAAAGATAAATTTAATTTGTATTGCATATTCTACTTTGATTTCAATTTCTAAAAGGCTGAAACCTTTTGAAAACGATCAATTCATGTAAATAGCCACTGGGTCTTCCTAGTTATGTTGTATTTCCAGCAGATACAAAAAGTCACATTGCTGCTCTTCTACACTTATAAAATAGTATTTCATTTGTTCTGCTGAAAATAGAGAATGAATATTTTCCAGCATTGAAAATAAAAGGCATCAAATTTATCCTGAATGTGCTCACAAGTTCCTTCAACAATATCAACAACAATGTCATCCTGAGAATTAACAAGATGATTTTCCTCTTCCATGTTTCCATTAGATGTATAGCTATCATATACCAGATCGGGTTGTTCATGGACAACGAAATGAATGCCTTCATGGATCTGTTGATTAGATTCAGCTACATCACACCTATATGGATCTTGGATTTTTAAATCATCACCATATTCATAAAAAATTGGAGCAGCTTGATAAAATTCCAATGATGATGTTGAAGGTTCATGTTTTTCTTCATTTAATAAATCTTGAAAAGTCTTTTGTGACATCATATCATCATGAAAAAAACTAAACTCAGTTGAACCAAATGCTTCTACAATAATTCCTTCAGTACAAGGCTGATTTTCATAAATATTTGGAGCAACAGATACAACTGACATAATATCCTTTGCATCTACAACATAACTATAACCACCCTGAGCATCACAACAATCCTGAAATTTTCTCTTTTGAATAGAAGAATCAGCATACACTTCAAATATAATTGATTGATTGTTGATCTTCGTAAAAAAATGGGACAGTTATTTCATTGTGAGAAAAAATGTTCATTGAATCTACAATCAGATTGCCATCAACACCGACTTTAACATTGTCTTGCAAATCTTCATAAATAGTGTGATTTTCAATGTTTTCTTCAATAGAGTGTTGAGCTTCACAAGGTTTTTCATTATTACTAAGAGATTTCTTGCACTTAAATTTCTCACAACAATCCTCTAAAAGGAGATCAGCAGAATAAATCCTCTTGCAATAATCATAAAAGATAGCATGGAAATATTTTATTGAGGAAATACTAGAGATATGAAGAGATCGGTACCATTGTCTGGCATTTCCTTCCAATGAATACATACACATTTTCAACAATACATCCTCATGATGAATACCAAGATGGTTCATGTATTGATGAAACTCAATCAAGTGTTGTGCCACATGGTAATGATCATCTTTTCTAAATCTTGGAAGGAAGTCTCCCCATTCATCCATAGTAGGCACATTATTTGGAAAATCTGGAACAACTGAAAAATTGAGAGTGCAAACCTTGAAGCCACAATGGCTTCCATGGATTTTGACATTTTGAACTGGTGGAGTTGACAACAGATCCTTCCTCTGTGAAGTCATCGGTGAAAAATTGTAGTCTAAAGCGTGTGACCAACCCTTGTTCACCGTCAAAGACATGGTCTAATCGTTATCAAACCAAGGAAGAAATTGATGCTTCCTTCCCTAGTATGGTCACCAAAAGTTGTTTTCCCTAAAGTCTGCTACCTAGACTACAGGGTCAGTAGTGTTTAGGCACCTCAATGAATAAAAGACTGTTTTAGGGTTTTTTTGGATAACAATGTAAAATCAGATAATGAAAAGATAGGTACTGTAGTGAGAATTTCTCCTCACTACAGGGGTAAAAATGACTGAAATAGAGCTGTGAATGGAAACTAATCTAATCTAAGCAATAACAAGTAAATGGCAGCTACTGTAAACTAAATCTAAGATCTAATAATAGAAAGAAAGAAGATATGGAGTATTGTTGAACCCCTCTGCACACAGTGGGTTAGGGTTCTGCCTCCAAAACCTACAAGAGAAACCTATACTACTATGGAAGCAACCTGCAAAAGATGTTAATGGCAAACCTGCAACTAGAAATACTGGTTAGAAAATAAAACAAGTAAATAAACATGCATAAACAAAAGCTATACCTCACTTGGGTGGAAATGGGCCCCCATGCCCTAGCTCATGGGAGCACCTCTCTCTTGGTTGGGGAACAATGGCTTGGAGGAATGGAGATGAGGGAGAGGAAGAGTGGGTGGTTTGAGAGCAAGAGGTCTCAAAGAATCCATGGGAAACATAACAATATGCAAATGAGGAGTGTTTTGAGAGTGACCCCCCACCCTCCTTATATAGTTTTTCCAAGGGGTTTTAGGGTTTTAAGCCCTTAGTCAGGGATTTAGCCCCCTTTTTGGGCCTTTAGCCCCTTTCACCCTAACTTTAGCCCCTTTCACCCTAACTTTAGCCCCTTTCAAGGTTTTAGCCCCTTTTTTAGGGCTTTAGCTCCTGGGGGTCTATTTTGGGCTCTTTTTTGGGGGGTTTTAGCCCTTTTATTCATCCTTGGGCTCTTTTGGAGGTGTGGGGGTCAAATGGAAGGTCGTGGAAGGTCTTGTGAAGTGAAAAGAGTGTTGTGAGATGGTGTCCTTGGGTGGTGTAGGCCATTGAGAGCTGTGTGGAGGAATTTTTTGGTTAACAGATTGCCCCCTGATGTGTGAGGGTAGGATCTCAACGTATGGCCGATGGACATCGTAGGATTTGCTGTCGAGAGGTGGTGCTTCCGAGGCTGGGGCATGGTGGCTTTTGGTTTTGTATTAATTTGGTTCCCATCAATGGGTGAGATACAATAAATGTGTGACATGTATATGGACGAGGAGGGCATTCCCATGCTCGTGACAATGTCGAAAGAATCATTTGATCTATGCTCTAAAATACAAGAGCCGATCATATACAACTGATGTTACAATGCTGGTTTCCTCTATGTGAGGCTGAATACAATACTGATCTAGTACATTGGACCCATGGCATTCTCATGGAATGCTACATATTCATGACTGACGGTCTACTAGATTTGGTACATAGCTGTGTGGACTCGCTGATTGAGAGTCAGAGTCTCTACGGTACAAGTATACTACATCAATCATAAAGGTATATCGAAGCACTATTGGGGCTTCTGAATACTGTCTCCAATGCAACCCAGAAATCAAAAGGGACATAACCTGTTTAGGTCCCTCGAGTGGACTCACCAATGTGCTAGGGTCATGTGACATCCGGGGTCTTCGACCAAGTACTATGTGGAACAACCCTGTACAAATCTCAATGCTGCGATGATGGAGTCGAAGTCGAGCATGTGAGAAACAACCACCCCGAGAAGCACTAAGGACTCCTCTCAAGTGGTCTAAGGAACTCATCAATGATGTTAATGAAACCAAGGTATAGGGACCTCTAGGTCTATCCTCTGGAATATGTGTGTTAGCGTCGACAGAGGGAGACCTGCCCCTAGTCAAGGTAATGATGTTTCCTTGTCCAGGAGCACGAGGGATAACCGAAAGGTGTGAAGAAATATGCGGACTGACTCACTGAATTGGGGGGGGGGAGGGGGGAAAGGAAAACTGAACAAGGGCAGGGGGGAGGGAGACTCAAACTTCCTCTGTTCAGAGTACGACGACAGGGCTTGACCAGGCAGCAAATGAAACTGGCTCAAGGGAGTGGGATCATAGCTGTAATACTAGGAATGTTGCTGCAGATGGGAAATAGTTGGAGGAGGTGGACACTTTTGATACTGATGGGATCCAAGGAAGACACATTACAGAGTACTCTTAACAAAGGCAACCCAATGTGGGGATGTTTCCAAACTATTTTCTGTGGGGTAGTGCCTAGGGACACCATTGTGGTACGATCTCATGGATTTTTGGTGAGCCTGAGAAGGTAAATGCTCGATGGTGCTTTCAATTTTAGAGAGTCTGAAAGCACGAAAAAGACTCCAGTGGGGGCTATTTTTCATTGGTAGTCTCCTGTGCCAGAAAAAGGATAAAAGTATACATAGGAGAGCTCGCCCATCCTAGAGGGGATGAGAGACTTCTTTACTGTTGGTAGTCCAATTAGGCCAGGAAAGGTTAAACCTATACTGACTGGATGATCATTCAAATAATTTTACGAGCATGAACAAAACCAAGTTTTCTCAGTGATCTTTTCCTGTTGAAATGGCTGGAAAAGAGTTTAACGACAACCGATGGTGATATTTTTCGTAAAGTGCGGCCCCTCTGCCCGAGAATGCACAAAAGTATGCAGAGGGGGATGGTCTTGGCTTGAGTGTGCCAAGGAGGTCCTTTTTCATGAAATGGTCTACATGGTCCACAAAAGGAGGTAAACAAGACAATGTAGATGCCCTTTCCTATACTTTAGCGAGTGAGAAAGGAAGCAGCTATGCTCAGTGATCTTTTCATTGTTTTAAGGAGTCAGAAAAGAGCTTAAACGAAACTCCAATGTGGTCAACCGACTGCGGTGGCACATGCGGTGCCCCTTGTTAGGATGGAGGACAGATGTCCAAATGTCATCTGCATAGTAAGAATGGAGCAAAAGTCTCTCAAACATACCAATACATGCGTGTGATAGATCGTGGCAGAGGCCTGCGAGACGGTGCGACAGAGGCACGTGAACCGAGGTGGATCTTGGCCAGAGGTCAGGAGAACGCGTGTGTGTGTTAATGTGGATGAACTTGACCACATGCGATGTGAGTACAAGTCCAGAAGCATTTATATGCCAAATAAGTGTAAGAAAAGAAATCATTTTGTGGACAGTGGTCCAGAGGTCTGCGTAAGGTGCAGTAAACCGAAAAGACAATTATGTGGTAAAAATACAAAGTAAAAGATAAAACTACATTCCTAAGTGGGCAGCGGCCCGAGAACACTTCTATGTCAAATATATGGAATAAAAACAAAGGATTTTGTGGACGATGGTCCAAATATTTCTGCAAAAGTTGCGGTGAAAAAGACAATTATAAATACAAAAAGTAAAATATGGTACAATCCTTAATGGGTGGCGGCCCGATCACTCGCATGAGTTGCGACCGGGCAGTGTGATATGAGTATCGGTTCGTAGACACTCACATTGTTATGTCATGGCTTGTGAGCCGAGGTGACTTGTGGGAAATGGTTCCAAAACTAACTGATTAAACATGAGACAACGGTCTCATAAGTAGATGAAAGTTTGATCCCGGAGGTGTGAGAGGTGTCTCAAACAGGTTCCGAGTGTCTATTGACTAGCAGCTGATGGTGCTGCTTTTGATTTTTGCTGAAAAATGTTGAAAAAAAAGAAAAATGAAATGAAGTGACTCATTGGTGATGTTAAGCGTAAAATCTCTTGAGGTAGAGCCCATTGCGGGGGTTCTCCAAGAGTTGTCCATCAGAGTCAATGAAGAGGTATGCCCCCTTGCCAAGACGAAGGTCATTGGCAAGGCGGGGTAAATGAATCTAGTATTTTATGGGAAAAACCAACTCCATATTATGGTTTAAAGGGAATGGGGTAAAACCAAAGGTGGTCTTACAGATCTCTCCGTCATCGCGTAAGTGGTGTCGGGATAGATTGGGTGGATCTTCTACGGTCAATGAGGTGAAATGGAAACTGGTGCTAGATATCATGAAAGTGGTATTGGTTGTTGTTTTTGTGGCCTTACCCCTAGTCTCTGTTGGAGGAAGAGGGGTAGGCCTGGAGACAAGAGGAGTCTTTGATGGACCTAGAGGTAGGTGCAACATCATCTCAATTGGATGGACACGAGTCAACACATCCTAGGGCCTCAAAGGTATGGTAGGTGGTTCAAGGTACCACATAGGATCTCCCAGTGTGAAATCCTGTAGATTGCAGGTTGCCAAGATAGACTTACTCACAATCTTGGATGGTAGGAAAAAGAAAAGGAAAATAAAAAGAAAAAGGATCCTGTTGATCAGGAATGAACCCCATTGTTTCCCTGGTAACGGAGGTTGAGGTTGCAACTGAGGTTGTGGCTGTGGCTGCGGAAACAATGGAATAGATAGGTCTGATGGATCGTCGGTGACGGTGGAGACAAGAGAATCTATAGAACTAGACATCATGTAGATGGAAATGGTGTCTAAAGAAGGTGGTGGGGGGTGAACTTCTTCGATCAAGGTGATCTTAGACTCAAGGGAATGGTGATGGAGGTCAACCTGATCCATTTGAAATTCAGGGAGGTCTTGGAAATGGTGGGAGTAATGCCCATACAAGTCGCAATGGGTGCAAGCATGGTTTGTCCTCAATTCCTTGTTTTTTACTACTGGTACGATTGGGAGTTCAACCATGGGGATGTTTTCATCTGTATCCATGGTATCTAGGTCTACACAGATCACTGGGATTTCAGGGCAATCCTAAGTTGGATGGCCCTGTTGTTCGCAGATGGGACAAGGTGGGACTGGCTGTGGTTCTGCGGCAGCTTTGGTGTTCTTTCCTCTGGCCCTTTTGGGTTGGGGTGGTGCAGCTGCAGGTGTGCGTGTTGGCCTATGCGGACTGAGTGGTGGGTGAGACTCAACTGCTATAGGTTCTATCGGATTTAACACAACCTGGGGAATTGGTGGTTGAGTGGGTGGATCCAGATACCACACCGGGATCCCCAACGTAAGGTTGGGTAGGCTTAAGGTGGCCATGACCGGCTTGCTCATGACACTAGGTGGGGGAAAGAGGAAGGGAATTGTATGGACCGAATATGAGACCACAAAACTCCGAGCTAGTTGCATGTGGGGGTGAGGTTGTGGTTGCGGCTGTGTGTAATTCTGCTACTATGGGTGGTGCTGTAGCTGCTGTTGGCATTGCGGCTGCGGACGATGTTGCGGTTGTGGTTGGGGATACGGTTGTGGTTGTTGTTTAGGTGCAGAAGTGCTTGATGAGACCATGCACAAGTTCGTAGTTTGCTTTTGTGTCAGTGGTGGTGACACCAATGGGAAAGGAGTCATCATGGTGAGGTCGGTAAACAACCCAGGGCCCACATTCAATGGTGGGGAGGCTGGTGTGTTTTCAACCATATTGTTGGTTACAGGGATGATGTTAGCATGTGCAGTCACCCCTTGTGGCTCGGTGGTGGTGATGGTAGGGATAATGTTGGCAAGCACTATTAACCCTTGCAGATCATGGTAGGTGAGCTGGTCAACCATCTTAATCTTCCCTTCGTGGGGGAACATCATGAGGCAGAAGACAGTTGACATGACTGCTCGCATGGAATACATGTAACTCCTCCCAAAGAGGAGGTTGTAATCCAGTTGAGTGTTGGAAACCTCAATGTCAATCATGACTGTCTTCCTAGCTAACATGATCGGGGCATGAGGGAGGATTCCTTGGGCTTTAGTGGGGTGTCCATCATAAGCTCACAGAGTCATGGAAGATGGTTGCAGAATTGGGGATCCAAGATTTTACCAAACCAAGGTAGACATGACGCATGTGGATGCCCCCTCATCCACTATGCATCGGTGCACAACCAAGTTTTGGATGGACACCGGGATTTGGAAGGTGATAGTGGAGGGCATGCGTGGCTCTCCGTTTTCTATGTCAAAGGTGATCAGCTTGGAATCGGAGGGGTCTACCACCCCTAGAGAGGCTAGTAAGGATTTATGCTACATTGGGCACGTTTTAAGTACCTCAAGAGCAGACATGGCGGTTGGAATTTGGGCCAAATCATCCACAACGCTATAGCTGACTGTAGCTCTAGCTATGGCATTATTGGCGATTCTGTGTATGGGGGGGGCATGGAAACAGGGGTAACTGGAGAGGTAGGTTGGTTGTTTTAGACGTAGATGTTGTTGTCGAGTCAACAGGTTCGGTAGTGGTACCATATTGGTTTCGTCTAGTTTGTAAGTTGACCTCTTCAGTGGTCATGGTCATCAGGTGGTGGACCCCTGTTTCAGTCGTGGGTGGTGCCCCCGGAGCATTGGGATTGGCTTGGGGAGGGGGAGCAGTTGCCACCAATCCTTGGACTGGTAGTGGGTTTTGAAGCACCATGGGAGGAGGTCCTTGTGGTGCCGAGTTGGGTTGTGCTTGGTTTGTAGCATTAGCAGCCTATTGGGCCTCGTTTCGAATGGCCTGCTTGGCATGACCCATGAGGGGGCACTTGAATGTATAGTGCCCATAGACCTCACAGAGTGTACATGGTTGGTTTGTGCACAATGGGGCATTGCATCTTGGTGCATTCAGTCGCGGGGGGTTCTAGGCTGGCTGGTTCACTGCGGCATTGTTGGGGGGATTTTGTTGTTGACTGCCTCCCTGCGGTTGGTTGTTGCCCTGATTGCGGAGCCGGTTATTTCTAGCTTACCTTTATTTATTGTTGGGGGCAGGCTAGTTGGGATGGTTTTGTTGTGCAAATACTTGACCCAACGGGGTGGGTGGGGCAGGTGGAGCGGGGGTGGGGGCTTGGAATTGTTGCAATGGTGGTGTATAGTAGATTTGTGGGGGTGGTGGTGTGATGAATGTGGGTATTTTCCCCATGTACTGTTGTGCTGGCCAAGCCATAGCTTGAGCCTGCTGCGGTGGTGCAGGTTGTGCGTAGGAAGTTTTCACTATGGACTGAGACATCATTCTAGCATAGTCTATAGCTTGGTTTTGGTAAGCAACATTATCCATGTTGCTTGGTTGTGGTGCCACATCAGATGGTGTTGGTCGAGGCTATGGTTGTTGGGAGACTGACCCTATGATGCCATCCGCAGCGTGGGATGCCCCTCGTGCGTCACAGTAAGAGGTACTTGGATGGGGAGCATCTGAGATGACGGTATACAAGTATCCTGACTAGGTGTAGATGAGGTCAAATTGTTGGGCCTTCAGTATGGTCTCTTCTTCAAATTGGGGACGTTCAAATGCGATGTCCTTTGCGATGGGCGGGAGCAAAGTCTTGAGGAACCAATCTAAGAAGATCTTGTCATCAAGATGGATCTTGCACAAGCTGCAGCATCGCCGCCACTCATGGATATGATCAGTGATGTGAGTGGTAGTGTTTTGACGGCAGGATAGCAAGATCGCCACCCTGTCATCATATCTGACCTGGAGCTAGAAATACTGAAGGAACATGAAGGCTAGGGAGTTGAAGTCAGGGTACTTGGCTTGTGGTAGCTCAATGTACCATTTGGCCATGGCACCTGTAAGGGTGCGTTGGAACAACCTTAGTCTGATGGAGTCTTCTACAATGCTATTGGATGAGCACCATAGATGGAATGTCATTATATGATTTTGGGGACATTCCCTAGCTTTTCCTTCAAACTTTGGGATGTCTGAAGGCAGCTTAGTTGGCATGGGTGGCCAAAAATCTTGGTGATGGATGGGGGCATTCGTCAATCTTTCCAAGTTAGGAAAGTTCAATGAGCCATGAATGGTAGATTTGACCCCAAATTGATCATGTGGGATGGGGCTGCAATGGCGGTGGGGTTTGCAGGTGCATAATGCATCTGTACAACTGGGGGTGCTTATGGTGGCACCATGGCGGATGGGCCAATGCCCCCAAGTGTTGTGGGTGGGATAGTGTGGGTGGTTGGTGCACTTCCCCCATGCATGGCAAGTGGGACAATGTGTGTGGAAGGGCCACTGCCCCCATGTGTGGCCACTGAACCAACTTGGCTGGTCATTATGGGTGGTGGCAATTAGCTAATGCGAGTCTGCATGATTGTGCTTGGGCCGCTTGCCACATTGTGGATGGCTGGTTGTGATGTGGACATGGGTCCACTTGCTAAGGTTAGGCCGAAAAATGGATCCGGGTTTGCAGTAGCCATGGGGCTAGATGGTATGGTGTGGAGGTCTGGTTCAGACTGATATGGGTCTGAATCAGAATTAGAGGCTGTGTGTCCCTCTAATGGTGTGGGAGATCACTGAGAACGGCTACGACGGTGGTGGTTCACCTCTTAGGCATGAGGAAGATCGTGGAGGAACAATTTTGTTGGCTTGTGTGTATGAAACTGGTGGGTATGAAATTTGGACCCTAGTTTCAATGGTTTCCTGCTGGCTGAAGGTGGTCTCTCAGCCACTAAGACTACCAGAAGACAGCACTTGGCTTGTTCCTCATGGGTAACTCTACTCAATTGGAAGGGGTCATTTCCTGTTTCGCTTGGTAATTCCTCTCAACAGTCAGTTACTTTGGGGTTCCTGTGGTACTCCTCACAATGAGTTTCTGGGCAAGGCCCAAGTACTTCCCACAGTTGTAGCAGTCAGGGACTTATGTCCTCAAAGACTGCAGAGTTGGTTGAACTTAGTGTAAATTTGGTAAATTTTAAGGCTCACTCAGTGTCATGAACTGAGTTAGGTTAATCATGTGGTATGGTGTGTTGGTTTGCTTGCTTGTTCTGGTATTTGGTTTGCAAAAATGTAAACAGAAACTTGTAAGCAAATATGGTGATTAACCCTGAATTATTGGCCTAACTAAGTGTCTACCTCTCAGTGGTATTCTTCTTCAACCAAGAGAAGGTGCGAGGCTCTCAACACAATGGGACTAAGCCCATTCGTAGATCCTCAGGTCACCTCCCAAGTGCTAGGTTGGTCAGGTAGGGAGGACGCTTAGCGCCATGAGAATCCTTCCTTCTCTACCCCTCGTATCTTCCAGGTCACCTGGTTTTAGTGGTTTATGAAAAATGCCATGGAGTGCCTAGATCTATACGAGCTTTCCCTTCGTCGCATCCCAGAATACCCTGGAGGGGGATGACTGGGTAGAGGAGGAAGGGGGAAGCAAGATGGTTGATTTTAAGTTGATTTTAGTTATAATAGGTTAATTTTATTAAGCCATAATTATTTATTTAACATTTATACATTGTTCATGAAATAAAATGTAGAAAATAAAAACAGAAACTGAAATTAAAAAGCCCAAAAATGGGTCACGCACCTGAAAAAAATATCGTTTTTGCGAATTGGATTCTGCTCAAACTGTGAGGAATTACCTCAAACAGTTGAAAACCCGCTTCAGAAACAGGCCCTTTTACCCGTTTATGTGGGTAGATTTGCAAATGGCTCAACTGTTTGGGCAGAAAATGAGCCCTAACACAGGTGAATTTTTAGAAATTCAGTTCGACCATTTTTGTACAGTTGAGTGATTTGCAAACCATGAAAGGCCAACAGTAATTGGTACTATGGCCAAATGGGCTTGGATTGGCCTTGAGGAGGCTCATTAATAGCTATAAATTAAAATAAAAAAGAATCTAAGATGGATTTAACATGAAATTTCTGAAAAACTAGGGCAAAAATTTTAAAAACTTGGAAATAAAAATTTTGGACCAGGGATCCTGTGGGATTGACCCAGTGGAGTGTCCAAAGCTATAGTGAGAATTTCTCCTCACTATAGGGGTCAAAATGGATCCCTTGTCCCTATAGGGCACAAGGGTAGGTTTCTACCCTTAGAAAACAATAAAAAAACGGAAGTAAAAATGACTGAAATAGAGCTGCGAATTGAAACTAAACTAATATAAGCAATAACAAGTAAATGGCAGCAACTGTAAACTAAATCTAAGATCTAATAGTAGAAAGAAAGAAGATATGGAGTATTGTTGAACCCCTATACACATAGTGGGTTAGGGTTCCGCCTTCAAAACCTGCAAGAGAAACCTATACCACTATGGAAGAAACCTGTAAAAGATGTTAATGGCAAACTTGCAACTAGAAATATTGGTTAGAAAATAAAACAAGTAAGTAAACATGCATAAACAAAAGCTATACCTTACTTGGGTGGAAATGGGCCACCATTCCCTAGCTCATGGGAGCACCTCTCTCTTGGTTTGGGAGCAATGGCTTGGAGGAATGGAGATGAGGGAGAGGGAGAGTGGGTGGTTTGAGAGAAAGAGGTCTCAAAGCATCCACATGCAGCATAACAATATGCAAATGAAGAGTGTTTTGAGAGTGACCCCCCACCCTCCTTATATAGTTTTTCCAAGGGGTTTTAGGGTTTTAAGCCCTTGGTCAGGGCTTTAGCCCCTTTTTTGGGCCTTTAGTCCCTTCTGCCCTGACTTTAGGCCCTTTCAAGGTTTTAGTCCCTTTTTTAGGGCTTTAGCTCCCGAGGGTCTATTTTTGGCTCTTTTTTTGGGTGTTTTAGCCCTTTTCTTCATCCTTGGGCTCTTTTGGAGGTGTAGGGGTCAAATGGAAGGTCATGGAAGGTCTTGTGAAGTGAAATGAGTGTTGTGAGATGGTGTCCTTAGGCAGTGTAGGCCATTGACAGCTGTGTGGGGGATGTTTTGGGTTAACAAGTACATAGAACACAAAATATGAAAACTTCATATGATACATATATAAGGATAAAAATTTGAAAAGGAATGACAGAAGAACGTTATAGTATCAACAGATAGGTTTTAAAAACATATGAATACAAAGATAAGACATACAGTTCGTTAGTGCATCAAATGTAAAAGTATTATTGCCCAAAATAACATTTTAAACATAAATAAGCATAGATATTCACTTTCAGACAAGAACATCTACATAGAAAACATATACATAAATGAAAAAGTAAACAAGGGTTCAAACAGAACCAAGAATATACATATAATAAAAGAGTTAAAACCTAGCTCCATATAGATAATTTCTCATTCATAAAGCAAGAAATCCTTACACAAGTAAAGTATTTGCAGGATTGTACATTTTCCAAGCATCTCCAAACCCCATGTGTGTCTCTACTCTAAAATGTTACAATATGAATTATATAGATGGTGAGGTCCAAATCCTCCCAAATCCCAAAGATAACAATCAGTTACAATCAATTTCTGAATCTGCCTGCCACAAACATTTGGCTAGACTATTGAAAACGGGGGCTCAGAGATGGATTTGTTTCTCCAAATCCATGACAAATGTGTATAAAATGAAAGAGGTTATTGTATATTTATTTGTTTTGAGAAAAATCCTCTCTCATTTCCTTTATATTCATTTTTATTTTCCTGATATATGAATTTCAAAACATGTGTCAAACAGGGAAATTCCAAGATCCGAAAATTAGTGCTTAGAGATGGATTCGATTCTCCCAATATGTGACACCTGTAGGAAATATGACAGAGGTTATTGTTCTATGATGTGTTAGGAAAAACAATATCCTCCCTTTTTTAAAAGTGATTCTCCAGTCGTTCAGAATCATCATTTTGAAATGATGACTCAACATAGTAAAAATGTTACATTTCTAAAAAATCCAGCCTCATCTTGCAAGGGTTTTTCTTATCATTTGATCAACAACATTAACAATATTTTGTAGTTCTTCCCATATCGCCTTATAGACCATAATTTTCCAATTTACATGAGACTACCTCTCAAAGGATGATAATATGACATCAATGCTAACATACTGACTAATTTCTGAAGATGGGGCGCAAGGCAAGTGGCCCTTTTATATAAGCCCCAATATCAAAACCTTAGCATCAAATCGAAGATAACAAAAATTGTTTAATAACTCTATACAATTTATTTTTCATAGGTCTGTCCTCATTTGCCAAGTGTTTTCAATTCTTTTTTAAAGTGACTATTCCTTTTACGGTGGAGAACATGCTCCATGTATAGCTTTCCATAAGAGATTTTACTCATTTTTACTTCAAAAATCATTGATGTTGTAAAAATTGTAAAGGTAACAGGAAAACCCCAAAATCTGATCAATTTCATAATTGTTTGGTAACCCTGCACAAAAAGATAACCTCAGAAAACTCACAGCCTACATGCATTTGGATAAATGACATGTGCCACCATCCTATGTTAAAACATAAACAAAACCTTATTAAATCTTATATTTTGAATGAATTATGAACATAATTTAAATAATCTGTAGGAGATTGGGCTAAAAAAAACTAAATGTTTGTAAATGCATATAACATTCAAAAATGAAATTCAAAACAATCCAAACTTTAGGAAAAAGGAAAAATAAAAACCAAGGATAAAAAGGCTTAAGGTGAATACTAGGCCTAGGAAAACTAGCTGACAAACCTAGGACAAACAGAGGGAAAAATAACCTTTGGGTAGTGAGGCCCATTTATTGGATAGGCTATCTGCATGGGCATCGTTCGATCTGAGGATATGGAAAAAGGAGGTACGAGAGGAGAGATTTAGATGAGAAATTATGTCATAGTATTTTCTGCAGCTGATGGATCTAGTGAAGTAACCCAAGCGCATATTTTGGATGACATGGAAGGAGTCCCCAAAGACAATGAGGTTTCAGATGATTCCCCGATCTACCATTTCAAGGATTTATAGGAGTTCCAGCCATTATGCCGCATTGTTTGTCTTATGTCCAATGCCCCAAGCAAGGGTATTAACTATTTGTCCCCCAGAGTCTAGGATGATCTCTCCCGCACCTGTTTACCAGAGGTTTCCTCTTGAGGCACCATCAAAGAAAAGAGAATAGGAATTCTTCTCTTGTCTCCATTGGGAAAAATCATCAGGGTTTTTATTGATTTCTCGCATTAGGTAGACTTAAATATGTTTAGATTGAGGGGAGATCTGATGGAGAAAAAGGATGAGAGGTCCTCTTAGTAGGGATTACTGATGCTTTTTGAGTCAATATTTTCTGAGTTTGTTTTGATTACCTTTGAAGCAACTTGAATCGAGGTTGTTTTCTTTCCTTCAAAGATGATTTCATTCCTAGCCAACTAGATATTACAACAAAGAATTTTAGGGATGGTATTCCAAAGTCTCTACAAGATTCGTATTTTCCTGAGAGTTCCTGAATATTAGGAGCTGTCGTGGGTGATCTAGAGGATTGAAACATGGACAGAGCGAATTCATGATACTTCTCCAAACTTGGGAGGAGACACTGAATTGAAGGAAGATATGTGAAGTTGTTTCTAATGGAGAACTACATAGTGCATATCTGGAAGGACCTTTGATTCCTCTTCTGCTAAGGTTTTCGATGTGATGAGTTTTTTATGAATTAGGCACCAAAAGAAGTAATTAACTTTGGGAATGCAGTCTGAGTTCCAGACCTTTTTCTAGAGGCTTGGATAATATTGGCTTGTATTAGTCTCCAAAATCCTGTAACCTTATTTGACTGTGTAGACACCCTTACAGCCCTAGCCAATGGTGTCCTTAGTCCATTTGTGGATGGGGGATTTCCCATGCAACAGAGAAAGGAAGATATTGAGAGCATGATTGAGATGTTGAGGGGGATGAATGATTTTCCAACTTTGCCAAGTACAAGACCAATCCTAGCTAGAAATGTCAAAGAGAGTGAAGAGGCCATTGTCGCTAGTTCGTTTCGAGAAGTCTTACAGAGAGGGGATGGATGATAAAGGGGGATTCCCGAGGATTATGTTTGACCATATCCTAATCCTTTTCCCATTTCCTGGGATCAAATAGAACTCATTTTTTATCACATTGACTGAGGTGTTTCATAGCTTCCAGATGGATGTTCCTTGACCACCCAATTGTAATTCAGAATCTTGGATCTTGGATTCTTGATATATTTCTTTCGTATGACGTCTTTCCACCAATAATTTCTCCTAGTAGCCATCCTCCAGATGAGTTTGGACCCAAATTATTTGTTCATTTGTTATGGATCTCTTATTCCCATCCCTCATTTGGGTTTGGAATCTCTGACTATAGTCAAATTTACTAGATGAAATTTTTTATTTTAGACTTTTCCTCTCTACCAAAGGAATTTACTGATCTCCAAGCTAATGTTGTTCATGACCATCTTAGGAGTGAGAATCATTGATCTGGTGTATATTGGGTAGGAGGAGAGGATTGAATGGATGAGGGTGGATTTCCCTGCTAAATTTAGCCATCTACATCCCAATAAGTGAATTTTGTTCTTCATGTTTTGGATGATAGGTATCCACATCAAATAAGAGATGTACCTTTTGGATATGGGAATTCCCAGATAATTAAAATTGATCTAATCATGGTTTGATTTGATCCTTAGAATATGAGAGATATCTTGAAGAGTTTTTGCATTATAGTTCCATCCATAAATCCAACATTTGTCAAGATTAGCCTTGCTTCCTAAGGTGCAAAGGAAAAGGTTAAGGGAGAGTTAGAAGCTTCTGGGAATCTAGGTGGAGGCACTTCTCAGAAGGATGGTATCATTGGATAAGAGAGCATGGTTTATGGGTTGGACTCCATTAGAGAAGGACATGCATGGGATGTTCCATCCATGAGGATTCTATGAAGTGTTTTGCTTAGGGAGTCAGCCACGAGGATGTAGAGGAAGGGGGAAATAGGGAAGCCTTTCTTAATTCCTCATTTTTCTTTGAAGAAATCAGAGGGTATTCCATTGAGTAGGGGGGAATTCAGGGTGAGCTAATGCAATATTGGATCTATTTTATAAAGAAAGGGGAGAATCCATACTTTTCCATGATAAAAAAATAAAATCACACCTTAAACATTTAGAAGCATTAGCTAGGTTGAGTCTTATATCCTATTGGCCACTTTTCCTAACTCGTGTGACCCAACTTTTGCGAAGCCCGTCAACCAAAAAAACACCTGAGATACTGGCTCGATAGAGCAAGCCCCATCGGCAATACTCAATAAGCAGGTGCAGTCTCACCCAAGATATCTCTTCGATGGGTAATCGTCGGAACCATGTTTCCATGATTGCTGAGGGATTATAGTCCCTTGGCACGTGACCAAGGAACTTAATGAAGGAAACGAGATGGCTGGACGGTGGAGCCATCCTTGCATGCCTGATCACAACTATATGTCAGTGCACACAACCTAACCTTTTTATCATCGTCACAACTAGCACAAATTGTACAACGCATCTGACTCATACTAACAGACCATCTGTGACTTTCGTTGTGACTTAAGACATTATGCACAGGTCGATATATGCATATATCTCGACGATTCTTTCTCAACCATTCATCTACTAATTACAATATAACATCATGCATTTAATCAACATTTCATCATCAGAAAGTAAGCAAATAACAACCATTCTCATAAACATTCACAGCATCAATCACCCATTCAAACACAAGGGATAACGTGGAAACCCATCTGGGAAAAACCACCAAGGTGCTCTTCATCTGGCATGAGAAAAGGATATAGAACCTTGCAGTATCTAGGATGTATACTGATATTATGATATGTATTTATGACTCAGACTTCTAGTTCTCATGCTCTCTGGTTTGTTCTTCTACCCTACTTCTACTCCTAGCAGTCTTCTCACATAACAGCCAGATCCAAAGCTCAACAGCCTCCTATCACTACGAGACTCTTCCTAAGCCTTCTCTTCTTCTAATATCTACAAAATTATAGCAAAACAACATCCTTTGATATGGAATGCCAATGAAAAACCAAAAAATTACTATTAATCACCAACCCTTATACAAAACAGGTCCTCCCTATTTATAACTTCTTTCAGACCACGAAAGGCCGACTACACACTACTTAACGATTACAGGTCATGATCAGCCATAAAAAATGATTATAGGCTGTTAGGGTCTAACACAAGGAACTATCATCCTGACTTACAAATATTCCCTTGCACGTGTGTTTCTGTAGGCTTACGCCACCTTAACCGGCCATGATCTGCACCTATCGTATCCTGGACGTTATCACCTACGACCACGATCTGCACCTGTCATTTTCCATCTATTATCACATGCACACATGTGCACTCACCTTTCCTTTGCTACACACATATCCATTCTTCCTGCGCTGGTCCTTTTCTTCCTTTGCGACCTTCCCTTCTTTCTGTCGCACGTGTGACACACCTTCTTTTGCTTGCGCACGAACTTCTTCCTTATGCTCTTTTCCCAGGTCAACAGCCCCCCAACACTCACATGTGGCTCATCTCGAGCCATGAAGCAATGGAGATAGTAGGTAGTGCAACATGTGTGGCTTCTTCTTTGAATTTTTTTTTCTCTCGCGCCCCTTTGTCCTGCTTCCTCTCTTACACATTTTGTCACTTGTGTTTTTTTCTTTGGCAATGTTTCCTGCACCGCGGTCTCATGCTATTCTTACAAAAAGTGAAGTTACATAGCTTCTTCACCGGCATCATCTGAAGAGTGTACTTCCAGAGGGTTTTCTTCTGCTTGCTGTAGCTCGTCTTTCTGCTCGTTCTGAGTCCCACGAGCAAGAAGGTATATCTCCACAAAACTGGTATTATTGCAAAATTTTACTTCCTTGCACAATTTTAAGTTGTTGGTGCTAGCTTAGGCTGCGCAGGAGGACGAACCTTGTCATGGAATGTCTTCACCATCTATTGAACCTTAGTGACTTACTCTGCAACTTCTTTTGCTTGTGCGGCCAACTGCTCAACACGATCGGAACAGACATGTTCCAACGAACCCACCTCGATCGGTTGTACTATGCCATGAAGTTCTTATTACATGGGCTGAATCAAGTCTATGAGCTGCTTGGCTTTGGACTGATGTGTCTCTACCTCAACTTCCCTAGTCTATTCTCGTTCACAAAGGGTCTACACTTCTTGCTATAGTTTATTGATCTCTACATTTTTGGTGACCTTTTGCTGGAGGGGAAGCTTCCTCATTTTCTCCTTTGCAGTGTTGATTTTCTCATATGCCTCTCATGCACTCTTCCTAATGTTCTCTATTGTTTCATCATCGATCAACACTTCCCAAATGATAGCAACAACATCTGCGGCCTTTGCGTAGAGCACTTCTCCTTCTCTGATTTTCTCAGCAACTTCTGAAACCGCTCTTCTTCTTTCCTCAAGCACCTTCGAGGGAGTGGTTGGCATCTGTCTAGCTTGAAACTCTTCGACTTGCTGCTAAATATCCTGCATGATATTTGCGAGCTTGGTTAATTTATCTAGGGAATCCTCATCTTCCTGCCCTACATCTTGCGGGAATGTTGCAATAGCATTCCTGATAGAGTCTACTAATGTGATACGGCTTTGTTCATGTGCTAGTATTTCCTTTTATTTTTTAGCAAGAAGGGTCATGCACCCCTAAAGCTTTTGCTCTTTCTCCTTCAATAGGGCCTTGCGCAGCTTTTCTTTTCACTGTTTTTTTCTTGCCTAAGAAGGAACAACATTTTCCCTCAGCCAAATTTCGGACGTGGCTGCCTATTGAATTTCATGGACTTCATTCAAGGATAACTTGGAGAAGTCTATCTGCGTATTGTTGTCATCATGACCTACACTTGTCTCTGCTTCTACCTCCAGTGCCTGCCTCTGAATCACCACTTTGATTGGCAAAACTAACTCTGCTGTAACTAGTGGAATACTAGGATCAACCCCATATGTCTCGACCTCCGCAGTGGCTATGACATCCTGGATGGCTTCTATCAACTTATTGAGATGGCCCTTGACTTGGGTAGTAATCTTTAATTGCTACATCCTCAGACTAGTAAGGTTATCTTGCATGAACTTAGCAACAACGTTGGCAAGTTCTTGCACATCATCTTCAGTCAATGTGTTTGTGTTTGTTGTTCTATTAGCTTTCTGCTTATTGCAGGATGAGTGGCCCTCTTCTTGTCGTGTGTGCGTCTGTTTCTACGCATGCTCTTAACTTGGTGGGCCCTCTGATGCATGATGGTTCGAGACATCATTATCATCATCATCCTCATATTTTTCTTGCAACTAATCATCTTGATTTTCATCACCTTCATGCTCTTCACCCTAAACTTGGTGAAGAGGTGGTTCCTCTGCATCCTGCTCTTCAGGAAGTGACTCTGCCAGTGGGCCGCACCATTCCTCTGGCTAAAGGTTGATAATTGCATTGAAGTCTTTGTTTGTCACCATGAATACCACATGGTGCACTTGTTTGATCAGGTCCCTTGTTGGCTCTAGGATCATATTATGCACTTCAGCTTGAAACTTGATACATGTTGCGTACCTGTACACCATCACAGTGTGGATTCTATGGGATTAGCAGATAACATCATGCAGTGCCTCTGCATGTGAAAAAAATGCAATGTTATTATCTTTCTGTCGATTGCTGTCCACCTTGTTTTCCCACAAAGTTTGGTACCTTGCACCCATGAAAGGTAGTGGGACATCCATCTGCACGTAGTCCGGTGGGTTACCCCATAAAGTGAATGCAATTAAGATCAGTAGCCAGGAATAGTGGAATTTTTAGGTGTTCTTGTGTTGCGCCTGCATTTCATCATCCATGAGTTCGTTCAACAGGTACCGCAACCAATTGAATACTCACCCTAGCGCACATAAATCTACAAGTTCCACCATTGCTGTCGAACATTGATTGGGTGTCATCTTGTGGAGCAACTTACAAGATAATATCTTTGCAACGATACGCACACTTATGTCTTGGATGGGGCCAATCAAGAAGCCCTGACCCACTCACTGGAGGTTATACTTCCGCTTGATATGGTTATTGTCTTGCTTGGCCAAGTATGGCGCAGGATCGTCGCCTTTATTTGGGAGGCTAGTGATCCTTGAAATTAACTTGGGGTCGGCTGGATATATCTGATCCAACCACAGGAATCCTTTGTGGAAGCAGACAAGTGACTTCTTCACGTAAGTGTTGACTTGTATGCTATGGCCAAAGTGAGACATAAACAACATGTTTGTTAGACCTATGCAGGAAAGTCCCTCAGCCCACTCCATTGGCCTGAGCACTTGGGTGTCACTTGTGGAGGACTAGTCTACGATCATGCAGTCTCTTATCTACAATCCTTCATGCTGTCGAGTGTCAAAGTCCTAGAACCTCAACCTAGACAACTCAGGAAGGATATCCTTTAGCAAGCTGACACCGTTAGGAATTCATGGCACTACCAGAGTAGTCACCACCTTCTTTGTGATAGACCTCTCCTCTACATCAGTTCTCCTTGGCTGAATGTAGTGTGGGAAATTTAGATCAGCTCATGCATCTTTTGGCCCTCTTCATGGTAGTGAGTCTTCTTCCATGACATCCTTTGCTTCTTTTCCAATATATTCCTTTCCTCACTCATCCATAGAGGCCGTAGCCTTGCATTTTCTCCGCTGTGGTGGTGTTGGTCTGGATTCCTCTCCTGCTTGCTTCTTCCTAGGATGCCTCAGCTCTCTAACAGGTGTCACAACTGCTCGTGGTGGTCCCAGAGAAACTGGTATTCTCTGAGATGGGTTAGGCACAACACATGAACCAGGGGTTGGAATGGTAGCATGACCAGCCCTAGGAACCATTTGTTTGTGCTTCCTTGCCATGGGGTAAACTTCTGGTTGCTGTTGTTGTTGGTGTACCTTGGTCGATTCTATTTATTCTTCCTCTTCAGTGGGGAAACAAGAGATAATAGTTGCATTTGATACCTCACTCTCACTGGGGATGTTAACTACCATGGACGTCGGCTTACTTGAACAAGGATGGTAGGGTTTAGCTCTCTAATCACAAGAATCTAGCTCTCTCAGGTCTCACTATGCGTAACATAATGCTTGGTGGGGAGGGAGAGTATTTATATGACCCTCTACATCATGCAATTGTCATTTGACGGGAGGTCAAGGTCTAATTGATCTCCTTGGTGGCTTCGGCCATCACATTCTTCATTAACTTCTACAACTTGCTTTATGGGTTGTACCTATGAGCCTAGTTATGGTATTTATGCCGAGGATGGGTGATGGGATCAAAAATCATGCCTCCCTGCTCCTCATACTTCATCAAATTAATCTCACTTAGCTATCACATATGCCAGAATCTTTGCCAGATAGTCATAGCTTAATGTTAGCCAACCTGTCATTTCTTCCGTTTGTATCCTTTTGCCACTTTTTGCTTTGTCTCGTGTGCTAATGACTTTTTTCTTTGTTCCCTCTTCCCACGCAAGTGACATATTTTGCGTATATTCCTTCTTCTATGCAGATTTCCTTGTCTTTGCAGATTCCTTCTATATCTGTCGTGTGCATCATTTTCCTTGTTTGTGTTTGCGTGGTGGATTGATTCTTGCATGCTTCTTCGTTTGCACTTATTTCCTGCATACTTCTATGCTGGTTCTATCGCAACCCTATGACAGAATAGGTTACGTCCTTTGGCCTCTCATCTTTTTTTATATTCTAACCTGGGATGTTATGTGTGTTGTAGTATAGCTTTAGGTGATTTCCATTCACGATAACTATGACATAGGCACCATCTAACTTCTGGAGTCTTACTGTGCCTGCATCAGTGATGTGCGCGATCCTATATGGCCCTAGCCAATGTATCTTCAACTTGCCCGAGTGCTCGAAAAATTTGTTGTCATTTAGTAAGACAAGTCTTCCTTCTTCAAATGGCCTAACCCTGATATGTTTACCATGCCATGCCTTTTGTCACTGCTTACTAATATGTCGACCATGCCATGCAACCTCCAGTGGGTTCTCGACGAATATATTCTCCTTAATCCCCTTAAGTGTAGCATTAATTGTAGGGTGCTTATCAACAAATTCAAATGTATGCGCAAACCTCTTAGTGAGTATTTCCCAATATTGGGTTCCTTGTCACAACTCCATAGAGGTATACCAGGTTCTAGGTGTCATTTCCAGTGTGTGTATGATATGATGGATCCACTCCTGCGACGAATATTCTGCAAATATTGTGCGATAATGGTTAAGATATTCAACTGGGTTCATCTGTCCTGAATACTTGCAATTTGCAAAAGTGGCCTCTTCTCCAAAGCTAACTTCCATCAACCTTCTACAATATGGTTAGTCTGTTACAGAATTCTTATGAACACCCCACCATCTAGCGGGCATAGCTTTTAGCGCACTATCGAGCGCGGACAAGCACTGCGATTCTATTACGATTTCTTCAAATCTATTTAAGAAAGTTGCAAGGTTGGATAAAATCTCATAGGTGGGTATCTCCCTTGACTCATTCTCCACCCATCAGACAGACCTTGTAACTCTTTCACACCTTCTCATAGAGACTTTGTATAATCTATTTTTGCAACCCTCTAAAGCCTCCTCTGAGTCGGATGTGCAGGAACTAGCACTTTTCCAGCTCAGGTTCTGTCTGCTGTCAGATTGATATAATCTTCTTGCATAGTTGTAACATTGTATATTTGGTCAAGATAGTCACTTTGTCCCTCATTATAGAAAGGCTTGGTGTATCTCTGTCCCTCTAATGGATCGATGGGTGATACTACCCTCATTTCCTCATCTTTGAATGAGAGAATCCTTTTCTTGAAATTTATGATGGTCTGATTGTTTATGGCGCAATCTATTCCCAACAAAGCAGGGTATGGGTTTGTGTCATCAACAATGTTAATGACTTCAAAGTATGCAAATGTGCATAACCCTTCGACATCAATGGAGACATTTCTCAACCGGTCAATGGGTAGGACCTTCTCCTGATTAGCAAGTTGCAACTGTATGGGGGAGCAGTCCAAGAGCAGCTTGCCCATACTTTCCCAAGTTTGTTGCATCAAAATATTGACATTTGAGCCCAGATCCAAGATGATATAATCCATGTCATAGTCACCTATATCCGCAGCCATCTTTAACTCGGGGCCAATTGTTAACTTTCTTTTCAGGTCGCGGCTCTACATGTATCTCTTCTATCATTGCTTGTAGTTCTGCAATAGCATCTTTACCTTACATCAGCGTCAAACAAATTGAAGATAAATTTTTTTTAGATTATTAACCTTTGGTGGAACCTTCTTCTGGAATATGTGTTGAAACCGTTTAGGCATTTACTTGAATTTTGCGGATGTTGATGGTACTTCCGGGCCTATGAATTCCGACTGTATGTCCAAGAAAAATTCCTTTTATTTCTAGATGTTCATGGCTCCTTTTTCTACATTGCTGGCATTACTTATGGATGCAATTGTTCTTGCGGTTTATCCCGGTCTACTCCACTCATCGAACCTCCTCGTGCTACGACATTGATTTTCAAGTCTTGCGGTTCAACTGCAATCATCTGAACATTCACATTTGGATTTGGGTTCAGTTTCTGCGTGGGGTTAGGTCCTGGAATGGTCCTTTCTTGCCACTTTGCGATCAACTAAGGATATTGTTAGACATTATGGTCATATCCCTTACAGCATGAACATGTCTTCATAGGCTCTAAAAAATCTCTGGCATATTGACCCGGTTGTCCATAGTTATAGCATGTAACTCGACATCTTCCTCTACCAAATCCTCCTCCTCCACCTCTTCCTTTGAATTTTCCTCCACCCCTTCCTTGTGGGTGTGGTTGTTGTGGTGGGTATCGGTTCTACTGGTAGTGTGGCTGATAGGGGTTTTGTTGTGTGTACGACTGCTGAGGTGCATACTACAGTTGGTACTGATTAGGTGGGAACTGTGCAGGATGATACGAGGCTTGCGCCTGTTCAGGATGAGCGAACCCTTCACTTTTCATTAAGTAAGTGTTGACATTATTTTCTTTCAAGAGCTGATATGCTCTATAATATTTCTCATCATGTCCTACTGATTTACAAAATTTACAAAAGAGGCTTGCAAGGATACTTACAACTTTTTTCAAATATAAACACTCTTCATCGTGGTGGCCTCTTGATTAGCATATGCGACACCATGGTAGCCCATGGCCATTTAATGGGTTGGGTGCACCTAACGCGATGTAGTTCCTGAAGGTCGAATGGTTGTCCTTAGTGTGTGTTAGGTGGTTGTCCTTAGTGCATTAAAAGGCCTTCTTATGCACTAATCACAGGGCTAGCACTATCCGTATTATCAGTCATTTCTAGGGATGAATCTCAAGATATTACCTCTAGTGATATTGCTAGTGTTATGTAGTTGCATCCTGACCTCGACATCTCCACAAAATCGTCAAAATATTCCGGTCCCTCCAAAATTGGGCTATAGTCATCCTCTTTGTTGCAAGACCCTTCGTCTTCGTACGATCGAAGTTCATGTTCACTCTCCTCAAATAGACTAGGATTCCATCGTTCCTTTTCGTTTTTCCTTCTCTTTCCTGATCTAAATATTCTTCCACTCCTTAGGATTCTAGCTTCTATTTCAGGTTCTGTTCTTCCAAGGAACATTTCTACTCACCCTTTCCCATATTCTCAATAGGTCATCTATGACATAGCCTCCTTCTTAGGAATGCAACTCAACTACCCAGCTACAAAATACCCTTCTCATAGGAAATCATTTTTATCCATGTACTAATACATAACAAGTATCTTCTTTAGGGTCCACTGGTTACCTCACGAGCCAACTGATCATTCCACTCTAGTCTCTCTTCTCTAGAATTTGGTCTGCAGAGGATCTCATGACTATCAGAATATATATAGTCTTATACCCTATTTCCTACACTCAACCATGTTCCTGCACTCTCCTCTTGCGTGAATGCTAGCGTTTTAGAGTCCAACCAATCTTCTATCTCGTTCTTCGTCGAGTGTCACAATATTTCCCTAGTTTTGATCAATAAGGGTCTCGGCAATAGAACCATATGTTGTCCTATTTTCCTAGCTCACGTGACCCAGGTTCTGTGCATCCCTTCAACCCAACAAACACCCGAGACACCATCCCAACAGAGCAAACCCCATTGGCAACGCCCACAAAGTAGGCATAGTCTCACCCAAGATATCTCTTCGATGGGTAATCACCGAAACCATGTTTTCGTGCCTGTTGAGGGATTATAGTCCCTTGGAACAAGGCTAATGAACTCAACAAAGGCAACGAGATGGATGGATGGTGGATTCATCCTTGCATGACTGAGCACAACTATATTTCAGTGTGCGCAACCTAACCTTGTTCTCAACCTCACAACTGGTACAACTTGTGTGGCACAACTGACTCGTACTAACAGATCATCTACAACTTTCATTGTGATTTAAGACATTACGGACATGCTGATATATGCATATAACTCGACTATGATTTCTCAACCATTCATATACTAATTAAAATATAACATCATGCATTTAATCAACATTTCATCATCATATAGTAAGCAAATAACAACCATTATGATAAACATTCACAACATTAATCACCCATTCAAACACAAGGGATAACATGGAAACCCATCTCGAAAAAACCACCAAGGTGCTCTTCATCTAGCATGAGAAAAGGATACAGAACCTTGCAGTATCCAGGATGTATACTGATCTTATGATATGTCTTTATGACTCAGACTTTTGGTTCTCATGCTCTCTGGTTTGTTCTTCTACCCTACTTCTAATCCTAACGGTTTGTGCACATAGAAGCTAGAATCGTGGCTCAATAACCTCTTATCGCTACTAGACTCTTCCTGGGTCTTCTCTTCTTCTAATCTCTACAAATTTATAGCAAAATGATGTCCTTCGCTATGGACCGGCAATGAACAGGAAAACAATAACTATTAATCACCAACCCTTAAATAGAATGGGTCCTTCCTATTTATAACTTCTTTCAGACCACGCAGGGTCGACTACACACTGCTTAACAATTACAGGTCATGATCAGCCATCAAAAAAGGTTATAGGGTATCAGGTTTTTACACAAGACATTATTGGTCTAAGTTACAAATATTCCCTCGCATGTGCATTGTTGTAGGCTTACGTCGCCTTAATCAGCCACAATCTGCACCTGTCATATTCCAATCGTTATGACCTACGACCACGATCTGTACTTGTCATATTTTGGTCGTTATCACCTGCATGCCCGTGTGCTCGCCTTTCTTTTTTCATGCACATCTCCATTCTACCTGCGTTGGTCCTTTGCTTCCTTTTCAACCTTCCTTTCTTTTTGACGCGCGCGCAACGCACCTTCTTTTGCTTGCGCATGAACTTCTTCCTTATGCTCCTTTCCCAGGTCAACATAGCCATACCTTCTTCATGCTGCTTTAAACTAGAGTGTATTGCCTCTTGAACAAGGAGAATGTTGTCGCTAATATACAAAGCAGCCATTAAACCACCTTGGTTGGGATAGATGAGAGTGGGGATGATAGCCTTCAACCTCAGGGAGAGAATTTTGGCAAAAAAATTGTAAGAGGCATTACAGGGGGATATGGGGTGAGAACATTTGATGGAGGTGAGATTTGAATCTTTGGGGATGAGGAAAGGAAGGTGTAGTTGGTGGCCACACCCATTTTCCCTTTGGACTGAATCTAGGAGATGATCCGGATCAGGTAATTTTTTATTATATGCGAGAACATTTTGTAGAAACAGATTGAGAAGTTGTCTAGTCCTGGAGATTTATATAGATGTAGAGTCCAAATGGCCTTGCTTATTTCAGCTTCAGATATGGGGGCTTCCATACCTTCATAGTCTTTTGGGATAATGAGGGTGGGGATATCTATCATCATATTCACCATATCATCGTGAGTAGTTTCCTCTTTTTTAGTGTAAATTTTCTCAGAAAAATTGCTTACCTTAGTCATGATCCCGGCTTGGTATGTGATTGTGGTTCCATCTTCCTTTTTGAGTTCTTTTAAGGTGTTCCTCCTCTTTCACTCCTTGTGCTAGTTTTGAAAAAACTTGGTATTTTGATGCCCCCCCTTGAGCTAGAAATTTCAGGATCACAACCTCCAACCTTCTTCCTCTTGCCTTACTGTCACTTGGATTTTCCTTTGGATATCTAATTCTTGATCTAGGAGATCTCTAGTTATTTATTCATGTTCCATTTTTCCTTGCAGGATGTCTAGCTGATTGACAAGCTCAAACTTCCTTTTCTTTGGATATTGATAACGTTTTGTGACCCACTATTTAAGAGCGATATTGACTTGTTTGAGATTTTTCACCAAAATATAGTTGGGGGATCCAATTATGAAAGCTATCCAAACATTTTTAATGATATCTAGGACTCCCTCTATCTCTAACTACAGAGGGTTAAAGAGGAAAGGGAGCGGGCTGAGCTTCCCAATGTTTGAGAGAAAGAAGCAAAATTTTTTGTGATTTGAGGCTAAAGAGCTTAGCGTCTTGGACTCAGGAATTTCCAGATTTTTTAGGAAGGAGGTACTTACCAGGATTCGATCAAGTCTAGAAGCTTGTGCCTCGGGCCTAGACTTTTGTTTATCCAAGTATAGTTTCCTTTTTTTGGCCTGATGTCAATCAAGCCCCAAAGAGAAATTAGGTCTTCCAACCTTTTCCCATAGGGATCCCAGACTTTGTATCCACCTCATATTTCCTCAGCCGAGATGGTGACATTTAAGTCACCGGCTATGATGCATGGAATATGTTTCTTTCTAGAACTCTGATCCTCCAAGGAATTCCAAAAAACATATTTTCTCTCCTGATTAGTTGGGCCATAGATGAATCTGACCCAGAGAACATCATTTCTTTCTTTGCCTCTAAGATCAACAAAGAGCTAGTTCCTATTTTCAATAGTATAGCGTAGTGAGTATCTTTCCTTGTCTCTCCAGGTGAGAAGGACCCCTGAGTCTTTAATGGAACTAACCGCTTTCCTTTCACCCATGGTCTAATTTTTCCCTATTGTTAAAACACGGTCTTCTGCAATATTTTTTTTCTCCTCGGTGATGAGGATGGATTTAGCTTCCATTGATTTTAATATTTTGATAGTTTCTAGCTTTTGCTGACCTCCTAATCCTCGACAATTCTAGGACACAAGATTCATTATTTCTTGGGGGGATGAGGTGCCATGTCTCTTATTTCTTCATTAATGCTGATTAGATACTTACTAGATGGAGTGTTTCTGACTAAGAAGTGTAGACTGGACTTCCTCCCTGCCTCTTTTTCCCTAGATACTTATTGTTCCCTATTGACCTTGTTTGATTTTCTTCCCTTTCTGACTTGAGGTTCTTGGTCTTCATGGGTGTTCTCCGACGTTTCCTCTGTTTGCACTTTTTCCCTTTATCTGGTGGCTTATCCTCTAGAGTTCGATGAGGATTTTTCCTTCGCTTCTGGGTGGGTTTGATCAAGATTACTTTGAGCCATCGGGTCATCCTGATCAATTTGAGGTAGGTGTTCTTTTGGATCCAAATCTTCATTATGGTTGAGCATGCCTTCTGCTACCTCTGTTTCATCTTCTTCGTTGTCTTCACTTGCAAGAGTTTGGAATTTATTTCCAACAGTATTATTGGATGAGGTGGGATGTGCTTGTTGTGGTGTGGTCCTAGTGCATTTCCTTCGATTAAATTCATTCCATCCTTCTTCAGGAGTCTCATCTATGCTAGGTCTTGCTGGCCTTTTTGCACAAAATTTTGTGAAGTTCCCATATCCATGGAAGATTTTACATTTGAATGGGATTTTCTCATAGTCCACAGTCTGTAGATGATTCCAACCATCCATTGAAAGGTTGATGGCCTCCGGGAGACATTTCTCCAAGTCCACTTCAACACAAATCCTGACACAGGAGAACATGGGGGCCTTGGGTTCATATTTATCGATATATTTTCCCAAGGTAATTTTGATTGAGCAAAAGTCCTCATCATTCCAACAGTGCATAGGGAGGTGGGGGAGTTTAACCTAGACTGGAACCATTGTAGGTTTGTATTTATTAGGTTCAAAAGAGAGGTTCCATTTGTTGAGGTACATAACCCTAGTCCCCATGAAATACAACCCATTCCTAAAGATGAGATCTTGGAATTCCTTTTTCTCGAAGATGAATACAAAGTATCCCTTTCCACAGAATATTTGCTGAAATTCTCCTTGGATGAGAGGTCTCCATTTTTTACTGAGCCATATTTCAATGGACCTAGGGGAGGGCCAAAGTCTCGTGAACATTCCTATGAGACCCTTTTCAGAAAGGGTGACGGATTTGCGCTTGGAGTTTGCAGAGAAAAGCTTTACGTCCAGGATATCAGAGTGCTTAACAAAATGTGAGTAGGGTAGGGAACCAGCATAGGGGGGATGGGAATACACAATTCACCGAAAATGAGTGTCAAAACTTGATCCATGAAGATATGGATCGGGATGATCCATGGGAGGCGATCGTGAAGCCACTAATGACGGTGATACTAGAGCAAACCCTAGTGCAGGAGACAAGCTGAAACCTAGCAGTGCAGCCTTGGGGATCCTAAGACCTCTCTATTTTTTATTTTATTTTAAATCTATCACATTTTTACCCTATATATTCACATGCAATTAAAAAATCACAGTACGATACTAGCAATCTATTAATTTTTAAGAAATATATTAAGAAAGAGAAAAAAATTAATATGAGAGGTTCAGGCATATTCTCTATGAGATTTGTATTAATAGTACCTTTGATTATGATCCTCAGTATCAGATATTCCAGAGGATGCAGAGAAAAATCATCCTTTCCTGCAAAAGAAATGAATGCAAGTGGTTGTGGATTTCGGTTCGTGACTAAAGAATAATGTTGCGAAGAAGTTCTTGGCTATGGGGATCCTCATGGATGTATAAAATTGTGTGTCTAAAATTACGCCACTAGAAACTAAGAAAGGATGCTCATGAATCATGATAAGGTGGGTGGAATGTCCTTTATTGTGGTAATGCTCATCAATTGTTCTAATTTCTGTTAACATTTGAGCAATAATGAAACATTTTTTATTTTTAAAACTTTTAATAATAAAATTTAGTGAATGTAGTTCTCATAAAGAATCCAAGCACACAAATATTTCAATCCATAAGAAATAGGATGTACCCTAGGAAAACACTCCAAATATCAAGGATGAAAATCCAAGCAATCCTTAGAGTATAATAGATAATTGTAGAGAATGATTTTACAACACTTGCATATTTGCTGATAAGAGATATCAAAGTAGCAGTAGAGAATAGAGATCTCTTGGAACATTGTCTCATCCTTTCCAAGTGAATAGTACTTTAATAACAACCTTATTCAGTAATATAATGAGAGGTAGTGAATGGTTGCATGATTTTGTGCACTATGAACACTTTGTACACTATTCATACATTAACCTTATGTGTCTTGAATTGGTGCCAAGTTGTCACCTCAAAATTCTCACCCATGCAGAAAACATATGCACCCTCCATTAAGTCACTGAATGTTAACTTCCTTTAACTGAATGTGAAATGATTGAACTGAAATGAACTGAATTAAATTGAAATGAACTGAACTGATTTGAATTGAACTGATTGAACTGAACTCAATCATCAACTAATTTCTTGACCATTAGTTAGAAGTTTAACTGAATGTATTTAGTTCTTCATAATTAGTGTCATCCACAAACAAACTATTACAGAGAAAACTTCCTATGGCTTGGGGTGGACCACAACAGACATGTTGACAACAGAAATCAATTCATTTCAAAGCATGCTAGATATATAAATGAAACTAACACTAAGGGATGAGAATCGTACCTTATTCTGGACGTTCAGAGAATATCCCCGTTGACCTTCCAATCAAACTTGTACCTACACTTTGTCCTCAAAAACAAAGAGATACATAATCATGATAAAAATAAGGTTTTAGAGTCTAATTTAGAATATTCAATTCCAACATGTAAACAAAGTAATTACATACATGGGTACAAATATTCATAACTACGCATGTAATGGATGAGAAATGGATATTTATATTAATATAAAGAGATATACAAATGACAACCTCTGTCGACACCTCGTCGAAATGGGCAAATCAGGTCCCTCCACCTAGGCCTCCGCCACTTCAATCCTCCATATAATGTCAAGCTCACAAATACAAAGGCAAGCTTGGGAAAGAGCACTAATGGCTTCTTCAAGTACAAAGGGATGCAAACTCAAGCATATAATATTGGGACACAATTTCACTATATTCTCTTTACTCTCCAAAGTTCTCCTCCTTAAATGCTTCATAGTAGCTCAATATATAGCCCCTTAATGGGAAGTCAAAGGTTGAATCAAAGCGCTTCCTAGAATATGGAAGGAGAAGGATAAATCCATTCATTACTTGATGGGGAAAACTCCAAATATTTTTATCTTTTGACCATAAAATTCGATGTACACGGATGACTGTGATGCAAGCTACGTATACATGGGTTGTAAAGTTGTGACCCATGTATATTTTCAAAAATGTGTTTTTAGGGGTTCCATTGAAGCATAAGGGTAATGGTGAGAAAATGGGATATAATGCGTCTACATAGGGATATGAAAAGGTCTTCTAAGCATGATCTACTAGGTTTGGAAAATCACACTATAACACAAACACTTTGCATAAATCAAGGAGTAGACTCCTTAATTAGCTGAAACTTGTTTTCCACAACTTAGACTAACTGACGTATTTGCAATTTGAGTGCACTAGATATCCGACATGGGTAATTCGAATCCTTACTGTATCATTTAATTTCTAGATGGTCCAAATGTGTTTAATTAATTAATCATCTTTATTAATGATCATATGTGTCACCTCTGGTCATATAGTCATATGCTAAAGTACATCACTCTAGGGGTAGCTAAGACCTAAAGGAGACTTATAGCACTATTGGCCAAATATACTGACCTAGGCCAACTTATGGAAATATATCCCACACACTCGACTTACTGCAATCTTGTGTATGTTTGGGATAACTATCTCTCACAGGATCAAGGCCCTACTACCTGTAAAATGTGCTCTCAAACTCGAGAGTCTCTTTAGGTGAAAGTGATAAGTTGCACTAAACAGAATCCTCTGATAAATCAAAGAAATTCAACCTAATGACTAACTGATGCTAAAAAACTAACCTAAGTTAAGTATGAAGAACAATAGCTCCTAATTCTATAATGATCTAGATGCAATCTATCTATCTCAGCTAAGAGCGATGGTTTTGTTTGGCTTGACAACAGGTATCAGTTTATAAAATGATCTGTAATTCTGCATTTGTCAGAAAATTATATTATCAACAGAAGTAAACCTAAATCATAACAAGGTGATATCTCATTACAATATAATTTTAGATAGAAAATGAAGCCTGTAATCAAGTAAATCTAGCATAGTCTTGAAATATGACAGATACAATCAAGTATTAATCTAAAGATGAGATAAGATCACCTTACACAGTTAATATTTCATGTAGCATTTTTTCATAATCAATTGAAAAAGCCATGAATAAGTTCACTTACTTTCAAGAAACAAAGAATCATTCATATTTCAATGCCAAATTCTCATTTGAAACCAAATAGAAAAATAATTTCACATATACTATATATATATATATATATATATGAAAACTATATTCAATCAATAGAGAAACATCATATAGGACAGTATGAATTGACTGAAAGACTTAGCTACTATCTTCAACATCCTGTAATAACCAGCAATCCTCAGAAACAGTTCTAAAGAAAAATGAGCATAGCAGAATATATTATATCACTGTAGAATATAAGTTCTCCACAAATCTTTGGTATCAAACCCCACTAGAAGCAACGTTTCTTGTTCCTTAGTTTACAAAACCATTGGACATAGAAAAAATCACAAAACCTTAAAGAAAGAAAGCTTCTCCAGTTCTGATGGGCGCTACCCACCCAAAGCAATCTCTACTATTGTTTAAATACTTCAATACAAACCAACAGAAAAGATAGAAGTGAACCATTTCCATGCTGGCCATAACTAAAAAAAACGTTTTCAAAGAACCTGCCAAATCTCTCAAATGATTCTTGTTTTCAAGATATTCCTGAAGATTCTAATAAAAGAGCCCGTTCTGCAAAAAACCCAGATCTCAGATTTTGTTATTTCTTCTTTATTTTCCTGCATTTTGCTGCATAAAATCATCTCCTGAATAATGACGGGAATCCGACAATCTTCTCAAAACTTTACGAAATGCTCTCCATTCTGGTTGATGATTGGATCTCTTTCAGCTGCAAATGCATAGTAAAAAAGAGCACAAATGTAGGATAGCATCCAGCTTTATATCAACAGCTCTATTAACACTTGTAAATGTCAAACAAAATCTATTAGAAACATGCAGTGATGAACATATAGAAATGAATGAGACATTTGGTGAATTTCTGGAATTAATACAGCTCAAACAGGTCCTCGTATGTCACAAATCCTGCACTATTTTTGAAAACGGCTTGCGGTTAAGGGTAACTTGGCCCATTTGTGAAGTGTATTTTCAACGGTTTTTCTAGATTCGAAACGGTTTGTTCACAAATAGACACTGAAATTTGCCTCTCTCGTCAGGTGCGCGATCTAGTTTTTATGATCTTTGACGGTTCTGTAGCTGCCTACCATTTTTGTTTGATGATAAACCAATGGCTTGAGAAATAAATTCTTCAGTTAGCCTTAATTCAATGTCCCCGACTTGTGCATTAACCGCATCAAATGATTCTACAAATGCCTTAGAAACTGGACACTGGAGCCATAGCAACGATTACACAAACTTTGAAGGTTTCTGAAAACCAGACTGAAACATACAGTCAATTTATCCACATTCCATGCATTTCCATCAACATTCTAGAATGCCCTATTTTATCAAAGCACTGTGAATTTCTTTGCAAGGTCATCATACTGCGAGTTGACAGATAAATGATATTTGTAAGCATTTAACACACCATAATGATCTGTAGGAAAATCAAATGAGCGACCGCTTAAGTGTGGTGTTTTGCATGATGAAAATCGACAAATGGCAACATTCAAGTGACACGAATATCAAAACCCTAATTTCAATCATAACCTTAACGCTGATCGATATTTTCATAATATTGTGATGACCCAGAAAAACTCATCATTTCAAAACATGATAGAATGGTTACAATGTCTCAATCCTTCATTCATCGAATAAAACCATAATAATGTAACCAACTAAGGATATAATTGATAAACTCAGGATCAAGGTTATTAAAAAAAACTGATTAGGAAATAATTTATAATGTAACCAAACCTATGTCAAAAACTCTAAAAGTCATCTTAGACCCTCATGGAAAACTTTAACACTAACTCATTTCAGAAATACAAATTTCGAAATAAGGATAAGTGTATAGTAATGTGTGGCATATGAAAATTATATTAAATACACTTTAAAAGCTTATGACAAACAAGATAAGATAAATAATTCAGAAGTGATAAAGCTTTATTAGTTCTACTATATAAACTAAATAGTAACAATTATCACACCATGTATTAGCTTGTTTGAATTAATAATTATAAATTCATTTGATTTTAAACATGCATGAGTGATAAGTGGAAATGCAAATAGGAGCTACTAACTTTTGTAATTATAGTTTTCAAGATGATTAAAAGAAATGAGGGTTTAAGATCATGAGAATCAAATGCTGATGCTAATCCTTGTGAATCGATGAATCAATTAAACTTCTATTGGGAGTGCCTTAAGAATCAAAGATTCTTAGGGCACTCCTAGAGTATCCATGATGAGTGTTGATCCAGGTGAAAATATCAAATGTCGATCAAATATTTCCTCTTTGAAATTATTTGTGTTCAAAAATGCTCCGAAGGGTGTTGCTTGCCAACAATAGGCGACATGCTGGGACCGAACCAATTATCTTTGTAAAATAATTCTAAATATTAAATAATATAAGAGAAATAATGATAAAGGCCTCTTCAAATGTCAATTTCCCAATCACATAACTTAATCCCTCCATTGGCTTATATATGTAGAGATTGAACCAAAACTTTCAAAATCAATCAAACTATCCCTACCATTATCCAAAATCTTATAAAGATAAATTATTATTCTACAAATGCAGAAAGAAAATTTTCCAAGGAATTAGTTTCTCTTAACCAAAACAAGTCAAGGAACACATAGTATGTAGGTATGACCTCAATACCATAGGATAAACCATTTTAACCTCACTTAGATGCTTGTATCCCATCCACTAGATATAGATAAATCCTTTTTCTTTCTTCTTCTCTTTTTCTGACAAATAATAAATAAAGATATTAACTGAAGACTACTACCTTGGCTTGGTAACTAGATGCTGGCAGCATCATTCACAAGAACTGCTGAAAAATGAAAAGGTCGGCTCGTGATGAGACCTCCTTTCTCCTAATCAACGATTAAGAGCCATCACCCTGGCTTGGTAACTAGATGCGGTAATGTCACTTCAACATAGCTTATGATCATGATGGGTCGACTCATGATGAGACCTCCCATTCTTCAGTTAATCCCTTATATTTTATTAATGTTATGTATAATGAATAATATTAAGATTATTGTTAATCTCAAGAGAGATTACTTAGTGGATAGGGAAGCAGATCCAAATGGCCCACTAAAGAGAAAAGGATGGCGTAAAAAGTCTAAAAGATAACTTACGATTCCTAAATTACTTCGATTTAGAGAAAATGATTCCTTTGAAAAGAAACTCATCTACATTATAGCATCATTTTGAAAGATAAAGATCTTAGATAATAGCTGAGTAAATCAATTAATCCATCAATATGATCCATAATAACTTTTTCAAAGCCAAGACTAATCTCGCTACGGTTAGAATCTTGACAAAAGAAGAGTGTCTTTATAATGATGTCCCCTTAACAGAAAATGATTTCGATCAAATACTTGACAGAAATACATGGTTTTGATCACCATACGCTAAAATTAGTTTACCCCTTTTTGGAAAACAAGCAAACCACTCAAAAGAAAATCCTATCAACTCGCAAAATAAAACCAATCAAAGTAAGAAATCTAAAATGGATGTATGCAAATGTAAAAAAAAAAACTAAGCCCTGAATAGATTAACATCTTAAGTGGAGAAACATGAAATAGTTATATCACAAATGACAAAAGAGAATTAACTTCTACAAGATGAAAAATATGTCTCTCTATAATTTGCGACATAAGGATCTGTTAAAAATAATCAAGATGTTTTAATAAGTTAGGTCACTCTTATTAGTAAGCAAAATAAAACAAACCAAAAATAAACAAATTTAAACTAAATCTTAATTACATATGCAGTTACAACTGAAAAGATTTTGGTATTGATTTGCACAAAATTCTTCGTTTTCTTAAAAGTTCTTTCTTATGATCATAAAAATGTATAAAACATTTTCCCAATTAAGTCGAAAAAGTAAAAGATATATGACTTAACAAGAAAATTTTAAATAAATATAATTATAAGCAAGAGAGTCAAAGGTAAAGAAAACATCCCTGAATGTATCGATAAGTGTCACCTCTTGAAATTAGCATCGTCCTCATAACTGCATTTATTCAAACAAGAAAGGGTAAAAATGAAGAAAAATTAATCTAAAGCTAAGCCTAACTATGTACAAAAGAATACAATTGTAATGAAAATCAAGTAAAATGAAATAGGCAATGAAGCCATCGAAGCATCTCTAATCCTGTAAGAATGACATGTTTTCCTAATAGTAACTGGAAATGATATGTCAATAAGAGAAAACTAAAAAGAAGTTGACCATCCTTACCATTCGAAACATATAATGACAAGACAAATTTATCAGTTTTTGGAAACCTTTTGAGATAAGAATTTTCGAGCAACTCCACAATCCTATCGTAAAACTTAGAATGCAAAGTATGATCTACCAACATGAAATCCATAGCTGGAAAATATATCTTAGGTGAATCAATTTGAAGAATCAAATAACTAGCATTAGTCACATTAACAATTGGAAGAATTGGTTTCAGATACAAAGTAGGATCATGAAATGATGTAATAGGTGAGTGAATCGGTGGTGACCTAATATTGAAAGAAGTAATCTTGTTAAGAGGATTTGCAACTAAAGATGAATCAATTAAAATAGATGAAAGTCTTTGGTGATCACAAGTTATAGGAAACTCTTCAGCAAATATTTTATTATCACCAATTGTTGGGCAATAGGGCAGACCCGAGTTTAATCCTTTTATGTCGCACCAACAAAAGACCCACAGTGTTGGCCCTTTCAGAAACAACCTGTGCACAAGTTGCAGTCTCACCCGAAACAGCTACGGGGTGCCGTAGAATCAGGTTTCTGTAAGCAGAGAGGGATATTACTGTACCTTAGCCTTTAATAAACTTATTAATCAATAATTACACAGCTTTATCATTCACTCATATACAACTTCGCAGATAGATAAACAACCGTGACTTGCTTAACCCACTACAGGGAATTCACAGCGAAGCTTGTTATTAGCAGTGATCTAATTTATCAAAGGTATACAGTTATTAATGCATAAAAGACAACAGAAAGAGAAACAACACAAGAAACCACAACACCAGATATAACGTGGTTCACCCCCAGTGTAGGGGCTACGTCCACAAAACTGTGTTTTATTCAACTTGCTACAAAACCACAGTTTGATCTGTGCACTCAGCTGCAGATCCCTTCAGTCCTTAAAAGCCGTGCACACAGCAGCAGGCCTCTGTGCACACAACTGCAGATCTTTCCTTAATATTCTTACAAAAACCCTCTGCACACACAGCTGGGACTTAACCTTTCCTTACACAATCAGTCTTAGCTTCGCCTTTCTTTCTTTACATCAAAAAGCCTAACCTTTCTTATTTACCCAAGTGCCTATTTATATCACACTATTTACAAAAACATGGATTCAAACCATGGGCACCCAAAACCCTAAACCCTGGTCTTAAGCCGCGGGTTTATTACAATAGAGGACTTTGACTCAACCCCCGACACCCCTAAGACTATCTTGAGTCAAAACCCGCGGAGTTACCCATCTTAAGGACCGTTGAGGTGCGCGCCCCAACAGGCCCCTAAGACTCACCAGTGTCCCGTCCCGGGGCACTTATCTGCTCGGCTGGTGGTAAAATTTGCTTAGCGAAGACATTGTGCACTGGTTCCTGGAGTCCTTCCTACTGGTTGTCGGTTGCCTGCTTCTTTCCTTTTTGATATTTATGCTGAGCAAGGCCTTGTGGATCCATCTACATCCCCATCCTTTGCTCGGGTTGGCGACACTTAACCATCCACAGCTTGGGGTCCCGTGGAATTGCGTGTCATGCTGCATAAGACACACAGCTGCCACGGTTCTGCTATGCCGGAAGATTTCAGGGTGGGGTTCCCTAGAGTCGTTTGGCGAGGTCTTATGGCCTTCGTTGCTCCACGTTAGAGTGAATTTGTGCCTGAATTCGCCTGATTTAGAGCAAACTTCAGCCTACCTATGTACCTAAGTCGAATACGACTGTACTGGCGGATTAATCAAAAGGTTCTACAGACCTCTCTCTCTGAACTCTCGTACTAGCTTCTGGACTTCACAATTGTTTGACATGGCTCCAGTCGAGCAAACTCCAAGAAGTGCTTCGAGGAAAATTTCACAAGCCAATGGAGCTTACTTATAGAATTCCGTTACAAAATCTGTCAGCATAGTGTATTAATGACACCAAATATGCTTGAATGCCAAGAATCTCGTCACACCCGGCCTCAGATTTTCCCAAAATCTCATAATTACAGGTATTGAGAGTATCTCACGTGCCACTGCCACCAATTTCATTTTGTCCCATCCATCACATTCTACGCTGTGACACAGTTGGAACCTACGACACAACGACCACCTTCCACTTCGACACAGTATGACCCTGCGACCCCTGACCAACCTTCGACTTTCCATACTTCATCCTTCAGACTGCGACATTCCCTAGTGTTACGAGCAGCTTCTTTATGGTCCAGTACCCAATTTCAGCTGTTCTGGGTATGTAGACTTTTCTTTCTTGGTGCTACCTGCGATTCTGAGTACCTGGCCTGTCCCTGTACTTTTTCAGACGACTCCCATTTATCATAGAAGGGAAAAGTTCTCCATTTAACTTAGCTAGCTGGAATGTGCCCCCATCAGTAATTTTTTGTACTTTATATGGTCCCTTCCAATGTGTCTTGAACTTTCCTGGGAACTTCATGAATTTGATGTCATAGAGGAGCACAAGATCACCCTGTTGGAATTGTTTCTTCTTGATGTGTCTGTCATGCCACGCTTTTTCTCGAGCTTTCTGCACCTGTTGCTGGAAACCTGCAATAAATCTATCTTCTTCGAGTTCTAATATCTATTTCAGTCTCTCTGTCATTATGGCTGGGTCATCCATCTCGGTGAAAGCAGATATTCTGAGGCTGGGAACAATGTATTCCATGGGCATGACGGATTCTTTCCCATAAACCAGTCGAAAAGGTGTATGGCCTGTTAACTTTTTGCAAGTAGTTCTATAAGCCCATAGCACTGCTGGAATCCGAAGGTCCCAATCATTTTTGTTAGCATTACAAATCTTTGTCAAAGCATGCTCAAGGATCTTATTAAAAGCTTCGACAGTCCCATTTGCTTGTGGATGATAGGCTGTACTTTTCTGATGGTATACTTGAAATTCTTCAGTCAGCACTGCAATAGTTTCATTTAAGAAATGTGATCCTTGATCACTCATAAGGACACGAGGACACCCAAACCTGGACAAGATGTGATCGAAGATGAATTGCGCAGCTGTAGCAGAGCTACAGTTATTTATTGGTTGGGCTTCAGCCCAACGGGTAAGGTAATCAGTAGCTGTAATAATATATCGCACTCCGAACTTCTTCGCGGGGGGGTTGATAGGGCCGACAAAGTCAATAGCCCATTTGTCAAAATCTTGTAAGGTTACCTGCGGAACTAGGGGAATTTCATCCCTCCTGGATGGTTTTCCTGTCCTCTGACAGACGTCGCAGCTGTGGCAATATTCTCTTGCATCCTTATGAACTGTGGGCCACCATAGGCCGACTGTCAAAATATTCTGTGCGGTGGATTTCCCTGCATAATGACCTCCTGCTGCGCCAGAGTGTGCTTCAGCCAAAATTAGTGGCCGTTCATGCTCCAGGACGCATCTGCGCAATATTTCATCTGGTCCCATTTTATACAGCTGTCCTGCTATTAAGGTGAAGTCCACTGCTCGAACCACCAACTGCTTCTTCTGCTATGTGGTCATCTCGGGGGGTGGAAAACCTGTAGACAAGTATTGAACAATATCCTAAAAATATTCATCAACCATCTGGATAGCAAATAGCTGGGCATCAGGAAGAGCTTCGTCCAAATTGGTAGGTTCTTCGCCTGAGTCGAGCCTCAACAAGTGGTCAGGTCCTAGGTTAAGTCTTCCAGGCTTAACGATGATCTCAAAATCATATTCTTGGAACAGGATCAACCACCGACATATTCTTCCACCTAGCACAGGCTTGTTAACCAGATACTTCAAAGCAGAATAGTCAGTAAACATATTAAAATGAGATCCTAGCAGATAATGTCGAAACTTCTGTAGTGCATATACCATAGCGAGACCTTCGCGTTCTGTCGTAGTATAATTTTTCTCTGCTTTGGACAATTTTCTACTTGCAAAAGATATAGGGTGATCGATATTACCTACGCCTGACTGAGCTAGCACAGTACCCAGAGCAATGGAGGATGCGTCGAAATGCACATGGAACTCTTTGTTCCAGTCAGGAAATACTAGAATAGGGGCGGTGACCATTTTTTCCTTTAAAATATCTAAGCTTTCTTGACACTCCGGTGTCCACTCGAACTTGATATCTTTCTTCAGCTGCCTCTCCAACGGAGCGGTAATCTGAGCATAGCCTTGGATGAATTTCCTTTAGTAGCCGGTGTGGCCTAGCATCATGCGAATTTGTTTGACGGACTTCGGGGGTGGCAGGTTCACAATGATAGCGATCTTCGTAGGATCCATCATCAATCCCTGCTTACATACAACGTGACCAAGCAGAATTCCAAAAGGTGCAGAAAAGATACACTTTTTTAGATTCAGGGAAATCTGGTGTTGTCTACACTTGTTCAACATAAGTCTCAAACTGGTTATATGGTCTTTTACTAGCCCAAAAATGGTCCAATCATCAAAGTAAACTTCTAGGAATTTATGTATGTATTCCTTAAACGTGGAGATGACTACTCTAGAAAATATAGCAGGTGCATTCTTTAACCCAACGGGCATGACAGTATACTGGAAGGATCCCATTTCGGTAGCAAATGTTGTCTTATGTCAGTCCTCTGGAGCAATTCGGATCTGATGGTAGCCAGAAAAACCATCGATAAAAGAGTACACTTCTTGACCCCCGACATTGTCGAGCACTTCATCTGTAAAGGGGGTGGGAAAAGGATCATGCAGGCAGGCATCGTTGAGTTTTCGTAGGTCTACATAGATTTGGATTTCACCCTTAGTCTTCTTCTCCTGGACCACCATAGGACTGACCCACTCAGATTCCTCAATAGGCTCAATTATTCCTGTGGCGAGCATCTTATCCAGCTCCACCCTAACCTTTTTTTTATACTTTGGATTCAATCTATAAGGACGCTGTTTCATAGGTTTTGCATCGGGTTTCAAAGGAATCTTCATTACGCCAATATTACCCAGGATACCCCTCATTTCGGAAAACTGTGTTGGAAAGAGATCTTGGTACTCGTGGAGAAGTTGGGTTACCTTGCTGACCATTTCCTCATCCCAATAGTCGCCGATTGTAGCAAGCTTAGGCTGTTTTTCGGATCCAATGTTAACTGTGCGTGTCTTCAGGGGCTGAGTTACTTCTGGGGCTTCGACTGCTGGTCCATGTACGTCGCAGCATCCTTCTGACTCAGGGATAGCGATGTTGCGCGGGTCGTCATCTTCATCAATTGCGAAGTTATAACATTCGACTGCATGGGATTCTTGTGTGGGCCAATCAGGTCGATGTTCTAGTAATTCTTGGTCATCAAATACCTTAGTATGGATTATCCTGATAGCTGCATCTAGTGCTGGACAGACATCATTAGTAGAGAAAGTATGCATAAAACTATGAACAAGACAGTCCCAACTTACAGTATCTTGGTGGAGCTTAGCCTCCGCGTACCAATTTTTTGCGATTGGTTCCAACGTGTGCACAAATATATGTACCCATTCATTTTGAGGGACATACTTCCATGCCTCGTAGCACTTTGCCAAATGTTCCTGTGGATTAGAATTACCATCAAACTTGCTTCACAGCTCCTCCGTCGGGCCCTTAAATCGCAGGTACAGGAGCTTCTGACAAGATTCCCAGCTAAGGATCTATTCCTTATGGGCCTTCCACCACCTGGCTGCTGTGGCTCAAAATGCAGAGTCCAAATCTTCCAGTTTCTATGACTTAGGTATCAATCCTGAGACCTGTGCAATGAACGTTTCAGGATCGGTCAAGCCATCAAAAATAGGTAAAGTGTTTGGTTGTGAATTGAGCCATCTAAGGGGCTTGGTAGTCCAGGCATGGCTGCGCCCATGGGGCTCATGTAAGTGGTTCTGCCAGCTTTCTAAGTCATCTTCAGAGTCCGTCTTACAGGAGCTACCAGACTCCCAACCTGCGGCAGGAGGATCCTCATAACCTTCTTCCTGCGCGGTGATGGTGTAGATGGGCTCCACATCATCCTGATCCTCTTGTCGAAGTGGTTCTGTGTACCATTCCCCTTGTGAGGGATTCAGGGGTAGGATGACTCTCAAGTCTCTCCCTTCAAAGATCATCTGTCTCTTCTTTAGGTTAATAACTGCAGCATTTTCCATTTCCCATTCAATTCCTAACAAGGCTGGGTAGGGATTGCTGTCATCAATGATCTCAATTACTTCGAAGTCCACGACAGTACTGACCCCGACAATATCTATTTGGACACTCAGGAATCTTCCTAGAGGCGCGATCCTTTGCTAGTTGGCTAGTCTCAGCTGGATAGGGGACTAGGCGAGGGTGGGTTTTCCCATTTGTTCCCAGGTTTGTTTAGTTAACACATTTACGTCGAACCCTAAGTCCAAGATAACATCAGTCATATCGTATGCTCCTATCTGAGCATTCAATATCATTTCCCTGCCGGTTCTGCTGACTCTATGAACAATTTTTTCCTGACCAGAACTTTGCTGAGGTCCGCAGGAAGCAATGACTTTCTGTAACTTAGTCAGAGCATCCTGATCTCTTAAAATTTTGAGGCAACTCTGTAAAAAGGAGGATAGGGTACTTACGTTATCCAGATGTTCTGCGTAGGGGTACTCTGTCGTGCCTGAATCTTAGCTATGAGCTGCGGGCATTTCTCAATCACATGATCTACCACACGGCAGTACCAACATGTCGTAGTGGGGTTCCAACAGTCGCGAGCCAAATGCTCATCTTGGTTACAATTGTAACACACTAACTGGCCTCGGCCTCTTCCGGTCATACCACCCCAGCCTCCAGAAGAACCTCTACCGGAGGCACCCCCCTGGTAACCGTAGCTATCATTACTTGGGCCGTCATTGTGCACCCGGTAGGCGTCATAGGTGTGGTACTCATCCTCATTATGACCTACAGACTTGCAGAAATTACAGTACGGGTTCTTAGGTCCTTGTCCATACCTTTGCAGCAGGCAACAGTTCTCGAGCCGGTGCTGACCTGTCGTTCTGCAGAGCTCACAATATAGGACTTGTGGTGGAAATGGGCTCGGCGCACTTGTATGTAGGTACTTGCTTACCAGAGGGCACCGTTCCTTGTTGTGACCTTCGGTCCGACATTGCGTACACCAAACCTATTCGCGATCGGGTTTCCCCTTCTTCATCTCGCGAAGTTCCAGGGCCATCGTTGCTAGCTGCGCTTGGATTTGAGCAATACCAGAATCATCTCCGACGGGGGCAGTCTCTAGCTTCATTGCGATTTCCAGAGCCTCTTGCTGGTCAGCAACCTTCTGTTGCATGAGGGGAGTTCTGATATGTGGTAATAAGGCTGCAATAAACCATTCCTTATGCTCGCAGGACTAATGGTAAAGCTGACTTGGTCCAGTAGAACTTTGAATCTCTGGTCAAAGTCCCACACTGATTTGCCATGCCGCTGTTGAATCTCTTTGAGTTCAGTGATGCTCTACGATTCCGATTTAGGCTTCTTAAATTCTTTGGTTATGGCTGCCTTAATCTCATCTAAGGTAGGGCTCTGAGTACTGGATAATTTCATGAACCAGGTCAAAGATCGGTCCCGGAAAGAAGTAATGAGCTGCGCGGATCTCACATCTGGGTCTGTAATTTTCTTCGCATTCCATACTGCTTCACGTAAAAACCAGAACTGTTCTGGGTCCTCTGATCCCGTGCCTTTGAATATGGGGAGCTTAATGTCATCAACTAGGTGGGCCATGGGGGTTCTAGGAGGGTTGGGAGGGGGACAGGATGTCGATGGGGGGGGGTTTACGGGGGCAGATTGACCTGTGGCCAGAATTCTCGGACTTGGTTGACTGTCAGACTGCAGTGGAATTTCAGGGGTAACAGAGCTTCGCTATGGGGTGACCAAAGGGTTTCCAACCGAAGGGTTTTCTTTAGAGTCTGACTCTTCAGGATTTATAGGGGAAGACGCAGTAGCCTGACCTAAGGAATAGGAGTCAAAATCTCTTTTGTACCTTTTTCCACTTCGCAGCAAACCACTTTGCTCGTCGAAGGTATTATCACTTGCAAACATATGTTAGTACTACTAAGCTAGCAGTCTGATTCAAACAACAATATACCCTTTTCAGCCAATAGTATTTTAATCCTCAAGCTTAATGAATTCAAAAACTTACCACGGGGGCCTTTGAAGAACTGCCGTTTAGCTTCACTGAAGGAGGTACTTGTGTCAATGGAAAACTCTGTCACGAAGGCTTCCAATGTTCACATCGTCCAGAAATCAACAGCGCGGGATACCTCGTTTTTCATGTGTTGCACAAGATTGACCCTTGTGGGGGTCCACGTGGGAACCCGTCGATCTTGGAAGTTCGTCCTTTTCTCTGTTAACCTAGACAACCACTGGTGCAACTCTATGTGGATACTACCAAAGAAAATTTCATAAGCATCACAAAAAACACACCTTTGTAAAAAGTCACGTGCGCTACAACGTGGATTTGTGTTCTCTTGTTGCGTGAATTTCAGATAAGTCTCAGCAAACCAATCACCGATTTCCGTCACAGAGGGCCTCCAGAACATAGCCCTCGAGGTACGACGTAAACCCCTCTTGAGCAGATACTGAGTTCAACCGGCAACGGAACCAATTTGTTGGGCAATAGGGCAGACCCGGGTTTAATCCTTTTATGTCGCACCAACAAAAGACCCACAGTGTTGGCCCTTTCGGCAACAACCTGCGCGCAGGTTGCAGTCTCACCCGAAACAGCTATGGGGTGCCACAGAATTAGGTTTCTACAAGCAGAGATGGATATTACTGTACCTTAGCCTTTAATAAACTTATTAATCAATAATTACACAGCTTTATCATTCACTCATATACAACTTTGCAGATAGATAAACAACCGTGACTTGCTTAACCCACTACAGGGAATTCACAGCGAAGCTTTTTATTAGCAGTGATCTAATTTATCAAAGGTATACAGTTATTAATGCATAAAAGAAAACAGAAAGAGAAACAACACAAGAAACCACAACACTATATATAACGTGGTTCACCCCTAGTGTAGGGGCTACGTTCACAAAACTGTGTTTTATTCAACTTGCTACAAAACCACAGTTTGATCTGCGCACTCAGCTGCAGATCCCTTTAGTCCTTAAAAGCCGCGCACACAGCAGCAAGCCTCTACGCACATAGCTTCAGATCTTTCCTTAATATTCTTACAAAAACCTTCTGCGCACACAGCTGCAGAGGTCATCCACGCACACAGCTAGGACTTAACCTTTCCTTACACAATCAGCCTTAGCTTCGCCTTTCTTTCTTTACATCAAAAATTCTAACCTTTCTTATTTACCCAAGTGCCTATTTATATCGCACTATTTACAAAAACATGGATTCAAACCATGGGCATCCAAAACCCTAAACCCTGGTCTTAAGCCGCGGGTTTATTACAATAGAGGACTTTGACTCAACCCCCGACACCCCTAAGAATATCTTGAGTCAAAACCCGTGGAGTTACCCATCTTAAGGACCGTTGAGGTGCATGCCCCAACACCAATCAAATTATATCTCTCATATAAGTAATTCTGACGAGAACAAACAATTTTAGTTTCAAAAGAAATTTTTGTTGTATTCTCATCAAATATCAGTTGACTATAACCATCTTGCAATAAACCTTCTTTCTCTTTAAAACATTGTATCGAATGATGATTTAATAATGAAATACATTCCGATCCCTCAAACTCATGCTTAATAAGTGAATCATCAATGTTAGATATTTCATAAAAATGTGATTTTGAAGTCACATAGTTAGGTAATTCAGATGGAATCTTACGCATATCAAAATCAGAAAATTAATTAGGATAAATAGAAAAATAAGAATTAGAAGTGAGGAAATTAAAGGAGTCTCTCAATTTAGAAAGATCATTAATATTTCCAAAAGATTTCTCTTTTATTACCTGATTATTTTCAATATAATTTGGTGATGTACCTTTAATCATTCCATATGGAATTGATTCGAGATCAAGATCACTTGATAATCCTTCATCAAAACGTTTATCAACATTTTCTTGAAAAAGATTAATCTCTTTTCGTGAACAACATTTAGTTGGCTGACTAAGAATCGTGTCATCTTCTTTAACTTTTTCTATTGAATTTCTAGAACACATAAAATTATCATTAACATATTTGTGTTCTTTGATAATTGAATCGAAAGAAGAATTAGTACAAAAATCAGAAAATGGTGAACATATAGTTTGATTTATAATTAATTCATCTTGATCTATTTTTGTAACAAAAGAATATAAATATTGTTGTTCATCAACATAATCAACTTCTCTATCTATACAAATAAATTCATCATGAATAAGTTCTTTTCCATTTAATTTTTTAATATATATAGGTTCAATATTTTGGATAAAAGAAGTATGCCTTTCTCCTTTGAGAAGAGAATAATCATCAGAAGGAGTTGGTACTTCTTCTACTTCGATCTTGTCACCTTGGGGTTGGGTAGAACTTATGGAAGTATCTGAATCAATGATAGAGGAAGAAGTTTCTAGAAGGGTTGGTAAATGATTTGTTGAAACATCCTTTTGACAAATGTCTTGATTTTGTTGAATAAGAGGAACTTGAGAGTTGAAAACAATATTTGAAAGATCAGATTCAGAAGGTAAATCAGTAATATGAAATTTGCAAAGGATATGAGAAAGCCTTACTGAAAAGTCTTATGAAGATTCACCTTTCTTCCTTCGAAGAGCCTGCAATTCACTACATATTTTATTAGAATCATAATCCTTAAAAGTATCCAAAAATTCATGTGCAAATTGAAACCATGTAAAACAGAAATTAGGTGGAAATGTTTCCAACCAGCGTTTGATTTGTCCTTTGAGGGTAAGAGCAAATAACCTGCAAGTAGCACTAAGATCAATAATCTTCTATTTATTACATTTAGAAAAAAACTTCTTGAGGTGTTTCCTTGCAGATATATCGCCTTCACCATCAAATTCAAGTTTTGACAAGAGGTTAACTGTCTCATTGGGAATATCAATTAATCTAAAACTAAAAACTGATTCCCAAACAGGAATTTGGGCATGAGCCATGAATGATAAAAAATCAATATTAATTCACTCTTCAAATGGTTAGCTTGTCATCTAACCAGCCCTTAAGCACACATGTGACCACTAAAAGAATAAAATTATAAAACTGAAATACAAGAGCTAGAGGCTAAATGATTATTTAAATAATTAAAAAATGAAATCATTTGTTTTACCTCAGCCATCCTTCTAGCACCATTTTTTGGCTGAATATACTGACCTAGGACAACTTATGGAAAGACAGCCCACACACTCGACTAACTGCAGTCTTGTGTATGTTTGGCATAACAGTCTCTCATAGGATCAAGGCCCTACTGCCTGTAAAATGTGCTCTCAAACTCGAGAGTCTCTTTAGGTGAAAGTGATAAGTTGCACTAAACAGAATCCTCTGATAAATCAAATAAATTCAACCTAATGACTAACTGATGCTGAAAAACTAACCTAAGCTAAGTATGAAGAATAGTAGCTCCTAATTCTATAATGATCTAGATGCAATCTATCTATCTCAGTTGAGAGCGATGGTTTTGTTTGGATTGACAACATGTATTAGTTTATAAAATGATCTGTAATTCTGCATCTGTCAGAAAATTTTATCATCAACAGAAGCAAACCTAAATC
>LPNX011096922.1:187432-202232 GCA_001517045.1 Pseudotsuga menziesii | reverse complement strand
AAAACTATATTTAATCAACGGAGAAACATCATATAGGACAGTATGAATTGACTAAAAGACTTAGCTACTGTCTTCAGCATCCTGTAACAACCAGCAATCCTCAGAAACAGTTCTAAAAAAAACGAGCATAACAGAATATATTATATCACTGCAGAATATAAGTTCTCCACAAATCTTTGGTATCGAACCCCACTGGCAGCAACGTTTCTTGTTCCTTAGTTTACAAAACCATTGGACATAGAAAAAATCACAGAACATTAAAGAAATAAAGCTTCTCTAATTCTAATGAGTGCTACCCCCCCAAAGCAATCTCTGCTATTGTTTAAATACTTCAATACAAACCAACAGAAAACTTAGAAGTGAACCGATTCCATGCTGGCCGCAACTGGAAAAAAATGTGTTCAAAGAACCTGCCAATTCTCTCAAATGGTTCATGTTTTTTAGGAGATCTCTCATGAGTCTAATAAAAGAGCCCATTCTACAAAAAACCTAGATCTCGGATTTTGTTATTTATTCTTGATTTGCCTGCAATTTGCTGTAGAAAATCATCTCCTGAATAATGACGGGAATCCGACAATCTTCTCAAAACTTTATGAAATGCTCTCCATTCTGGTTGATGAGTCTATCTCTTTCTGCTACGAATGCATAGTCAAAAAGAGAAAAAATGTAGGATAGCATCCAACTTTATATCAACAGCTCCATTAACACTTGTAAATGTCAAACAAAATCTGTTAGCAACATACAATGATGAACATATAGAAATGAATGAGATGTCTGGCGAATTTCTGGAATTAATACAGCTCAAACAGGTCCGCGTATCTCACAAATCCTGCACTATTTTTGAAAACGACCCATGGTTAAGGGTAACTTGGCCCATTTTTGAAGTCGGTTTTCAACGGTTCTTCCAGATTTGAAATGGTTTGTTCACAAATAGACACCGAAATTTGCCTCTCTCGCCGGGTGCGCGATCCAGTTTTTGTGATCTTTGACGGTTCTGTAGCTGCCTGCCGTTTTTGTTTGATGATAAACCAATGGCTTGAGAAATAAATTATTCAATCATCCTTAATTCAATGTCCCTGGCGTGTGCATTAACCCCATCAAATGATTCTACAAACGCCTTGGAAACTGGACACCGGAGCCATAGCAACAATTACACAAACTTTGAGGGTTTCCAAAAACCAGACTGAAACATACAATCAATTTATCCACATTCCATGCATATCCATCAACATTCTAGAATGTCATATTTTATCAAAGGACTGTGAATTTCTCTGCAAGGTCATCATACTATGAGTTGACAAATAAATGAAATTTGTTTAAGCATTTAACACACCATAATGATCTGTAGGAAAATCAAATGAGCGACCGCTTAAGTGTGGTGTTTTGCATGATGAAAATCGACAGATGGCAACATTCAAGTGACATGAATATCAAAACCCTAATTTCAATAATAACCTTAACACTGATCGATATTTTCATAATATTGTGATGACCCAGAAAAACTCATCGTTCCAAAACATGATAGAATGGTTACAAAGTCTCAATCCTTCATTCATCGAATAAAACCATAATAATGTAACCAACTAAGGATATAATTGATAAACTCAAGATCAAGGTTATTAAAAAAAATGATTGAGAAATAATTTATAATGTAACCAAACCTATGCCAAAAACTCTAAAAGTCATCTTAGACCCTCATGGCAAACTTTAACACTAACTCATTTCAGAAATACAAATTTCAAAATAAGGATAAGTGTATAGTAATGTGTGGCATATGAAAATTATATTAAATACACTTTAAAACCTTATGACAAACAAGATAAGATAAACAATTTAGAAGTGATAAAGCTTTATTAGGTATCCTATATGAACTAAACAGTAACAGTTATCACACCATGTATTAGCTTGTTTGAATTAATAATTATAAATTCATTTGATTTTAAACATGCATGAGTGATAAGTGGAAATGCAAATAGGAGCTACTAACTTCTGTAATTATAGTTTTCAAGATTATTAAAAGAAATGAGGGTTTAAGATCATGAGAATCAAATGCTGATGCTAATCCTTGTGAATCGATGAAATAATTAGACATCTATCGGGAGTGCCTTAAGAATCAAAGATTCTTAGGGCACTCCTAGAGTATCCATGATGAGTGTTGATCTAGGTGAAAATATCAAATGTCGATCAAAGATTACCTATTTGAAATTATTTGTGTTCAAAAATGCTCTGAAGGGTGTTGCTTGCCAACAAGCACCTAATGACCATGACTAGCAATATATTACATAGCATATCTACATGACTTGATACAACACAAGTCCTATCTTGATACAACACAAGATAGATGGTCTTGATACAACACAAGACCAATGTTGATACAACACAAGACTCCAATCTTGATAGAACACAAGATTCCGACCTTATATAACAAAAGATATCTACCTTGATAAAACAAAATATCTTGAGGTTGATACAACACAAGATCTAGTACAAGATTTTTTCATGAATAGGACTTGATACAACACAATTTCCTGGCTTGATAGAACACAATATTCATTAACTTAATACAACATAAGTTTCTGACTTGATATAACATAAGTCTCTTAACTTGATACAACACAAGTTATAGACTTGATATAACACAAGTATCATGAAGAATGACTCCTAATATTGTACATTTAATAGTCCCGATGTTGTACATTGAAGCGTTCATTCATTGTTTTCCATTCTTGGAGATTGCTACTATTGCTTCCAATTATTTGATTTTGTTGTTCCTATTCTCCCACCATACATACTTCAGCATTGCTCATCAGCTTCGGGACCATTGATAAGATCAAATTCAGGGTCTGCCTGCCATTGTTAAAACCTAGTATTTTAGTAAGCTCCACCAAACTGTCAATGTCGCTTGGCGTGCACCATTCTAGGGTTTTTGAGGTATTTTTTGTAGCCCAGTTTTTTGATGAGACTTAATAGATTGGTTTTTCTCCTTTCTAATAATGAATCAATGTTGTCTCCACCTTTGTCATAGCGAATAAATTTTTTCATATCTACCAAAGAGCCAATGAATTTTGTCATATCTACCAAAGATTTTGTGTCATGTGGTAATATCCAACTAACTACAACTCCCATTGATCTCAACTTTAAATATTTAGCAAGGGACTTTAGCTTCCGTTTACATTTTCCACGCACATCCAATCTCCCATGTTTATTCTTAAGCTTACGTTTTTGTTTCTGTTGATCCCTTGGACAACCCTCTACATTGACCACCGATATCATAACTTTTTCAGAGATATGTGTAGAGTTGCTCTCAAAAGCTTTTTTTTTTTGGAGAAGATTAGAGAGGATATCCTCAAACTGAAATTCTATAAGGATAAATTCCAACACAGTATAAGAGGTAATAAAATTCTATATCAAATTGACATAGTTTCATGTGAAAAGTAGTAATTATTAAAAAAGAGCTCATTGCAAATTTCCACTACTTAAAACAATAAATGAAAATTAGCTTAATACTATTGACTATATTCCTCCATAAAATATAGAGGAAAATTATGATTGCATTCCATGGTTTATGGATAGGCTTTTGGATCCATGGCATAATTGTATTATTTTTACAGTTATTTTAAATAATTTAATAGATTTTTATTTTAATAAACAATGTTAAAATAATACTAAAATGAAGTTTAGTAGCCTTCTCAAAACCTTTCTGTTATATATAATAAATATTGATTTATTTTACAAAACTTTATAGAGAATAATTATTAATTTGTTTTTTAAAGTAGTTCTTAGAAAAGGGTTTATTGGTTTAATGAATATTATTTTAATAATTTAAAAAAAATTGTTTATTTGTAAAATGATTATTTTAATAATTTGTTTTTAGGTAGTTTAAAAAATTTGTTTAATTGTTTAATGAATATTATATTAATAAAACTTGTTTATTTGTAAAATGATTATTTTAATAACTTATTTTTAAGTAATTTAAAAAATAGGTTTATTTGTTTAATAAATATTATTGGATCCACGCCACAATTATATTATTTATACAATATTTTTAGGTAATTTAATGGAGTTTTATTTTAATAAATAATGTTAACATAAAACTAAAATGAAGTTTGTGGCCCTCCCAAAATAGTTCTGTTATAAATAATATTAACAAATATTAATTTGTTATTTCAAATAACATATTTATTTGTTTAATGAATATTATTTTAACAATTTATTTGTTTGTGAAATGATTATACAATATTTTTAGGTAATTTAATGGAGTTTTATTTTAATATATAATGTTAACATAAAACTAAAATGAAGTTTGTGGCCCTCCCAAAACCGTTCTGTTATAAATAATATTAACAAATATTAATTTGTTATTTCAAAAAGCATATTTATTTGTTTAATGAATATTATTTTAACAATTTTTTTATTTGTGAAATGATTATTTTAATATTTTTTTTAAATATTAAAAAAAACTTGTTTATTTGTTTAATGAATATTATTTTAATAATTTGTTTTTTAAGTAGTTTAAAAAATTGGTTTATTTGTTTAATGAATATTTTACAACTTAGTAGGGGAAGATGTGTATATTATTTAGTGCTCAATTTAGAGATGACCTTGATTTTTATAAAAAATAATAAAATGTTAAAAAATAACAAATTGGCTCAATTTAAATTTAAAATATTTCTTAGAACCACATATATAAGACTACGAGTTGAAACAATTAATATACCATTCACATTTCCTCAACATTTACACTCTTAAAAAAAGGTTTATAGTTAGAGAGATTTGATCTCTTCCTGGGCTTAGTAGATCCCTTTTAAAATAGATGTATAGTGGTTTTAATAATTTTTTTTATATTATACAATGATTATTTTAATATATTGTTTCTAATTGACTTTAAACTTATCCAATGTTTAATAAATATTTTTAACTAATTATCTTTAGTTAACTAAGAAATCTTAAACACTTTATTAAATTTTATTTACTTTTTACCCTTCCATTACCCATGGCCATCTATCTCCATTACTAAGATGCCTAATAATTTTTAAGTTGTTGATGTCTACAAAAAAGAATGAATACGCTGAAGTCTACGTGAGTAACTGAAGTTGGAAATGAATATTTGTATTATACTTTAATAGGCCTATACATTTTAAATATTAAAGATTATATTTTATAATATATATGTTTTAATCAATAAAATAAAATAATTAAATGTAAAATAATGTAATAATTTTTAATTTAGTATATATAGATTACAAAATTGCATTTATTTTTTTATAACAATAAGAATGCATTTTGTTTTTTTAAAGAATGTGTACATGTTCACCTACATGAATTGTAGTTTACCACATCATTACTTAAATTTTAAAAATGGTATATGTTTGTAGATACACCACCTTTAGGAGAAAATGAATGTTTCTCTATGTAAAAACAAATTCAAAAATTAATGTACTAGTTCTAAATTACTCCATCAACTTATGGTCAATTGATTTGTCATTCTCGTGTACCAACATGAGTGAGTGTACTTTCATGTAGGCTTAATTTTGAGAATCAAATCAATAGAAGCAGTAGTATTACTTTCACATTTTTACATCTAAGTTGTCATATCTAGGTAAATTTGTATTTTCATGTCATCTTTATATTTCCTAAATTTTAGAAAAATTAATATTTTTTAAGAATATTTTTTCATTCTACATTTTTAGATTTTACTCCAATACAATTGCACAAATCTGTTACCCAACCCCAAATCCTAAACCTCCACAAGACCCATATACTAAAATTAATCAATGCCTAAATGGGCTTCTAAAACTTAATTGGAGAGCTTAGGAACATAAGAGGGAAATCACATGTTTCATTGGCCAAATTTGTTTACAACATCATTTTTTCCATTGACCATACCCATGGCCAATTATCTCATATATCTAAATTTAAGGTCCCAATGACAATGTTATATACCTTATTAAATCATAAGATAGAATATAAAAAGTAAATTATGAATAATGCAATAGATCCACACAATAGTCTAAAGAAGACCCTTATGGTAGGGTAACACAATCATTTGGAATGAATCAATCCAAAAACCATACTTACTACAATAAAACAATGACATCCAACATAATACAATGGTACTCGTGTATTTATACATTCTCATGCGTATCTCTATGCTAAGTACCTCTAATTATTATATTATTCCCTCTAATTACCTATATGGCAGATTTATTTGTTTTGAACTTAATTAGTGAAACCTTCTTTTACAATATATCAAATGTACAAGTTGGGATTATGTCCAAAACTGGATTTCCTCGATATATGTAAGAGACAAAGGGTACAATTACAATTAAGGTCCTACCATACAAATAAAGATATTAGTGATATAATAATATAAATGTAATGTCACAATATCTAAGTCTTAATATGTCCCTCCTCTTCAAGCAAGCTTTGTCCTCGACACTTATTACTTATATTTTTATATGAAGAAATCATCTTGTTGTGTCTCCTCTTCTATTGGTTGGTTTTTCTACTTAATGAACTACTTAGTAATTGATTAATTTAACAATTTATTGATCCATGTCTGAAGGATTGTTTGAAGTTCTAGTATGATTTCCCTTCTTCATTATTTTTTGGTAAAAAACTTTAAAATGGGATATTGTTATCAATTTCTTTTTTAAGAAAGAAACATGGATGACTTGATTTACACATGACGGTGGTGGAAACTCCAATTTATAAGACATATTTCAAATCCTCAAGAACACCTTATAGGGACCATAGTACTTGGATCCTAAATTATTTAGATTCTTTTGTTTCTTGAGGGACAATAGTTTGTATGTTTGTAGTCTAAAAAATACCCAATCTCCAACTTTGAATTTCCTTTCACTATTTTGTTGATATTCGTATTCTTTCATCCTATTTTTTGATGTTGCCAAATTTTATTTTAAGAGTTGGAGAACCTCTTATTGGCGCTCTATATGATCCTCCACTACTTGAACCTTATATTTTCCTTTCTAGGGTGATGTGATGTTTGGAGGACGATAGTCATTAAATGTGATAAATGGGGGCATTTTTATATCTCTTGAAGGATTTGTTGTTCCACCATTCTACTAAGGGAATTCACTTGACCGATTTTGTTAGTTTATTATTTGAAAAGAAATGAAGATACCCTTCTAGACATTTATTCAAAATATTAGTTCTCCTATTCAATTGAAAATGGTAAGAGGATTTATGAGACAATTGAGTACCCAAACAATAAAATAGTTCAATCCAAAAATTATTAATGAAAATTGGATCTCTATCACTACAATAATCTAGGGGATACTATGTAGTTTTTGAATTATTTTGATAAATTTTATAGATTTTTTATTTTCTTTGGAAGGATGGGAAAAAGAGAATAAATGGGCATACTTTGTGAGTCATTCTACCTCTACCATGATGGAATTACTTCCTTTAGATTTTTATAGACCTATTATTAAATATATAGGATATGTTCCAAAAGATTAGTTGGCATGGATAATGATTGTATAAGGCCAGGGGCCTTGATTGTCTCCCTTATTCTTTTAGAAACAAAACATTTATCCACAAAATATTAAACATAATTTAGAAGGCCTTCCTAGAAAAAAATTCATTCTTAATGATGTGGAAATTTTGTCAAGAACCCTTAATGTCGTCTTATAGGAGTAGTGTGCAATTCCAAAAGGGTGATCTATTTTAATTGGGAATTATTACATAATTATAAGCAATCTTGAGAACATATCGAATCATTTATCATTTTTTTTTAACTAATTCACTTTGTTCCACTTGTAGTTATAGAATTATCTTGCATGTCTTCTTATCCTACTCCCATTTTATCCTTCCTTCTTGTTAATTTTTCTATGTTGTCATAGATTAATTCCTAAATTGATTATCCTTTAATACATTTTCATAATAACATCATAAAGAAGATCACTGAAAGAAACAAAATCACAAGGTACACAACAATTTACCTTAGGAAACTCTAAAGGGAAAAACCCAAAAAAATTTCCTCAATATAGATTACCAGTACATAATGACCAAAGAACAAGGTATCATAGATAGAGAGACCAAACCCCAATCATAAGATCCAAAACACCAAAGGAAATGGTCCTCCTCCTTCTCTTTGTATCCTTATTTTTGTCTTTTATGCAATACAAGTGTGAGTGAATTTGTATAAATGAGGGAGCCTCCCTATTTTTACTAGTTTACCCACTCACATTTTACCTAACTGGGTCGACCTACTTGAATGGTAAGGCCGACATACCTAGATAAAATACACAATAATAAATATATTAATATTTTTGGGTGCTATTCACCCAACAAATGAGGGTTTACCTCATGACATTCACATGACCTTTTACATCAGTAACATCTCCCAAAGAAGGAATAATAATAATGTTAATTAAAAGTATAATATTCTTTGAATTTAGATTATTTCAACAATCCCCCTTAACAAGAAGGGTATTCTACTAACAACAACAAAAACGTGTGTGGATCATCACAACATCATTGGAAGGAGAGAGGAGGCGTCATCAAAATCAGCTTTTGGAACATCGTCTGGTACATATATAGATGATTGAAAGTTTTGAACAACATCATCATCTTCAGCATAGAGATAGAGTATCAACATCTTCATTATAGAGATAAAGTATCATCATTAACATCTTTAGTACAGATCTAAAGTAACATCATCAAACTATTCAGTATAGAGCTGATGTATCATCTTCAATATCTTCAATAAAGAGATGAAGTATCATCATCAATATCTTCAGTACAGAGCTGAAGTATCAACATCAACATCTTTAGTATAGAGCTAAATTATTATCATCAACATATTCATTACAAATTTGAAGTATCATCATCTTCAACATGGAACTTGGGCATCGTCATCCACAACATGGAATTGGAACATCATCAGCACCATGGAGTTGGAGCATCATCATCTACAAGATGGAACTAGAGAATCATCTACATCATGGAGTTGTAGCATCATCGTAATCTTTTGGAACATAATCATATGCATCATGGAACTAAATCATCATCTGTTGCATGGATATGGGGAATATTGATATTCATTATGGAACACCATCATATGCATAAAAACAGATACATCACTAGCATCGACAACATGAGGGCAGCTCATCAGCGTAAAGATGGAATAACAACAACAACATGTGACATCATCATCAACAAATCAAGGATGAAGCAACATCATCTAGGGAAGGTATAACAACAACCAACATGATCATTCCTTTCAGAATTATAGGATCATGGACAACACATTTGTGTTACTTAGACGATCCTTCCTTTTCCAATTACGGTATCAAGTCCTTCGAAGCTACCAATAATAATCACAACTAGCATATACATACACATGACCATCCTTCCTTTCAGAAGTATGGGATCAAGTCCACTACTGACATCCTTGATGATACTTCCTTTCGGAATTACAATATCAAGTCCACTTACTGACATTCTGGATGATCCTTCCTTTTAGAATTAGGGTATCAAGTCCTCAACTAACATATTGGAAGATCCTTCCTTCCGGAATTATGGGATCAAGTCCACTTAATAATATTCTAGACAATCCTTCCTTTCGTATTTACGGGATCAAGTCCACTGCTAACATTATGTACGATCCTTCCTTTCTAAACTACGGGATTAAGTACACTACTAACATCCTAGATGATCCTTCCTTTCAGAATTACGGTATCAAGTTCAATACTGACATTCTGGACGATCCTTCCTTTCAGAATTACGTGATCAAGTCCACTGCTAACATTTTGGATTATCCTTCCTTTAATAATTTCAGGATTACGTCCACTACTAACATTCTAGACGATCCTTACTTTTGGAATTACGGGATCAAGTCCATAAATAAAATCCTGGATGATCCTTCCTTTTAGAATTATGGGATCAAGTCCACTACTAAAATTCTAGATGATTCTTCCTCTCGGAATTTCTGGATTAAGTCCACTACTAAAATTCTGGATGATCCTTCCTTTTGGAATTACAGGATCAAGTCCACTTCTAACATTCTGGACGATCCTTACTTTTGGAATTAAGGGATCAAGTCCAAGGATGGTTAGTCCTTCCACATCAACATTTAAGATGATCCTTCCTTTTGAAATTACACGATCAAGTATAAGGATGGTTAGTCCTTCCACATCAACATTTAAGATGATCCTTCCTTTCAGAATTATAGGATCAAGTATAAGGATAATTAGTCCTTCCACATAAACATTTAAGGCAATCCTTCCTTTCAGAATTATAGGATCAATTCTAAGGATGGTTAGTCCTTCCACACCAACAGTTTAGACGATCCTTCTGTTAGCGCTGTTTTTTTGCTAAGGAGTTAGAGGGGTATAAAACAATATAAAGATAAATAAGGTTTGACGAGCAAAAAATAGTTAAAGGTTTTTGGTTAAAAAATGAAATATTTCATAATCAAGAAATAAATATATTAATTATGGATAAATATTATAAAAGTTTACAAAGTGTATTTTATGAAAGGTGGGTAAGAGCCTGAGCTTGTATGCTAATATCTAAAGCATAGTGCAAGCAACCAAAATGCCAAGTCGTGCTATGTAAAAGAGAAAGCCACCACGCACACATATCAACGTGCAACAAGCCAAATCGTGCTATCCAAATCCAAGCTCCAATATCCCAAGGAAATTTACCTTCACTTGTTCCTTGATATATTATAAAACCTCCAGGATTTATAAACAGTAAAAGGGTAAAGCATCCAGTACATGTGGGATAAAGGTTTATGCAAAAAACAAATAAAACACAACTATTGATGGAGGCTATTTTGATTGGGAAGTGCATCTAGTTTATTAACATGAGAATGCTATGGTATCTAAGGGAGTGATATTTATTTTTTAGATAGCCTCAGTTATTGTCGCTGCTCAAGGAGGAGCATCCTCCTTCATCCTTTCTTATCAAGCAATTGTGAAAAAGATTCACCCTTGGAGTTTCAACGCTAATATTTATCATGCAAATGTGTTGATGGAGATCTCGAATGTAATAAGGATTGAAACTAAGTAATTTTGGTAATGTTAAATTAGAATATGTATCCAGCACAATAAGAGGAAGTATTCACAGGAATTTCACTGACAGTTTGGAATCAGAATTTTTATTTTCTCGTGTAGATTTTCAAATACCACTAAGTGGCAGCAAAGCATATGACACACAAATTCAACATGATTTTGATTATTTTAATGGGATTATTCTTGGTGTACATTGGTGACCACAACGATTTACAAAATGCTCTAAGTAAACTGTGACGAGTTGCTGGTGTCAATTGTAGGAACTAAAAGTAAGAGGTGTGCACCAAGGATTGAGTATTCAAGGAATGGATATAGCAATGGGGCTTGCTGCATAAACACACAGAATTGTGTTGGAAAATATTTCATGAAATGGGTGTTGGACAGTCTTTCATCAACCGAAAATAAAACTGAGCTAATTCACCTGCAAATTAAATGAGAAAGCAATGGCTCAGATCAAACTCAATTGCATCCAATGGCCAAAATAAATTTTGCGTTGACAACACACAAAGAGCAGTTCAATTTTAAAATTGGTGAAATTGGATATGGGTCAAATATTTGATGGCTCAGAGGAAGGAGTAATCTCGATCAACCGCCCATACTAATTCCGCAGATTGAAAGTGTCCATTGTTTAAGATTTTAAAAATAAGTGAAATTGTATATGGTGCACAAGTCAATACACATGTTGGTTTGATCAAACAAATCAACGTTTCAGAAATATTCCACTGGGAGAATGTGAAGGGAAGTTGGTATTGAAGGAGCTGAGTGGAATTTTTATGCCACAAGCAAATTGATACACGTATGATATTTAGCCAAATAGATCAACGGTTAGAAAGTTTCCCACTAGGGGAAGTTCTATTAGTTTAAGGTTGAAAATATTAGTATAAATATGAAACTATTGATATAATAAATTCAACAAGAGACATGAAAAAGTTCTTTAAACAGCTAGACAAGTTTTTTGAAAATGACATTTTTGAACTAGTAACTTTCGAGAGCTGTTCCTTCTAAACCAAGGTGAAGTTTGAGATATCGAGAGAGGTTTGTATTTAGCACATGATGATATACAAAAACGTATCTCAGGTTTTACATAGGTGATATGGTTTGAGAGAATCAAAGGCATCTTCATAGGTAATATATTTGGGTTTTCAAATCAATGTCTTAGTCATCAAATTCAAAGAACTGTTTAGGTCAAATGATATTGAATTTTTAGAAACTGAGAGATTTTTTCATTCACCACAGGACAATATTCAAAAAAATCCTTCAGTTTCACACAAGTATCACATATTTGGAGTACAAAAGAATCTTCAGAGCGTATTTTTCTAGAAATGTGAAGTTTACAGTCCGAGTCATCAATTTCAAAATCCGATCCTGAGGAGATGGAGGTGAATCGGAGAAAAAAAAGACATGGGTTTTGACGAGAACATGGTCAATCACAATAAACTCTCTTATATTTCATAGATATGTCACCAGTTGGAATATGCAGGAGGGGATTTTAATCCTATTTTTTAGTAGTCCGCATCATATTTATGTTTTATGTAAATCGTGATAAATGTGCCACGCTAGAGTTTGTTAGAGTTTTGTTTTTCATTTTGTAACTAATTTCAACCCTATCTCAAGGTCAGCCTTGAGGGTCTAAGAAATTATAAATGTGCTCCCCACAGAGGGATAAGTGGTTGGTTGGTTGGAACCTGTAAGACTATTGTGTTTACGAAATTTTGATTTGCTTTAAGACAAGTTATAGAGACGAATGCTAGTTATTTGAATGCAAGAATTCTAGTGTATTTCTCAATTACAGTCTGTAATTTACTTTCTTTACATGCATGTACTTCATGTTATTTCTTTTCATTATGTTTTCTTCATGTCTTTAACTTAGTGTATAATGATTTAGAATTCATATTCTTATGCTTCGACCATTGTTCTATACATTCAACAAATGTTTCATCCAAATTTGGTGTAGAATTCATTCTTGCAGTGCTCTACATTGATGGAATTTCATTGTTCTTCATTTTCCACTAGACCCAAAACATATTGTCTGTAATCAAAATGCTACCTTTCTCTTGTAAACATTTACTGTGCAAACTGATCTGTGTTTCTTGGTATTTGTGACTCCATAGCCCAATACATCTTTACCTTATTTCATACACCAACATCTAAATTCCATTCCGTGACAATATATCTAGACTTGTTATGTATTTGTGAGAGATACCTCTCTGGAATTGGAGAATCTAGCTCCCTTTCCTAAAGAGGTTCTGTTGTTACCTTGGGGTCTTCCTTTCCGCAACCTTTGGGTGCGATTCTGAGTGCTAACAAAATGGTGCCATTGATGGTGACAAAATTAAGGATCATCCCCCAGAAGAATGACAAATATTCAAAGGAGAAAGGGTTTCTGTAGGAAAAGAAAGACTCCTACATGTGAAAAAGGTTGTATCATTTTTCCTGGAAACTCCACTGAAAGATTATGGAAGGTGACTCCACTGGGGAGACTGGTGGTCAGAAAGATAGATATGGGGAGAGGTTTCAAATCTTCCCTAGATATGAACAAAAGTTTTACATTTGACTGTTGATAGTGAACAATGGTTAGACATCAACAAGGTCATGTCTCTTTTCACCTGTAGACTCCATCTGCAAAGAATCCATTCTTCATAATGTTCTATGGTAGCTCCACTATCAAATAGGGTTGCAAAGTTTGAGGAGTTGATTTAGTTTCTCCACCATCAATATTACTTCTCATACTACAAGGTATGCTCCTATGAATCTTGCTATCATTCCTGGTTATCCCAATCGAATACCTCCTGTAGATTGGAAAACATATCTTCCAATATTCAAGGATCAAAAGGGTGATGATGCTATCATTCATTTGTTTAGATTTCATAAGAATATACATAAGCTGGGGTTTGGATGGCATGAGGATCTTTAATGAAATTATCCACGATTGGTTTAGAAGAAAATTCCGGGTCATGGTATGAGGGATTACCATCAGGAAGTTTGTCCTCCCTTAAATACTTTCACACAGTATTTCATGAACATTTCAAATATCAGTATCCTTCTATGCTGTCAATTCAAGAAAATCTGTTAGTGAAGAAAATCTCATTGCAACCGAAGATCAAAAGGATGAAAAAAAAAGTGGACAGTAAACACGTTGAAACTGACTATTTTCCTTTGTGTTTTTCTTCATTTGAGTGGTTAAAAAGGAGACTTAGAGTTTTTGATAAAAAAAAATTGAGATTGTGGATGAATGTATAAACTTCCTTGGAATGGATGATGACCAAGAAGAGCACTTATGAAACCAATCCCAGTCTATAAAAAAACCAGCAGTATGCAATGAAAAGTTGAATAACGAAGAAGAAGATGAGGGTTCTCAAATGGATGTTTCTTTTTTTTTTTCAAATTCAGAAATTTTTTGTCAAAAATAAATTTGTTTGCTTAATCCTGTTGAGGAACATAGTGATATCTCTTTTGAAATGCATGGAAAGAATGAAGTTGTAAAATCAGAAATTTTTAATGAATTTGTGGAGGTCTTGGTTGAGATTTTCCATGAACATTATTGTCAAGGATATTTTGAAAAACAATTTGACAATTTGCAAAGGTAGTTACTTTTTGAGAATCCTTCTCATGGTAAGGAAATGATAGAATTTTTTGAAGATTGTCATTGTTTTTATGATCATGTGGAAGAGTACATGGAGAATCTCGGAAATGGTACTGGCTGGTTATATCTCTACCGTAAGTATCAATTTATTTATTATAACTTTGTGCCATTAAGT
>LPNX011096922.1:143406-181616 GCA_001517045.1 Pseudotsuga menziesii | reverse complement strand
TCAAAGATCTTTTTCAAATCTTTCTTTATGGATGCTATATAGCTCTCATTGTTCCCTGTCATCAAAAGATCATCTACGTACACCACAAGATACACAACAAAACTTCCAACTTTCTTTATAAACAGTGTTGCATCATCAAGATCAAAATGTTTGAAATTTAACTTCAAAAGATGCTCAGTTAACTTTTCATACCATGCGCGAGGCACTTGTTTTAGTCCATACAAGGATTTGACAAGCTTGCATACCTTTTGTTCTTTTCCTTTCACAACAAAGCCTTCTGGCTAAGACATGAAGACATTCTCTTTCAAGTCTCCATTCAAGAAAGCAGTCTTCACATCCATTTGATGAAATTTCCACCCTTTCTGAGCAACTAAAGAGAGTAAGGTTCGGATGGTATCCCATTTTGCTGTAGGAGAAAAAGTTTCTTCATAGTCAATTCCTTCTTTCTGTGCATAGCCTTTTGCTACAAGCCTCACTTTGTGCTTGTCAAGTGAGCCACTGATTTGTATTTGTTCTTGTACACCCACTTGCAGCCAATTGGTTTGGTTCCAACTGGAGGGTCAACCAGCTTCCAAGTTCCATTCTTCATGAGTGCATCATACTCATTCTGCATAGCTTCTTTCCACTCAACACGAGTAGAAGCTTCTTCAAAGGAAGTTGGTTCAAAGTTAGCAGATAAATTAAATTCACAATCAAATGATACATCCATGTCATCACCTAAATTATCTGCTCCTCCTCCATCTTCATGTCTTTTTGTACTTCTCGTTCCCATCTTTCCAACTTCATCTGGATGGACACTTTCAAGTGTCTTTGTGGCCCATCTAGGAATCTTCCGTGATGGTCCTGGTTGATCAGCTGGTGGTGCTTCATCATTGATTGAGATTATTTCAATTCTCTCAATCACATCATCCAGTTGAACCTCTTGTTCAAGTGAAGTAGCAGGAACTTGTTCATGCGGGGGAGTTGGTGCTTCATATGGAAATTCCAAAGGTTGATCCAGAATAGGAATCCCCCCTTCAAGGTTTGGAATTTCATATTCATTTTCAGAATATGTCTTTGGATGAGGATAACTTTCCAAATGATCAAGCTGTCTCTCAATGGAATGGTCATTTTTATTAGTTTCAAGAAAAATGACATCTCTGGAAATAACAAACTTCTTGTTTACCTCATCATACAAACGGTATGCCTTGGAGTATTCTTCGTACCCCAGGAAAATGCATTTTCTGCTTCGAGCACCAAGCTTGTTTCTTTGCTCCTTTGGAATCAAGGCATAACAGGTGGAACCAAAAAATATAAGATGCCTGACTAAAGGGAGATGGCCAGACCACATTTCATGTGGAGTCTTGTTATGAAGAGCATTTGAGGGACTTCTATTTCTCAAATATGCTGCACATTTTACTGCATCACCCCAAAACATTAATTTTACATTTTTGAAAAACATCATTGAGCGAACCATATTCATTATGGTTCTGTTCATTCTTTCTGCTACACTATTTTGTTGAGGATTGTAGGGAACGGTAGTCTGATGTGCAATTCCATGTTGACGAAGATAATCTTCAAAATCATTTGAAGTGTATTCTTTCCCATTATCAATACAAAGTGTACCAATTTTTTATTGTGCTTGTTTTTCTATCAATGCATGAAAGTATTTGAATGTTTGAAATGCTTCTGATTTTGTCTTTAAACAGTAAATCCAGCACATTCTTGAGTAGTCATCAACAAATGTCATAATATACTTATTCCCATGAGCAAAAGGAGTTGGCATTGGGCCACATAAATCAAAATGCACTAATTCTAATTTCCTACTTGCTCTGAAATTAGACTCATGGAATGGCAGCTTACTATGCTTCCCTAATATACATGCATCACATTTTCTCTTCTCTTTGGGAATGGTGGGAAAACCATTCTTTCTCAACAAACGAAGACTGTTATAATTTAGATGACCAAATCTTGCATGCCACAATGAACTAGATGACAAATTACCTTCTCCATGCTGAGAGAGGTAGGCATAGTTCTGAACTCTTGCAGATGAACCCTTTAGCTTCAGCAACTTCCCATCTTCGTATCCAGTCATAATGACTTGGTTGTCAGAGGACTTTCTTATTTCTATGATTCCATCAAACATGTGGATGGAATGGCCTCGCTGTCGAATCTCCACCAAGGACAACAGGCTTCTTTGCAACTATGGAAGATAGAGAACGTTCTTCAACAAGAAATCAGGGAATCCAGGCATCTTCAGTCGAATGGTGCCCATTCCCTTTGGTTTAAGACTTGACTTATCTGCAAAGTAAACTATGCTATCTATTGTTTCATTAAGTTCTTCAAAACAGTCTTTTCTAAATTTCATGTGTGATGTTGCACCAGTATCAAGCAGCCAACAATATTTGTAAGAAGAAAGTGAAGTCATTTCATTAATTCCAAGATTACAATGTGCAACAATACAAGAATCAGAGGATTTACTAGCATCTTGGTCATCTTTATTCTGGTTCTGTTTGTCTTTGATGGAGTCCCATGAAGCCCAACACTGATCTGATGTGTGTCCAGTATTTCCACAATGCTTGCACTGCAAATCTGATCTTTTGTTTCTGCCCCCTCTGCCTCTGAAGTTTCTTCTTTCTCTGCCTCTCTCTTTTCCAGAGAGAGTGGCACCAACAATAGATGCAAAAGAGTGCATCTTTTATGATGAATCTGCAGCTAAAACAAAAAAAAGAAAGAGTAAAGGTGCAGGTCTAAGTCTCTACCACCTTCCTCAAGCTTTAAAACAATGCCAATGATAATCAGTCTTCAAAGCGGTCACAACAAACTGCAACAATCTTCTCCTATACTGGTCACAGTTTCGAGCCTATGAGTGGACTCAAAATGCAGCTACTTTACAATCAAATTATGCAGTTGATTATTGTTTATTCTAGAGTGATATTACATATGAACTACATTTTAATTAAATCAATAACTTGCAGCATAAGTCGCAGTACTCTACAGAGAAGAAATAACTCTGATGGAACAAAAGTTTACAGCAATTCTTCAGACTTCAATACTTCAGTATTCAAGGCAGCCACACCAATGCTTCAGCTTCTATTCTTCAACGGGGAACTCTTCTCAGCTCTCTGTTTCACACTCCAGTTTTGTTCAATGTTCCAGCAGTATGCAGCTAGCTCCAATACGCAGATTCAAACTCACAGCCCAATACGCAGCACACATATAAAAAATATACTTAGAGTTTCCAATTAAACTCACAGCTCAAATATGCAGCATATAGATATAGACTCTGATATTACACGCAGAAAGCATATATACAACATCCAATATTACATGCAGCATCTACAACTCCAATACTCAGCATCTACAACAACAAACAAGCTATGGGAAAGAGTGTAGATGAAAGGTCGCGACAATATTACACGCAGGTAACTCCACGGCAGTACTCATGAGCTTACATGATCTTATACGAGCTTACACAAGCATCACACAATTGAGAAAGGTTCTGAATATACACTATCATGAAGTTGAAGAGAAACCTCCAACGCATTCACGCAGAAGCAATAGGCCGCAACTCTTCAACAGTCTTCAACGCATTCACCGCGGTGTTCAGAAAATTAGGGTTTCCTTCCTCCATGCTATTTCAGCGTTCAACGCAGTCTTCAACAGGCTTGGTCTCTGTTCATACTCCTTCACGCAAACTCCACGTGATTAGGGTTCTCGATATCAGAACAACACAATCCAACGCTGAAGAAGATTCTCGTAGTCTTCACGCAGTGCACAGCTTCACAGGTTCAGTCTTCAACGCTCACAGTATATCAGCATGCAATATATCAGTCTTCAATTGAATATTTATATTTGAGATTGTCTCTCACACATAAATCATTCGGTGGAAGTGTGACGGAGGAAGAGGTCGGGGCTATGGTTTCTGAGGCCGATTTGGACAGAGATGGTTACATCGACCTATCAGAGTTTGTGGCTCTGAATACCGATCGCGCAGTGAGCTGCTCGCGCAGGTTATAGGATTTAAAGGATGCATTCAATATGTTCGACATTGATGGGGATGGATCCATTTCCCCCGATTAACTTCATAAATTTTTGAAGATCCTGTGAGAACAGTGCACGAGGATCGACTGCGAAAATATGATAAAAGGCATGGATTCAAACGACGATGGCCAAGTCAGCTATGATGAAGAGTCTCACAACTCAGGGACAGTGTAGCAGGTCACAGCCATCATGGAAGATTAGGGTTTCAGTACACCAAAAAGAGCCCACAAAAAAAATTAGGGTTTAAGACAAATCCATCTCTCCAACACATCATACCATAGCAAGAGATATCAACGCAGATATCAAGAGATATCAGCGTAGTTACACGCAGTATTATTTCTCCAATACTACAGTCTTCAAATTCTAAAATCCCTCATGAAATCGCATCTCTATGAGAAATTTTGCAAACGGTATCATTCCTCAATGCAGGTCGAGAAGAGAGCAGTCTGGAAAATGATAAGAGAATAACGCATACAAATGAATGCGCACAGGCTGGCAAAGAGAAACGCATGCAAATGGCAGACTGACGGAGCAGGAAAAATGCCAGGACTGAAATGCAGCCAGGCAGGAGTTACGGCAGATAGCCAAGCTCTGATACCACATGTTAGGTATAACTCCCGATTCTATCTTATTCCAATGCTAATGCATATATTTATACATTTCAAGCGGTGGTTGAGATTCCGACCAGCCTATCCATATTCCTACGTAATTGTTCAGCTTCCTATTCTTTATTTATTTATTTACAATATATAATCCCTACGGATTATATTCTAACAAAGATGATCCTTCCTTTTGGAATTATGGGATCAATTCTAAGGATGATCAATCCCAATTGAGCTAGATGCTGTGATTATGATTCCATATTATCAATACTACTCCCCCTTTCGAGGGAATTCCTTACAGACAACACAAAGATTGTCTCAGAAGTTTTCAAACTTCACACAATAAAGAGACTTAGTCAACACATGTGCAACCTACTCATATGTGCTCATATATTGGAGATTTATAGCTCCCTTCTACACCATGTCATGAATATAGAAGTACCATATTTCTATTTGTTTTGTCTTATCACAGAACACATGGTTCTCTATCATCTTCATGCAACTTTGGTTATTTCATAGAATTACGGTAGCATCCATTTCTAGATCGAACATATCCAATAACAAATTCCGAATCCATATGGATTCACAACTGGAAAAAAAAGATGCAGTATATTATGCTTTTACAGTGCTCAGAGAAACACTGGATTGCTTCCTGCATAGCCATGAGATCATGGCTGACCTCATACTGAAATATCCTCCTATAGTGATCTTTCTATTTGAGATGGTTCCTACCCAATCTGAATCTGTATAACCATATAGTCTAAAGTCATGATCTCTAGTATAACTGAGACCATAGTCTATTTTACCTTTTAGGTACCTCATAACATGGTTTGCAACTACCAAGTGAACAGGTATGGGTTCAACCAGATACTTACTTAAAGTGTTCACAGCAAAGAATATATCTGGCTGAGTATTCGTCAGATACATCAATAAACCAATGATATGTCTGTATAGTGTCACATCCACTAATTCTAATGAAGCATTAGCCAACAAATTCAATACTGTATCCATGGTTCTGGCCATGGATTTACATTCCAACATGTCAAACCTTTTCTAGATTCCTACTACATACTTCCCTTGGTTAAGTAATATTTCCTCTAGTTTCTTCTATACTTCAAGACCTAGAAAATAATTCATCAAGACAAGGTATTTCATCTTCAATTCTACAACGAGATTCTTCTTACACTCTGATATTTTATTCTCATTACCTGTCAGGAATAAGTCATGCACATACACCAATAATATGATAGGTTCATTATCCATAACCTTGAAGTAAAGGTTAGGATTAACCTTACTTTTGGTAAAGCCCATGCTTGTAAGATGACTATTGATTCTTCCATACCAAGCTCTTGGATATTGCTTCAATTTGTAAAAATCCTTCTTCAATTTACATATATGTGTCTTCTATATTTGACTTCAAAACTTTGTGGTTGTTCTATGTACACCTCTTCTATAATAACACCATTTAGGAAGGATGTTTACACATTCATCTGATGTAACTTACATTTTGTCTTGGCTGCTAGTGCCATGATGGTTCTGATAGGAGTGTACCTTTCTACAGGAGCAATTGACTCTTCATAATCAATTCCTTCCTTTTGGGAGAATCAACGAGCCACAAATATGGCTTTGTGCTTCTCAATACATCCATTTCCTGTATGGTTTATCTTGTAGATCCATTCAGAAGATACCACACTTTTTCCTTCTTGCTTGGGAACTATTTCCCATACATCATTCTTCATTATGGATTGGTATTATTCCATCATAGCTTCTACCCATTCTTTATTTTGAAAATATGCTCCAAAACAAGTATGTTCTTTGTCTACAAGATCACACATCAAAGCCACATAATTAGGAAATGGATTTGGCCTCTTGCTCTACCTTATGGATCCTTCTAGATCACCATACCTTTTTTTTCTTTGAATAATATCATGGGCCCAAGTAGGATTTCTCTCATGGGAGATATTCATGTGGGGAGGTTCTTGGGGCTCCAACATATCATGTTTTTTTCAGAATATCATCATCAAGAGAAGGTGCAACTTCCTTTATTAGTTCAACAACTTTGGGAGTTACAACTTTCTTGACTTGTATCTTCATCAAAGGTTGAATTCTTCATGATCAATCTTTAGGCCTAGTATACCTATGACTATCTTTCTTGCATGTGGTAGGATTTTTATAGTTTTATGTGAGCAATAGTTCTATGATATTATAGAATCATGGATCAAGGATGCTTCTAAGTGACCTCTCAACTCATATAGGACACCTTCTACTGACAGATACATATTATAGAGAAAATATTGTTGGATTTCCCCCCCTGTGATCTAGGTTCATCCCCTCTCCTTGGTCAACGCAAAAAAGCCCAAGATATCGTCCCAACGGAGCAGAGCCCAGCCGACAGCACCTGTGACACAGATGTCATCTCACCTGAGATATCTCATTTCCTATGGGTAAATTCTAGAACCAAGTTTCTGCAGTTTGTGCGGGAGGGTGTTTAAGTCCTTGGCCCTACGCCAAGGTTTCCAATGAAGACCAAGAAGGTGGGTTGGTGGTTTTCACTTTATATATCAACACTAAAGTATTACTCGCCCTTATTTATGCAATATTACACAAATGCACAATGAACATACATCACAATCATATTCATTACTTGAATTATGACAATCATACAATTATCTCTTTAAAGCACAATAACCAATCAATCAATTAACACAACAAATATGCACTTGTCTATGCTACTCAACATTCACACATATACAGAACATGTAACGTGGAAACCCATCTGGGAAAAAACCACAAGGTGATGTTCCTCTGGCATTGGAATGAGGAAATAGATGCACCTTTTGTCTGTACATAAAGCTACATACTTTGTTCAAGATATTCTCTTCTATCTCTATAGACTTCTCCTCCCTCTCATTCTCTTTGTTCTTCTCTATATTTATTACTCTACTCTACTCCTACTCGGTGATCCACACATAGCCTGGATTGACTCGATCATCTTTATCTCTCTGCGCACTCAACTATAGATCCACTACTATGATGCACTCAAATATCCAGAGTTACTTACTCAAAGTTGTTGTATCCTCTGATAAGCTCAAAATCATCTAAAACATGAACTAGCTAATATGCCAACTGATTAAATAGATAACCCATGTACAACTTGGGTTTCTCCTTTTATATCCTTATTACAGACTCGATATATTCTCATACATGCTTGTTATAGACTCAATAATGACTCAATATAGACTCTAACTAACTCGTCTTTAGTCGTTATCCTAACCGACTTACTATCCTCAGCCCACAGGCTATCTTTCCTATTCTAGAAATATGTGACCAAAAAGGTGCTATTGACCTAACTTACAAAAATACCTTTAGATGCGTGGTTTCTGCTGGCTCCATCCGAGCTCGTACCCATGATCACCAAGGGCTACTGCTTCCTCAGCATCATTCCTTACTGTCTCTTTTTGGTTGTTACTTTATCTGCATGCATTCCTCCATGAATATTCTACCATGTCATCACATATCTTTCTCTATACTTTCCTCATAGCTTACAAAACTGGCATAGGTTCTTTGTCCCATTCCTTCCCTTCACCTTTCTCCTTATATTTTCTCTTATTTTTCAACATCATATGCTTCTCCTTTGATTTTGTTTCCTATGTCGTAGGTCCTTCCTCTTCTTCCTTGTAATATTTGTTCTCTTACTTAGGAATAATTCTATACGAATTCTACCTTTTCTGTCTCGGGCCCAACAAGCCTCCAACACTCACCTGTGGCTCGTACCAAGCCACATGAGCTACTACTCCATAAACTGATTTGCGCGAACTTTGTTCTGAAATCTTACATGATTTTCAGAAACTTCTCTTTTTCTGTGTGCACCTCTTCTTTGACTTTCTGCATGTGCTCCACCAGGTCGGAACTGATGCGTTCCAGCATGCTACTTTCCACCAAGTCCTTTATGTCATGCACCTTCTGGTTCACATGATGAATTAGCCCTTTGACCCTTTCTACTTCTTCCTATAACTCCTATACCTTTTCCTCATGTTTCTTCTACTATGTGCACAGTGTAGTGGTTTGTTGTCGTGGGCTTTGTATTTCTACGGTTTTGACCTTTTTCTTCTCCAAGGGAAGTTGTTTTATCTCATTCCGTATATTCACGATATTTGCTTCTAGCATAGTGAGGTCATTTTCAATCTTTTGCAATTTCTCATCATCTAGGAGAGTCTCCCAAGTTTGGGATACTGGGTTGATAACTTTAGCACATATATGCTCTGTTTCCTATATCCTTTTTGTGGCCTGAGTGGCTGCATCACGTTAGCTTTCCAACACATCTGGTGGGGTGCTGGGAATTTGTTGCACTTCTAATTCAGTAACCTTCTTCTTAGGGTAAAAAATGCTTCTAATTCGGTTACCTTATTCTTAATCTCAACGACTATCCTGCCCAACCTAAGGACCTTGTCTTTTGATGGCATGTCAGGTGATATTTCCTCATCAGCCACATTTGAACAAAAAATATTAATGATGTGGGTAATCTTCTGCTTACTTTTTTCTTCTTTCTTTGCTTCTTGGGTGGTCTTTTGCAGTTTGGCCTTGAGTTTGATGAGACCCTTTACTGAGTGCTTTACCTATTTTTCAAGAGTATTTCCTTGTATCTGAATCTACGTAACCTCTCCTCTTTGTAAAGCATGTACATTTTCAATTGTACCTTTGAAAAATCTAGGAAAATTGGGGAGGTATTATTATGTACCTCATTGGGGTCCAGGGCTCTGAATTCCAACCCTTATTTTCCTAACTGTACCTTGTTGGGGTGGTCTTTTCTGGGATGCAGGGTTTCCTGCATTTTGGATGTGCCAGGGGCATCCTGCGTTAGAGTTACTTGCAACATGCGCTCTACTGTGAGTTTGATTGCTTCAATTGTTTTTCAAAGGTCATTTAACCTATCTGTAATGGAAATAGTGCACTTAGTGGTTCCACTTCCTACAAGAGTCATCGAACTATGCCTACGTAGCTTTTTGTAATGCCTCTTCCAGGGCTGCGATTTCTTCCTCATCCATACCATACGTATTGCCTTCTTTGTTAGCCCTTCATTTTTTTGTGACTATTTTGGTTGAACTTCTGCATTCTAAGCCTTCATTTGTTGGTTTTGTAGTGGTGGATCAGGCTCGGGTTGATCGGTCTGATAATTTCTGAGCATTGTTACATCATCCTATTGGGTTCTCTTCTCTTCAAGGGTTGGTGAGCCCGGATGTTTCCAATCCTTTGGCCACTCCCGAACAATGGTATCTAGAGCCTTGGATATGAGAATATATTCTATGGGACACCACTTTTTTTGGGGGTCTTTGCGTCCTTGGATGTACACGTAGTGGGATGATAACTGAAAATTGATAGAATGTTGAAACCTAGAGTGGTAGTTCCACTCAGCCTTACCTTTTGTTTCATCAAGTCTCTCAAGGCTTCATTATGAAAAAAGAATTTGGTGTTGCTACTCAGCTATTGGTCATCGTCAGGAGAGAACCATAAGTTTTGGTATCACGTTCCTTGACATACTACTAGTAATTCTACATGTTGATAATATGCAGGTTCGGACCATACAGTAAATGAGATCAGAATTATCAACCAAGCATAATGGAAAGGAGTACCTTCTTCCTGTGCTGAAGCAACATCGCAGAGCAGCTCATTTAGAAAAAAAAAATTATAATTTGAATTGCACTCCTTCCACCCAAATTGCATCCAACATTATTATTCCTGCAGTACATTGTTGTGGGATTGAGACACATAGGAGTTTATGTGTCAAAATTGTGGCCGTCATACGAGTAGTAGGGTCCTTAATGGATGAAATTAGAAATTTGTCACCAGAGCTGGCCAGGTTATATTTTTCCTAGGTCTGTGCAATATTTTCTGGGAGCTCTCCTTCCCAAAAGGTCTCTTTAGGGTCATGTCCAACTCCTGACAAGCCCGTGATTACTGAAATGAGATCAACATCAATTGAGTGTGGCCTATCTATCCACAGGAAGACTACATGAAAGAATACTAGTAATTGTTTTACATAGGTATCCATTTCTCAAGTCCTGCCAAAATGTGGCATAAAGAGAAGTGATAGTAACCCCAACTACTCTAGTCCACTTTCCCATTGCATTGGGACAAACCGGTTTGGAAATTCCAGGGAATCGCGTACCAGTTTTATACAATTATTCCTATCCAATTCGTTGATTCTACTGGTGTCAAAGTATTGAAAGGCAAGGTTAGCCAGTTGAGGCATGATATTGTGCAGGACCTCCTTATCTTTTAGTTTCTTAGCTCTTACTAGTGTAACCTTGACTGTGGTAGGGATGGTAACTGGTGACACATCAGTTCTTCTCGATGGTCGATAAGGTGGTAGTAAGTTCTTGGTTTCAAAGTCGTCTTGCTCCTCATGGGTCGGTGGTGTTGCTGAGGATTCCTTGTTCCTTGGATTCTTCATTGCCCGCTTCCCCTTAGGGCCTCGGGGCATTTAGGACTCCTGTACTCTACTTTTTTCGGAGGACCAGGGTGGAACTTGGCCCATAGCTAGTCGAGGCTAGTTCCTTGGGGTTCTATGTTGTGTACCACACTGCATTGGAGTATTGGCTAGAATTGTCACAAGGGAGTTAACAGTGACTACCATAATGGATATGAATTGGTTTCTTCTTATTGAGTAGCTCACAATACTTCTTTCTCTAGGTCTTAACATAGTGATTCCAAATAATGGAAACAATGTAGATTATGAAACAACAACTTTCTGACAATTACTGTTTGCATGAGTGTTATGAACTTAGAAAGTACTCCCTCTTTTGAACGGATCGATGTGACAGTATGTGATATTTAAGGAAACTTTCTCGACATGCCATGATTGAGTTGGCCTTTTAAAAGGCGGTTATTTTTATTTATGGTGGTTATTAAATAAAGGTACAACATCCAGTTCTACGGAGATTCCCGAATCAATGAATAACAAATATGTTGTGAGTACTTTTACTTAATTATCATGCCAATCATGGTAGTTTTTTAAGACAATATACTGTCAATTGTTTGTCATGTTTTTCGCTGGGGTTCTCCACTCCTACTGCCACACTACTTGTGACTTGGTTCTCCTTTTTCTCTCTCTTTTTTATGTCCTTTTTAACAAGGTGTCGTGTATTTTCACATGTGCAATCTCTTTCCAGTTCACAAATCCCTTCTGAAACATGGAGATTATGGCGATTGGATCACTATCCCTTAGATCTGTCATGATATTATACCATGCCGTGTAGTTATGCATAGTTATGCTACATTGATGGAGGTTCATGTCCGCAACAGTTATCTCTACAAATATTTTCTCCCTTCTTACCTGTAGCATGACATCGATTGTTGGATGTTCGCTTGCAAATTCAAATATCTGGGTAAAGTTTACAATTAAACTCTCTCATTCTACAGTTCCTTATCATAGTTCCTCTGAGGTGTACCAATCTCTTGGCACTATTTCCAAGGTGTGGATGAATTGGTGAACCCATTCCTATTGTGGATATGCTTTCCAAGCCATGCGATAATGCTCAATATGTTTTCCAGGATCTGACAATCCCGTGTATTTTTACTCAGCATAACTGATCTCATCTCCAAATATAATCTCCATTCATATTCGACATTGTGTCCATTTAAACATAGATTGTTTATGTGTACCCCACCATCTAGCGGGTGTAGCTTTCAACATATAGTCCAGAGAGGACAATCTCTACGATTCTATGACCTTCTCTTCAAATTCTTCCAAGAAGGATGCAAGGTTAGGAAATCCTTCATACATGGGCAACGCGCTTGCTTCGAATCCTACCCTTACAACAAATCTTCTAATTCTCACACATCTGAGCATGGAGACTTCATGCAGCCTATTCTGCCAGTTTTCTAGGGCTTCGCTTGAGTCAGATGTGCACAAACTCATGCTGCGCCAACTCAAGTTTCCATCAACTATGGGTTTAATATAATATTCCTTCGAAGACATAATGTTATATAGTTGGTCCAGATAATTCTCTTTCCCTTCGCTATTCACATGCTCCACATATTGCTTACCTTCAATGGGATCAATGGGGGCAACCACTCTCATTTTAGAATCTTCAAAAGACAAGATCCTTTTCTTGAATTTTATGATGGTTTGCTTGTCTATTTCCCAATCAATCCCTAGAAGTGCAGGGTAGGGGTTTTTGTCATCCACAATGTCAATGACCTTGAAGTTGGAATATGTTCTCAAGCCTTTGATTTCCATGAGTACTTGGGATAGTCTACCAGTTGGTAGCAACTTCGACTGGTTTGCAAGCCTTAGATGAATAGGAGACCAGTCCAGTCGCGGCCTATTCATGCTTTCTCATGTCTTTCTTGTCAATATATTGACATCTGAGTCCAAGTAGAGTATGATATAGTCCATATCATAATCTTCTATCTGTGTGGTCATTTACAATTTTTGGCTTGTCTACTATTTGCTTCCGACTTGATTGAATCTTATTTTAGGGTGCAGGTCTTCTGTGTTGTCTTCTATGAGTGATGTCAATTCTGCGACAACATCTTTGTCATGGATTAGTTCTGAACAAATTTTGAAAAATTCCTTGAGCTTACTAACCTTATTAGCGGGAGGCCTTCTGATTAGTTGTTCAAATATTTCAGGCATAGCTCTCACTTGTCTAGATGTTGACGACTGATTGGTATCAACAAATTCTTTTTGCACCTCCAAGAAGACTTCCTTCTCCTATTGGACATCTAGAGGACCTTTATTTTGTGCTGCAGGTCACACCTATGGATGTCCTTGCAGTGTATTTTGGTCTGCTCCCGTCGTAGCACCTCCTCTTGTAACCACAACAAGGTTGGGTTGTCTTGGTTCAGCAGAAATAATTTGAATATTCAGATTGGGATTTGGATTCAAATTCTGCACTAGGTTGGGGTTAACGACAATTCTATTCTTCCATTTTGCAATGAGCTGTAGACATTGTCTGACATGTGATCAAATGTGCTACAATATGTACAATTTTTAATGGGACTTTGACAATCTCGGGAAATGTGTCCTAGATTCCCACAACTATAGCAAACAACTTGGCCTCTTCCTCGACCAAATCCTCCTCCTGATTATTGTCCTCGACCTATACAGTTCCCACCCTCCCTTTCCGGAGGGTATTGTTGTTGTTGAGGATATTGGTTTGACTAATATTACGGTTGAGGATATTGTTGTTGTTGAAACTACGCAGGATGATACTGAGGCTGTGCTCGTTCATATTGCATTTTTTTCTCATTATTCATTAGGTAGGTATCCATTGTTTTCTCTTGGAGTAGCTAAAATGCTCTGCAATCATTCTCATCATGACCTACCGATCTGCAAAATTCACAATACAAACTGGCAGGTGCACTTACAATCTTCTACAAGTACATACATTCGTCGAACTTGTGACCTCTAGTCTGGCATACTCTACACCAAGGAATTCCTTAGGTGTTTAATGGGTTTGGAGAACCTTATACAACATAATTCATGAGCACCAGGAAATTATCCTTATTGTGCCCATCTATTCTGCACCTGGTACACTATAGTTCCTCCTGAACTTCCTTTCCTCTTTTTATTTCTTGGAGTTGCACGGTAAGACTGGCCACCTGCAACTAAATTTCCATCATGCTTGAGCTAGTGTCTCCAACTAGAGAATCTTCGAAACTCATGGCTATCTCTAGAGCCTTTGTCTGCGACACAATTTTTTGTTGTATCAACGACGTTCAAATTTTCGGCAACAAGGAAGCAATGAACCATTCCTTGTGTTGCATGTATGACATTTGGAAACTCACCTTGGCCATTAATATCTTAAATCTCTGGTCAAAATCCCAAACAGATTATGTCGGTAGCTTCTTGATCTCTTTGGTCTTAGTGATGCATTGTGATTCGGACTTCAGTTTCTTAAATTCATCAATCAAGACAAGTTGAATCTCAATGAGTGTCTTTGGGACCACTCCCACTCATATTATAGAGAAATTCATATACCAGTCTAGTGCATGACCTCGTAGAGTCATGATCATTTGTTCTTTCTTGATGTTTTGTCCTGGATCTGTCGTACAGTCCAGACAGAGTCACATAGAAACCAGTTTTGTTCTGGGTCTTCCAACCCATTCCCATTGAATATTGGGAGCTTAATGTCAGTTCCAGCCATTGGATTGATCGGTACTGTATTAACTGTTGGTACAGTATGAACAAAATGTGGACTAGTCGGACTTCCTTTTCTGCTATTTATAGCATTAGAACTACTCATATTTACAAAAATACTTGGATATTTCTCTGGTGGTCTTACGTCTGGTACCATAGGTGAGTTTTGTACACACTCTTATTCCAGAGCTTCAGTTGACTCCTTAGAATCTTCGTCTCCTTATGATGTTGGCTTATACTCCTCTTCCTCGTCACACGAGCCTTCATCTAGGTACGATGTGAACTTGTAGCCTTCTTTGTCTTGCTCTGCGTTGCTACTGCCTTGTTCGAACAAAGTTTTTCGTCTTTTGCCAGACTAGAATCTTCTTGCACTTCTGAAGAAGTCATATTCTAGTTTAGTTCCACTTTCCCATGGGAACATCTCACTCTAGGGTTCTGCCGAGAAATAGCCACCCTTTTCTATTCAATCTATCAATCACATAATTCCCTTTTCACATATAAGTATTTTTATCCATGTCTTCCAAGATTAGAGATATCAACTGTGTGGTCCTTGGAAAATTTTTCTCTCAGCCTCACTATATGAGATTATCATATTGACAACAAAATCAGTGATATATCCTTCTATGATACTGTCTAGCCATAATTCCACAGTCTTTGATATAGGGTTGTTGATTCTTTTCAACTACTCAATCAAGAACGGAGTCCACTTCATCGGTTCTCTGACTTGAAAGTTCTTTTTCTGGGTTTCCAACTTAGAGAAACATTCGTACAACAAAATGGGGAACTCAACAATGAAAATCTCATGGATATCTAAATATATGTAGTGTTCTTACCACTTCGTCAGTGTCCACCGAGATCCTTCACTTTCTTTTCATGCAAACTCTAGCTCTTTTACGTCCACCCAGTTTTGGATATCCAGTTTTGTAAGATGTCAGAACATATCCCTCAACAAAACACTTTAGGGTCCTGGAAATAGAACCATTTTTTGGCCTTTCCCCCCTGCGACCCAGGTTCAACACCTATCCTTGGTCAGCGTGACAAAGCCCAAGATATTGTCCTGATGGAGCAGAGCCCAGTCGACAACACTTGTGACACAAATGTCGTCTTACCCGAGATATCTCAGTTCCTATGGGTAACTTCTAGAACCACATTTTTCACAGTTTGTGCGGGAGGGTGTTTAAGTCCTTGGCCCTACGCCAAGGTTTCCAATGAAGACCGGGAAGGTGGGTTGGTGGTTTGCACTTTATATATCAACACTAAAGTATTACTTTCCCTTATTTATGCAATCTTACACAAATTCACAATGAACAGACATCATAGAAATATTCATTACTTTAAGTACATCATTCATATGGTTATCTCTTTAAAGCATAATAACCAATCAATTAATTAACACAGCAAATATGCACTTGTCTACGCTACTCAACATTCACACATATACACAACATGTGACATGGAAACCCATCCGAGAAAAAACCACAAGGTGATATTCATCTGGCATTGGCATGAGGAAATAGATGCACCTTTTGAATATACACAAAACTATAGACTATGTTCAATATCTTCTCTTCTATCTCTACATACTTCTCCTCCCTCTCATGCTCTCTTTTCTTCTCTACCTTTATTACTTTACTCTACTCCTACTCAGTGATACACACACATCCTAGATCAACTCAACCTTCTCTATCTGTCTGTGCACTCAGCTACAGATCCACTACTATGATGCACTCATCGATCCAGAGTTACTTACTCAAAACTGTTGTATCCTCTAATCAACTCAAAATTGTCTAAAATAAGAACTAGCTAATAGTCTAACTAGTTAACTATATAACCCATGTATAGCTTGGGTTTCTACTTTGATAGAATTATTATAGACTTGATATATTCTCATACATGCTTTTTATAGACTCAATAATGAATCGATACAGACTCTAACCGACTCAGCTTCAGTCGCTATACCAGTTGGCTTACTATCCTCATCCCACAGGTTGTCTTTCCTATTCTAGAAATATGTGACTAAAAAGGCGCTATTGGCCTGACTTACAAAAATTCGTTTACACGTGTGGTTTCCACTAGCTCCAGTCGAGCTCGTACCCACAATATCTAAGGGATGTTGTTTCCTCACCATTATTCCTTAATGTCACTTTCTATCTGTTACCTTATCTGCACATCTACCTTGGCAAATATACTACCATTCCAACACATCTCTTGCTATGTAATTCCGGCGTAGCTTACAAAAATGGCGCAGGTTCCTTGTCCTGCACCTTCTGTTTACCTTGCTCCTTATATTTCCTCTTTTTTCGCAACATCCTTCCCTTCTCCTTTGATGTTTTTTCCAATGTCGCAGGTCCTTCCTCTTCTTCCTTGTACTCTTCTTTCTCTTACTTAGTCCCAACGCATATTCTTGAACTTCTACTTTTTCTAAATTCCTGGGAGGTTCTTCTTCTTCTACTACTAAGTTAACATGATGTCTTTTTTTATTCTTCCTCTTAAATTCTTCTTTCTTTGTCAAACAATTTTCGGCAATGTGTCCTAGCTTATCACAATGGTAACATTGACATAGGATACATCTTTCTGCTTCTAATATCCATTTTTATTATTTTTAAAATTCTTCAGAGGATAAGATGCATTATGAGTTTCCTTCTTGAAATGATGATTTTCTTTTCTCCTTCTAGTATGAGTGGTTAGAGAATGATCATCTTCTCTAAGTAGTTCTTCTTGGTTAGCTACTCTAGATTCTTCTTGAATGCATTCTTTCGATAGGATATCAAACTTTAGCCTATCCTTCCTTGCACAGATTGTCTAGATGAAGGAGTCCCATGGTCTAGTAAGATCATTGAGAGCATTCATTACTAGTTCAATATCATCAATCTTGTATTCAATTTCTTCTAGTTGTTCCTTGAATTTAGAAACCCTTGTGAAGTATTCATGGATAGATTCACTCTTTCTGATATTTGTACTTTTGATTAGGGCTCTCAAGTTCATCTTTTGTTTGATGTTTCTTCCTTCATACATTCCTGATAGGGAACCAAACATTTCCTTAGGTGTATCCTTAGAGGATACTTGAGGAATCAAGTGGCCCTTAATTGAATCAACTATGACCCTTTTAGCTTTAATAATGTCTTTCTTGTACTTTTCTTTTTCTTCATCTTCTTCGGGCTCTAGAAAAAAATATCTTGATAAACTTTTTAATATCATTATATTCTAGAATGATTCATATTCTATATTTCCATTCTCGGAAGTCTTCCAAATTATCATTAAGCTTAATGCTTGGAGACATCTTGTCTTGGAGATCAAAAAATGACAAAAAATGAAAATTTCTAAGAAATGAAAAATGTACTCACCAAAATATGTGCTTGACTACGACAAGTATGTGTTAGGATATTTAGACACTTAGGAGTTAGTTAAGATCAACTTGTGTAATATATCCGTTAGGTAAAAGTGTGTTTCTTTAGTATGCATTAGTATGCATTTGTAAATATTATAATCTGATGGTCACGATATGTTCTAGACATAGAGTGATTCGATGGTTCAACTTCTCTTAGATCATACCTACTATTGATCTATGGATTAACACCCGATTGGTCCATGATCTCTATTTAAAGAGCATGGAGGGTCCTTGGCTAGTTGATCAATTATGAGAAGCTCATATGTAACTTTATTTCTTTCGCATAATAAATTGCTCCAAGTAGCTATCTGGTTGGGGGCATGGATTGTTTCCCTCTCGAGGGTTTTAATCATGTGACAAACATCGGTCTGTTGATATTTTATCTATTTGTGTGAAGTAGTTTCTCAAGGTGTTTGGTATTTTGGGAGTACTCTGTGTACCCAAACATGGTATCAGAGCGTTTATGAAGAGTCGCTTTCGATTTTGATCAAGATCTGGAACCGGTGTTGCTGAAACTTTGAAAGGGTTTCTGGTTCTAGATTTTCTATGCATTTGTGGCCTATGGGATCTGTTCCATTGCATTCGGAGCGCCGTTTCCATTGGAAAATAGTTTTCGTTTCATCGAAAACTGTTTCTGTTTGTTCCAGAAACACCCATTTCAGCAAATTTGAAGGTATAATGTTACAGTGACAGATTTGTTTTATATTTTTTTTAAATCTCTCATATTTTATCAGTTTTATTACTAGATATTTATTTTTTTATTCTCAGACTATTGCCTTCCTTGGATGCATATTCTCTTTGTTGTGCACCTTGCGCGATCGCAGTGAATCAGAAATAGTAAGGGAAAGTTTTTTTTTATTGTCTTCTTGGCCTGCATGCTCTTTGTTGTGCACCTTGTGCGATCACAGCAAATTAGAAACATCGAGAAAACTTGAAAATGTAGACTTCCTAGGTAAGCTAACCAAGATCTAACCCCATTGTATGGAAAAAGTTTTTTTGTTTTTTTTTTCATTTTTTTTGTGATTTGCAGGAAAAAAACGGCAAGCACAGAGAATGAGAGAGAAGAGGAAAACAAAAAAAAAAAACCCCTTCCTCTTTCCATTCTTTTATGTACCTTTTAAACTTAGCTCACTTGGTCCAAAGTTGCTTTATTATTTAATAGGTCTTGAGTTCAAGTCTTATTAAGCTACTTTTTAGTGCATGCAATTTCTATTTTCAAGTTACTTTATTGTAAAAGTGCATCTCACATAAATAAAATAAAATAAAAAGTGAGTCACTCAAGTCTTTTAATTTATTGCCACACTATTTAAAAGTAACATTATTGTAAAAGTGAACATCACTTATTCTATAAAAGTGATTCACTTAAAATCAAATTTATTGTAAAGTGATTGTTAAAGGTTGATCTTGGGAAGAGGGGGGTTCTTTTTTTAGTTGGTCAAGTTAATATATGCCACGTCACTATTGGGGACATCTTCAACATTTTCTTTGATCAAGCATAACTTCATCATCCAGAATCAGTTTTCAGTGCCTTTTTTTTAAAACCACATATTTTTTTGATCTATTTACATCAAGATAGTTAGTTTCTATTCTTTCAACCATTAATTTATAGTATGGAATCCCCTTGTGATATTATACTTAGAAGTTCTAACTATTTCTCATGGAAATATTGTATGGAGAATGTTCTATGAAGTAGGGGACTTTTCAGTATAACCTCAGGGAAACAAACAAAACCCACTGATGATGATAAGAAAATTAAATGGGCAAATAGATGTGATGAAGCTCATGGATTGATTGGGATGCCAATCTCTACTGATTTACGATTCCAAATATTTGGAATTGATGAACCTGATCAAACTTGGGAAAAGTTGGAATCTGTGTTTGGTAAACACAATGAAATTTAGGGTCATCAACTTGAGAATGAGTTGATTTTCTTGAATCCAAATGATTTTTCATGAATTCAAGACTATTTATTTAAGTATAAATCTCTTAGACTCTTATGTGCAGAATTCAAGATTAAGAAAGAAGACAAACAATGTATTTATCATATTCTTTTCAAACTTGGACCTGCATATTCTGTTTTTGTGTCTACATTCTACTCCATGAAAGAATCCTTGACTACAGCTAGCTATCAAGGGCCTAGTCTTGAATCCTTTTGTGATTCCTTAATTAGAGAGCAAGATAAGCTCATTCATCTTGGAATAATTAACAATGCAAATACATCTGGGAAATCCTTATTGTCCCAATAGAAAGAAAAGTACAAGCCTCCCAAGAAACAGAATTTTCGCAATAATAAGCCAAACAACAAGGGTGTCAAACCCTCTCAGTCAGCTCTTTCTTTAAAAAACGACAAATGATCCAAGCCAAAAGGAAAGAAAACTAAGCGTCATTGCAATTTTTGTGGGAAATATAATCATGATGAATCTAAGTGTTTCAAGAAGATGGTAGCCTTGGAAGTAGCAATGAAGAAGCACCACATCAGCCTAGATTCATCTTCAGAATCTACCTATCATGGAAATGCACTTTGTGCTTTTGGTTACTATTATACTACATCTTCTTCTTCTAATTCAATTGAATGGCTCATTGATTCTGGAGCATCTTATCATATGGCTAAGGATCAAGCCATCTTTTCTACTATGTATGAATGTAACACCAAGAAAATATTTGTTGGTGATGATAGATCTCTAAGTGTTGTAGGATCTGGAATAGTTCCAGTAGAAAATGGTCATTTCAGTGATGTACTATGTGTTCAAAAAATTTCCTGCAATTTGTTATCAGTCTATCAAATTACTCATTCAGGCGAAGGTAAAACTGTGATGTTTACACCTCACCAAGTTGTAATCAAGGATTTTAAAAACCCTCAAAATGCCCTTGCTATTAGAAGTGTTGATGATATTACCAAGTTGTACAAATTTAACAACTTTGGGTCATCACCTTTTCCTTTAGTTTTTGTTGCTCATAGTGATAACTTGAGCAAACTTTGGCATGAGAAATTTGGTCACTTAAATTATCGCTCATTGCAACAACTATGTAAAGACAATATGGTGACCGGTCTTGAGATGGTATTTTGCAAGGATGGTGTTTGTTCTGGTTGTGTACTTAGAAAACATCACCAGGATAGTTTTGACAAACATGCCTCTTGGAATGCCTCAGTTCCCTTGGAGCTTGTGCATAGTGACTTGTGTGGCCCTCTTCCATCTACATCCTTTTTTGGTTTCAAATATTTCTTAACTTTCATTGATGACTACTCCAGACGCACTTGGGTTTACTTCTTAAAAATTAAGAGCGAAGTATTTAACATGTTCTTGGCTTACAAGGCCCTTGTTGAAAAATAATCTGGTTGTCAAATTATTAAGTTAATATTTGACAATGGAGGAGAATATGTTAACAACAAGTTCACTACTTCCTGCACTGAACAAGGAATCCAACAACAACACACTGTTCCATATACACCACAACAAAATGGTGTAGCTAAACAAAAGAACCACACTTTAAAAGAAATGGCTAATTGTATGATCCAATCTAAGGGATTAAGTCTTCAATATTGGGCTGAGGCCATAAATTGTGAAAATTACATAGTTAATCGCACACCCACTAAAGTTTTACAAGGTATAACACCGGAAGAAGCATGGAGTAAAATTAAACCAGATGTAAGTCACTTTCACGTGTTTGGTTGTGAAGCATGCGCTAGCATTCCGGATGAAAAATGGAAAGCATTGCAGCCTAAAAGTGAAAAGTGCATATTTGTTGGATATTCAGAAGATGTAAAAGGTTATAGACTTCTTCAGCCACATTCTCATGATATAATAATTAGAATAGATGTTAAATTTGATGAAAATATCTTGGCCTGCGAGCCTAACTTGGCGGGTGTGCCGTCTTTGGCCTGCGAGCATGATTCATCAATTATGCCTTCTTCTTCTTCTTCCAACTTCCTTGATAGGTTTCCAACTCTAGTTTCTGATGATGACAGTGAGGATGAAAATCCACCTCCGTCTGCTCATGTTCCTCCAATTGCACCAACACCAATGCTTCCTCGATGGGTGTGTTCAACATGTGAAGCAGTTGGTGATCTTGCCGGTGATCCTAGAGATCCACGTTGAACATGTTCTCAGTTTTAGTGAGCCTCTTCTCTTTTGGCTCAAGTTGTCAAGAATCATGATCTAGAAACTTTTGCAGAATCTTCAGGAAATCCATATTGGGATGCAGCTATCGATGAAGAATATCGTTCCTTAATGGAAAACGATACTTGGGATCTTGTTCCTCTTCCAAAAGGAAGAAAAATTGTCAGATGTAAATGGGTCTACAGAACTAAGTATACATCAGATGGAAGTGTTGAAAGACTTAAGGCAGGGTTAGTTGCCAAAGGTTTTTCCCAAGTTGAAGGGATTGACTACAATGAAACCTTTGCTCCTGACGTAAAAATGAATTCCATTCGCCTTGTTCTTTCCCTTCCAGCCTTACAGAACTGGGAAGTCCATCAAATGGATGTTAATTCTTCCTTTTTACATGGTGATTTACAGGAGGAAATTTACATGGAACAACCTCCTAGATATGTTCAGGATAACTCTAGCCTTGCATTAGAGGAAATTTGAGGTCTAAAATGGGCCTCCTAAGGAAAATAATAAAATAATAGTAAAAATAATAAAATAATAGTTATTAATTTTGGAGGAAGAATGAAAAAAACTATTTTTTGTGTTTGTATTTTCGACATATCTCCCTGTGTTTTTACTCAAATTCTGAGCGGGAGAGCTCGTTGGATGCATAATTTAATTCTGCATCCAACAAGTACCCATATTTCATACTTTTTACAGACCTCGCTACCCCAAAAACAAGAAATAGTTGAAAAAATGTGATGATGATGTCATCATCACTTTTTTTCAGATATTTCTTGTTTTTCGGGTAGCAAGGTCCATAAAAATTATGTAGTGTGGGTACTCGTTGGACGTGCAATTAAATTCCACATCCAACGAGATCTCTTGCTTGAAATTTAAGTAAAAACACAGGGAGATATGTCGAAAATATGAACAAAAAAAGTAGTTTTCTTTTATGACAAATATGTCAATTCAACCATTATGGTTGACTCATTTTCTTGAAATTCTATTGGTTCTTGAATTCCAACTCACAAAATTTATTGTTGGCGCATTTTCTTATAAGGCCCATTTTAGACCCCAAATTTCCTCTAATGTTTGTCTCCTTAAGAAATCCTTATATGGCCTTAAGTAAGCTCCTAGAGCTTGGTATGCCAAAATGGATAGCTTTCTCCTTGACACTAGTTTTTCTAGATGCCATTCTAACCCCAATGTCTATACCAAGAAAGTAGGAAACCATCTCATCATCCTTGTTCTTTATGTTGATGATCTTATCCTTATTGGTAGTGACCCTAAACTTATAACCCGTGTGAAATCCAGTCTTAAGCAAAATTTTGAAATATCAGACTTAGGACATTTGCATTATTTTCTTGGTCTCCAAGTCTTGCAAACCAAAGAAGGAATCTTTCTTTCCCAGTCTAAATATGCTTGTGACCTTCTTCGTCTCTTCAACATGGAATATTGTAAACCAGACCCTTCTCCCATCCAGTCTAGAGTCAAACCTTTTTCCACTTGTACTTCCCTTGAAGTAGATGCCACCTTGTATCGTCGGCTTGTTGGTAGTCTTTTATACTTGACTCATTCCCATCCTGACCTTTCCTTTTCTGTTGGTCGTTTTTCCCATTATATGCAAACTCCTCATGAAAGTCACTGGAAAGCAGCAAAAAGAATACTTTGATACATTCTAGGTACAATTCAGTTTGGGATTCATTATAGTACAGGGGGGAAACCTTTGTTGGTTGGTTTCATTGATTCAGATTGGGTCGGCGATCCTGATGATCAAAATTCTACTGTAGGTTATGTTTTCAGTCTGGGATCTGGACCTATCACTTGGGCTTGTAAGAAACAACAAGCTCTTGCTCTTTCTTTAGCAGAAGCAGAATAGTGAGTCACAGTTAATTCCAGTCAGGAAGCTTTATGACTTTGGTAGATCCTTTTAGAGTTTGGATTCGAGCAGTAGCAACCTACTCCACTTTGGTGCGACAATCAAAGTGCCAGCAAGCTTGCCAAAGATCCAGTTCTACATCAGTGCAGAAAACACATTGAGCTACACATTCACTTCATTATAAATCTTGTTCACAATCGTGTTATTGAAGTGCTCTATTGCCCTACAGATGATCAAGTTGCAGGCATCTTCACCAAGTCTCTTACAGAAGCGAAGCTTTGTAAAATTTGTTCTATGTTAGGAGTTTAGGAATGTGTCCTTAAGGGGGGATAGGCTCTAATGCCTCCTTCCTTCTCCTAATAGTGTCACTTTTTTAAATCCTTCAATCCTATCGCAAGTTGTTCTTAAGGGGGGATGTTAAGATATTTAGACACTTAGGAGTTAGTTAAGATCAACTTGTGTAATATATACATTACGTAAAAGTGTGTTTCTTTAGTATGCATTTGTAAATATTCTAATCCGATGGTCACGATATGTTCTAGACATAGAGTGATCCGACGGTTCAACTTCTCTTAGATCATACCTACCATTGATCTGTGGCTTAACACACGATTGGTCCATGATCTCTGTTTAAAGAGAATGGAGGGTCCTTGGCTAGTTGATTGATTATGAGAAGCTCATATGTAACTTTCTTTCTTTTGCATAATAAATTGCTCCAAGTAGCTATTTGGCTGGGGCCATGGACTGTTTCCCTCTCGAGGGTTTTAACCACGTGACAAACAACGGTGTATTGATCTGTGATCTATTTGTGTGAAGTGGTTTCTCAAGATGTTCAGCCTTTTGAGAGTACCTTTTGTACTCGATCAGTATGATGGTATAGTCAGTTTATAAAGAATCCAAATTCTAACCCTTGAAACTGGACTTGCAAGATAATGGATTACAGTTTTTGGTTATGTTTCTTGTTTTCCGGTTTCATGCCAAAATAGGGCTTGAATTTCCAGAGGATATGTCCACTGAAAAAATTCAATATTGGTGCCAAAATATGTGCCTAGGAGGGGCGCACATCCCTATGTCACTTACACTAAAAAATTCCACTTTATCATAAAACCCTATTTTCCTTTTCTGGAGAAAGAGAGAGTTTTACATCATGAAAGTTGCACTTTTCAGGCTAGCTCTTATACCATGTTAAGTTTTCTATGCTGTCAAATATTATGTCCTAACTTTATTAGCATTTAATACATTTTCATAATAACAACATAGAGAGCATCACTGAAAGAAACACAATCACAAGGTACACAACAATTTGCCGTGGAAAACCATAAATGGAAAAACCCATCAAAAATTCCTCAATATAGATTACCAGCATGCAATGACCAAAGAAGAAGGTCTCATCAATAGAGAGACCAAACCCCAAGCATAAGAGACAAAAAACCAATGACACTGTCCCTCCTCTTTCTCAGTCTGTCCTTCTTTCTCTCTCCTGTGCAATACAAGTGTGAGTGAGTGTGTATAAATTAGGGAGGGTGCCAGCCCTATTTATACTAGTTTCCCAACTAAATTTTTATGTAACTAGGATGGCCTACCTGACTCGAAGGACCGACCTACCCAGGTAAACTTCACAATAATAAATATATTCATCTTTTCTGGGTGCTATTGACCTGACTTACAACTAAGGGTTTACCTCATGACATTTAAAAAACCTTTTACACTTGTAACATCTCCCAAAGGAGGACTAATAATAATGTGAAGTACAAGTAGAATATTATTTGAAGTTACATTATTTCAACACTTCGTTCACACAATAAAATTTCTAGATAGAAAGAACACAAAGTAACCCCTAGATGTCCTCTTCTTTCCTTTAAAGTGCATCGATCACCATATTTTTTTTTCTTTTTTAGATAATTTGAAATCCATAACCTAGCATCTTTGTAACCCAGGTTTGTTTGTCTTTCAATGATAATCATTGTTCCAATAAGTACTAAAACCATCATGATCTATTCTTACCTTGAAGTTCCTTTATATTAGACAAGGACTTCTTAACAACTTCCACTAAGGCCAAAATTTCCTTTTCATAAATTACTAATTTAAGTAATTTTTTTCTTTATGTTAGAAATTTTTGGGTAATTCATTCTTTCATTAAAATTCCACCAATGCCATGCCTTGGGGAATCACACTCTACAAGATTTTTTTGGAAGTCAAACATTGATAGGAGAATAATTGTACACATAGCCTCCATTTTTTTCTAAAATATTTTGTTGCTTCTGAAGTCCAAGAAAATCCATCTTTACTTCATAAAGTTGATATAGGTGTTGTTATTTGACCATAACTCTCAACAGACTAGTCTTATGGTAATATCCTGTCAATATTAAGTATCCTCTAATAATCATCCACATTTTAGGAATCAACCATTCCATTAATCTTTAATTTTTTTAATGCCCACTTTGATTCCATCATGAAATATAATTTGATCGAAATATTCAGTTTGTTAGATCCTAATGACACACTTGGAAGGATTTGCATATAGTTATTTATCCAACAATTGTTTTAAGACCATGTCATATTTTTTGCATGCTCTTCCAAACATTTGTTGTAGAGTAATATATATTCAAAAGTACTCAAACACATTTTCAAAGGAAATTCTTAGAAATATAATTCATTGAGCTTGAAAATGTTGAAGGTGCATTTTTACAACGAGATAACAACACCAAAAAACCATAATGACCTTTGTGTATTGTAAAGGTTGATTTTGTGAATGTCTCCTTACCTTGTTTGATTTTATGATATCCAAAAGCTATATTCAACTTGGTAAGGAAATAGATATGTATAGTTCATATAATAGTTCGTAACTGATAGGAATATGAAAATTATCTTATTGAGATATCCATAATTTTGACACTTACACCATGAAACTTGTTTTTTGCGAACCATCACCATTGGTGAAAGCAAAGAACCTTCCCTAGTCTAAATGATGTTATCATCTAATATTTTTTTAAGCATATGATATATATCACACTTTTTTGCATTCCAACTAAGTCATACCGCCGAAGGTTTACTTTTCCTCCCACCCATGCCATATCACAGTATTGATTGTCCTCCAACTTGTAACACATCATCACACCTTTTTTTATAGCAATATTAAGTGATATAAGATTGTTAACAAGATGATTTTGAGTACATATTTTGTAAAGGAAAAACAAAAAAGGAACTACCCTATTCTCAATGAAGAGGCCAATGGGATTTGAACCCTCATCACCTATCATGATCACTATGGAGAGACTGGGAGGGACAAGCATATCAAAAAATGGTTCAACAATGAGTTTGAACAAAACCATTTTTATTTTTAATTAATTCCTGAACCCTATATTTATAATATTTTTCCAAATCATGTCCTTATTGTGTATTCTCAGTTGAACAAATTTAAAAAAAAACACAAAGATATTTTATATTCTCATATTAACAAATTTAGAAAATTGCATGTAGATGTAAGTTATTTGGTAATTTTGTAAACTTTTTTAATTGGCCGCCCAAAACTTAGAAACCATTCCATGTAATAGTTTGATAAACCATACATTGGTAACCTCATAAAATATTAGGGGAATGTCTTACAAAAATTCTTCAATCTATGCAGACACAAAGTGTTTCCCTAGTCTAAATGATATAGATCTAGAAAAAATAAGAACAACTATGAAATATTTCCCTAGTATATAAATCACTTGGGTATTAAGCTCTCATACCTTACTTGAAGGTCATCCTTGTCTCTTGAATGTTATTTGTCATCCAACTTGTGTAGAAGAGGACACCTACAACAAATACACGAGAACAATCAAACAAGGTGAACGAAACAAGATAATAAGATAGTCCTATGATAATGATTAGGGAGAAAAATAATAGACAATATAACATGACACATACCTTTCTATGGGAAAGAGAGAACATGTTTGTATTAAATTGAAAATGAAAGAATTACAACCAAGCCTTGATGTTGAGAATACCTCCCAATGGACACTTTGCCTCTAATCCTCACATAGATTCAATGCATAAGAATTTTAGCACTATTTCTCCAGCATTTGGGTGCTCTCACCGAAGTACCAATATCATGAACATGATAGTGACAAGATTTAAGTGTAATGGAATTCCCCCAAAATTATGAGGCTAGAGGGAAACGATAGGAATACTAATTTGACAGAAATGGTTATGACTTTGAGGAAAAGGTCCAAGGTCGGATCTTATCAATAATCAATATCATTATGTATTAATTGATACTTTGATACATGTCTTAAAAAGCATGGCTTCTGATCAATACAATGCATATCCATGTGGGATTAAAAAAGTCATGGACACTAAAATACATCGTATATCCATGCAAAAATTACTCAAATTTGAACGTAGACACTAGAAATTAGTGTAGATCTATGTCATACTGATGAAAATATGAGCATAGAAACTTCCATACAATGTGGATCTATGCAATAACTCATACAAAATACTCCATCGCAACCTGATGTGGAGGAAAATAAACACCTAATGAACACCTAGGGTTTTAATCCAGTTCTTAAGAAAGTATGGTTATATCCATGTGAATAGATGTACTGAATTCAAACATCATAGAAACCACTTGATTACCGGTCAATGATGTGAACTGTTAACAAATGCGACGGAGGTCATCATTAGTGTCAATGATTCCCAAGGTATCCAAGTACATTCTTCCGAATGTGAATAGATGATCTGAAGTCGAACACTCGGTGAAATATTTCGATAAAAGTTCAATGATGAAATCCTATTGTCAAAAGAGAGGGAACCTGCCATTGAGGCATGTAGGTATCAAGGTACTAACTTGTTTCTAAGACTAGTTCCCAGAATATGTGTTAACGTTGACCGTAATTGTATCGCCGAAGGAGGGCCATGATCAATTCCAAATCCACGATAGGAAACTTGGAACAAAGTTGTTGGAAACAATTGTGACTATGTATTAACCATAGGACTAACTCAAAGGTAACTGACACAAAAGAGAGATATGCTTGATTGCAGAGAGTAATTCTGACACACAACCTTCCTTTGAATATTGAACGACATGACTGAAGATTTGGAAGAAATGGATTAATGAGGCAGATACCAAGACATAATGCGACAAAAGACAATGCATTATTTGAAATGACTCAAAGGAGTGACATGAATCATGAAAGTGGATCAACTCGGAGACAAGCTAAATAACCAACTATTTGAATAAAATGTAGACAGGTGCCATGTTCAAAGGAGACTAAAAGATACCATTAATACAAATGATAAAATGATCTTCGAGCCCCTTAATTTACCAATCAGGATTGATTAGTGCCTCTTTTCTTTTTTAACGACATGGAAAAGGGTAAATAATTCTCTATATATCTGGTCCTTTGGACGAGTCCAATCTCACATGTTTTACGAACTTGAGAAAGGAGGGGTCCGTTCCCAAAGAGGGCCTTTCAATATTTGATTTTAATGAGTCCAATGAAAGAAAACTCGACATTGTTCATGCTTAAAGAGTCCGAACAAAACTAAATAAGACTCTGAAAAGTTCTTTTTCGTAATTTTAGTCCCCGAGGACCAACAAATGTGTAAAATAATACCTAGGAGAACTCTTCCAGTGAATGATTTGACTAGAGCAAGCCCAAATGAAAAAGTGTTAAACTACCATTGGAAATATGACCTTTCAAATAATTTTATGAATGTAAAAGTGAAAGGTGTACTCGACAATATTTTCATATTTCGAGCGTCTAAAAAGCGATGAAATATGACTTCGATGTGGTTCCTTTTTCCTAAAGAGTTTTACGAGTTCGAAAAAGATATAAAAGTAGACTCCACATTTTTTACGAACTTGAGAAAGGAGGGGTCCGTTCCCAAAGAGGGCCTTTCAATATTTAATTTTAATGAGTCCAATGAAAGAAAACTCGACATTGTTCATGCTTAAAGAGTCCGAACAAAACTAAATAAGACTCTGAAAAGTTCTTTTTTGTAAGTTTAGTCCCCAAGGACCAACAAAGTGTAAAATAATACCTAGGAGAACTCTTCCAGTGAATGATTTGACTAGAGCAAGCCCAAATGAAAAAGTGTTAAACTACCATTGGAATTATGACCTTTCAAATAATTGTATGAATGTAAAAGTGAAAGGTGTACTCAACAATCTTTTCATATTTCGAGCGTCTAAAAAGCGATGCAATATGACTTCGATGTGGTTCCTTTTTCCTAAAGAGTTTTACGAGTTCGAAAAAGAGATAAAAGTAGACTCCAGATTTTTGTACTAAAGTTTAATGAGCAGGAATATGGTATTAAGAATGCTTAGAACATTTTTCGATTTTATAGAGAATGAAAAAGACAAAAATAAAACTCTTTCGTAACAAAAAAAAAACATGTCCCCGAATCTTGCAATTCTCAACAAAATATGTTTAGACATTATTTTGACCAAAATCAAGCTATATTTGACCACTAAGGATAAAATTTAAAAAAAAAAATTAATAAATAATCTAAATGTTAAATAAATAGGTGAAAATAGTAACAATTGTTTAACATTTGTTTTTTTGCCAAATTTAGTGGAGAAGAACCCTTTCGAGGGTATATTTGTGGTGATGATTGCAGGAGCTACAAGTGACCATTTCTCATTCTGTCCGATCCAGGTAACCTTTCTCTCCCTCCTCTTCATTTGTATGGTTTCAATTTTTTATTTTAGGGTCATATTTTAGGTTTTTAAGGTTTTTTTAAGGGGACCATGCATCCTCACACTACTACACTTTTCCCTTGCAGGAAGTGTGGTGTTGACCTTCTACCGCATAGTTCGTTCACAGAAGGTGTGGTGACACTTCTCCTTGGATGAACTTGAGGTGTGGTGGTGCATTTCGACCCCAAAAACAAAACAATTAAGCAAAAATAACAAGTTTCAAGTTTTGAAGATGACCACTAATGCTTTAAATTGGTTCCTTGATAGGTTTGAAAGCAATCATGGTGATATGAAAACAATAAGACCATGAAATGGATGATATACATGTCGCTAATGACCGAAATATGGTAAATGCAATTTGGGAGTGTGGACTCTTGAAATTATTTCGAGTGTCGGGTATGAGAGAACAAGTCCGCCTACTATATTATTTGAATAGGATGTGGAATATTGATCAACAATATTTTGAGATGGGAGCCCACATATTAACCATATATGCAGGGGAAATTTAATTCATCACTGGACTATCCAGGTGAGGTGCATCCAATGCTTTATATGGTTTGATAGGTGGAGAAGCTACTACAGGGGCTCTCATAGCTGAATACTGTACTCCAGGAATGTGAATGAGTGGTAAGAAAATTCTGATCAAGAATTTTACAGACATATCCCTCAATACCATCCTATTTACCATGCATAGTTTTAGAATAATCAACCAATAGTTACCTACATTAGAAATTAATTTAATTATTTTTGTCTTATTACCTAGTTTCCTAGATTCCATTCTATGCTAGTTGCCTTCTACATGTCCTAGAAGTCAACACATGATAAAACTGAGTCGTGGAGCACTTGGGAAACATCCTAAAAACCCATTTTAGCATGTCTACTTTATTCCAAATTCTCCAAAGCCCATATCTGCTTTTTCTGAAAAGTTACCTTGTTTTATAGCTGATTTAAGGCAAAAAGAAAAGCTAGACTAGGTGTAACTGCCTTGTTTTTTTTCCACATCATCCTCCCTCATTTTCTCCAATTAAAATCATGTATGATTTGTATTTCCATCCCTCTTTAGCTTTCCCACTTGACTTATCAAATTCGTGAGCATCTACCTAGATTTGGAAACTGGTTTATGCATCTATGGGGAATTTGACTAGTTTTGGTAACCTGCTTTTTGACTATTTCGAATGGAATCCTTATGCATTCGAACCTCTCATGTAATTATATATTACAGCATCCTAATACTTGACAATTTTGTTTATTGTACACTTAATTAATACAGATTAGTGTTATGCTCCAATTTCAGTCTCCTTTGGTGTTAATTTTGCATGTTTGATTAGCAATTTTGTGTGTAATTGTTCTATCTCTTGGGTTAAATTTCAAAATGGTATTATAGCATTTGTATATCAATTTATCTCCTTCCATATTTCTATTGCAGGTTTGAAATTTTGACCTGGAGCGCATTCTGTTGACTGGAGGGCACAATTACTGAGCTATGGAACAATCTTAGAAGATCATCTTGACTCCATTCAATTTCTTTGAGTGGAAATATGAGATGGAGATATTGTTGAGAGAAAAAGGTCTCTACAGGGTGAGTATGGCAACTAAGGAAGATCCCAATGCAGTTGCAGAGAAAATTAAGTGGCATAATAGGAGGGATGAGGCCTATGATCTTTTGTGTCTGAGCATTTCAAGAGACCTCCTCTTACATTTTGATGGATTGCCATCACCTAATGAAGTGTGGGAGAAGGTTGAAGAGATTTTTGGAAAGACAGAAGATATGAGAGGACATCAAATTGAGAATGATTTGATATCCTTGAGTCCTAGTAGCTTCGAATAATTTCAACTCTACTTTTCCAAGTTTAAGGACCTTGTTTTGCAACTAAAACAATGTGGGATCGAAAAGAAGGAAGCACAACTAGTATTGTCCATACTCTCTAAGATTGGTACTGACTATTCAGTGTTTTTTTCGACCTTCCATGCCACCAAGTTGACAGCTCGAGCCTGGAAGATGCCTAAGCTTGCAGAGTTCATGGAATCCCTCACACAAGAGAAAGATAAGTTGGTGATGATGGGCACCATCAAACCTTCCAAAGACCAAGATTTAGTTGCTAGATATTCAAGGGTTGATTCAAAAAGCAAGAAAAAATCTAAAAATCCACCTAAGTAAAAGAGATACAAGTCAAAGTCTTAAGAGGAGCCTCAAATCTCCAAGAAGAACTCCTAGAAGAAGAAGAAGAAAAAAGGAGAAATGAGCAGGTGCGCATATTGCAGTAAGGGCTATCATTCTAAGAGATCTTGTATGAAGAAGAAAATTGAAATGTTGACCAACTCCTAGAGAAGAATAACATCTCCCTTCCTAATTTATCAAAGAAGAGGGAAGGAGGATCAAATTCAGAGGACAGAGAGAGAGAGAGTACATTCCTTGGTTGCTGGCACATCAAGCTCACCTAGCTTCATCATAGACTCTGGAGCTTCTAGACATATTATTTCGACAAAAGAGACATTATCCTCTCTTGACATGTTGAAAGGTCCACCAATAGTTTTGGGAGATGAATCTCTCACTAACAGTTTGGGGAAGGGTAGGATTGATCTTAACCATGGTAGTTTCGATAATGTGTTGTATGTTCCAAGTCTTTCCTCTAATCTATTATTAGTGTATTAGATGGCGCATACTGGGTCTCTAAAGAAGGTCATATTCTCCCCTGATGATGTTGAAATCACTGAGATTTTGAATGGTAAAGTCGCAACAAAAGGTGTTGTTTATCACACTTCGAAGGTATACAATTTTTCCCATTTTATAGCCTACTCAGACCCCTCTGTTGTTCTGTTCTTCTGATTCATACTAATGAATCAAGCAAGCTTTGGCATGAAATATTTGGCCATCTTAACTACAAGCATATTTCTAATTTGAGTGAAAAATTTATGGTCATAGGGTTACCAAAGATCAAGTTTTATAAGGGAGTCTGTCAAGGTTGTATCCTAGGAAAACACCCAGAGCACAAGTATGAGAAAGCTAGTCATAAGAGAACGTCTGCAGCTCTTGAGTTGATCCATGGTGAAATTTCTGGTCCATTCCCTCATATTTCCATGATTCAAGCCAAATATTCCCTGACCTTCATAGATGAATTTTCCAGGTATTGTTGGGTTCACTTCCTAAAGCATCAGTATGAATTTTTTGACCCCTTCAAAGTCTTTAGAGCCTTGGTTGAAAACCAGTCTGGAAAGAAACTCAAGATCCTCAGATATGACAATGGTGGTGAGTATGTCAAGTATGAGTTGATTCAGTATTTCAAATATGCAGGTATTTAGATGCATCATCCGATCCCTTACAAACCACAACAAAATGGTGTTGCTGAGAGAAAGAACAAATCACTGAAGGAGATGGAAACCTGCATGATGGAGGCTAAGACTTTGCCACCAAAGTTTTGGCTGAAGCTATAAACTATGCATCCTGCATACATAATAGGGTGCCTCATAAGTATCTTGATGGTATGACTCCTTTCGAAGCTTGGAGTGGGCACAAGCCAGATGTGACCCATTTCAGGATTTTTGGCTCAAATTCTTGGGCTAGAATTCCAACTGAAAAGAGGAAGGATTTGCAACCCCAAATCCAAGAGTGCCTACTTGTTAGGTATTATGAATATTCAAAAGGGTACAATCTGATCAACTTAAGCACCAACAAATATTTCATTGAAAGAAGTGTTTAGTTCCAAGAAGAGCCTTTTGCGGCAGTTGAAGTTGGAGAGTCCTCTTCACCACAAGAACCATTGATTGCAAGTGAAGAGGCTAATGAGTTTGCTGATTCTGATATGTCTGATAATGATGATTTGATTGTAGATCCTAACAGTCCTACAAGACCAAAATTGGCAGCAAATACCATTCATGCAGCTAGGGAACTATCTAGAAATCCTAATGACACTAGGAGGGCTAGATCTAAATTTGAGAGTGCCCTTTGTGTGAAAGATCCTATATTTGTTGAGAAGTGCTATCTGATGGTTGAATTAGATCCATAGACATATGAATATGAATCACATGATCCAATATGGAAAACAACCATGAAAGAAGAATTCAGCTCACTCCAGAAGAACAACACTTGGGAACTGGTTTATCTTCCCCCAGGGAGGAAGCTAGTTCAATGTAAGTGGGTTTTCAAGACCAAGTTTTTTGCTGATGGTTTACCTTTGAAATATAAGGAAATATTGGTAGCCAAGGGATACTCACAAGTACATGGTATTGACTACAATGAAACCTTTGCACTAGTGAAAAAGATGGACTTCATAAGGCAAGTTCTAGCCATTGCAGCTTCAAAGCAGTGGGATGTACATCACATGGATGTGAAGTGTGATTTCCTAAATGGAGATATCACTAAAGCGATTTATATGCAGAAACATGAAGGGTTTTTTTCTAATCCATCTTTAGTGTCCATGTTAAAGAAATCATTGTATGGGCTCAAGCAAGCCCCCGGGGCTTGGTATGCCAAGATTGATGGCTTTTTGATGTCACTGAGTTTTGTTTGATGCAAGTCTGATCCTAATGTCTATTTGAAGCTGATTCATGGTTCTTTGATGATTATTGTCTTGTATGCGGATGACCTACTGATTACAATAAGTTCAAAGAAAGAGATTGCCTCCTTAAAGGATGCAATGAACCATGCATTTTCTATGACAGATTTGGGATTGTTGAGCCAATTCTTGGGTCTTGAAATTGCTCAATCCCAACATGGAATAAAATTACATCAGTCCAAGTATGCTTTATATTTTCTCAACACGTTCAACATGAAATATTGCAAGCCAAGCAAGACTCCCTTCCTTTCAGAAGTTAAGCTTGAAGAAGCAGGTTCTTCTCCTATGGTAAATGATACACTGTATAGGTATTTGATTGGGTGTTTGCTTTATCTTACACACACTCGAACTGATTTATCTTATGAAAAATATTGTGGCTTAAAGATACATGGATCAGCCTCATGAGATCCACCAGAGAGAAGCCAAGAGGATCCTAAACTTTGTTCGAGGAACAAGAACTCATGGGATCTTCTACAAAGAAAAATATGATCTTGATTTGATTGGGTTTACTGATAGTTATTGGGCAGGTGACAACACAGATCGAAAGTCTATATCACGATATGTGTTCATTCTTATAGAAGGACCAATCAACTAGTTAAGAAAGAAGCAGAGTGCCATAGCACTCTCATCTACGGAAGCAAAGTATAGAGGAGTTGTAAATGCAACAACTCAATGTTTGTGGTTACAGGGGATACTTAGAGAAGGTGTCTTGAAATCATAGTTTTAAACTATTATCTACTATGATAATCAGAGCACCAATTGAATCTACAATTATCTAGCTAAGAGATAGCGAACCAAGCACATTGAGATCCATATGCACTACATCAGACATCTTGTGGATGATGGTGCCATTGTTCTACTCTTATGTGCATCTTCAGAACAAGTAGCAGACATCTTCACCAAAGTTTTTTGTGAGAAGATCTTTAGAAATCTCAAATCACTACTAGGGATTTCTGATCATGCTATGAAGCATGATTGATGACAATATTTCCAAATTTTGTTTTTCCTGTCCATGTTTAAGGGAGGATTTTCCCACTGGGTTTTTGCCTATTTCCTTGGTTGTATGGATAAGCAGTATGTAAAGGGTGACTAAGCCTTGTTGATAGGCCGTATAGTTTTATGATATTTAGTAATAAATTTAGGATTAAGGGGGGGATTTTTAGAATATTCAACCCACAGTTACCTACATTAAACTTAATTTAATCAATTTTGTCTTATTACCTAGTTTCCTAGATTCCATTCTATGCTAGTTGCCTTCTACATGTCCTAGAAGTGAACACATGCTAAAACTGATTCATGGTGTGCCTGGGAAACATCCTAGAAACCCATTTTAGCATGTATTATTTATTCTAGATTCTCCAAAGCACATATCTTCCTTTTCTGAAAAGCTACCTTATTTTATAGCTGATTTAAGGCAAAAGTTAAAGCTAGACTAGGTGTAACTGCCTTGTTTTTTTTTTCCCACATCATCCTCCCTCATTTTCTCCAATTAAAATCATGTATGAGTTGTATTTCCATCCCTCTTTACCTTTCCTACTTGGCCTAGCAAATTTGTGATCATCTACCTAGATTTGGAAACTGCTTTATGCACCTATGGGGGATTTGACTAGTTTTGGTAAGCCTTCTTTTTGACCATTTCAAATGGCATATTATGAATTCAAACCTATCATGTAATTATATATTACAGAAGCCTATTACTTCACAAGTTTGGCTATTGTACACTTACTTAATATATATTAGTGTTATGCTCCAATTTCAATCTCCTTTTGGTGTTAATTTTGCATGTTTGATTAGCAATTTTGTGAGTGTAATTGTTCTATCTCTTGGGATCAATTTCCACATAGAGGGTGGTATGGATTCATGCACCACATCAATTTTTTTTGGAACATATACTTTATTCCTTGGAATGTATGGCTCCCATAGTGTTTAACTGGGATGAGGGCCTACTAGTGGCTTTGAAAGATCAACTCACAAAGTGTCGTTGCGGTGATTTAAAAAGTTTTTGTTACAAATACATTGTAGTGTATTTTCTTTTGGAAAGGAACCCACACTAGAGGTTGCAATTCATAATCAATGAGCTTGATTACCAGGATCCATGCATGTTGCGTTAGGTCGAGGTGATGGCTCGTCATGGAGGTGGTGGAGCTGTGATCACATATAGGGGTAAAAGCATAGTAATGTGTCTCACTTTTTTCCCTTTTTTGGAGATGAAATTTTATAAAAGACAGTGAACTAAATATGTACAAATCCATTAAGAATTAGCTAATGGTGTAATGAAACAAAATTTTTCATTGTGAATGATATTTTATATGGTATTTTTTCTCAAATAATTTTTTTATTATCTTATTTATTACATTTTCATTAAAAGTCATTTATCATTATTCCAACATCTCATAAGTACTCACAAAACCACGACCCCCCATATCTATATTCATTTATTTTTTCAATTCCAATTTTTTTAAACAAGTCTTTAAGAGACACTTTTAAGATTCTTGTAGAATGTTTTAAATTATTTTATGATATATTTTAATTATTATTAAATTATTAATATAAATAATAATTTCCATGTGTACATAAAATGGAGACCCAAAAAAATATCATTTTAAAACTTCAAAATCAATATTTTTTTATATGAATACACAAATAATATACAAGCAATTGTTAAAATTATTTTTTAAAATTTTTAAATACATTTAAAAAAAAAAATTAATATTTTTTTTAATACATTTATAATAATAGAATACATTAATATTTCTGAAAATTGAGACACATTACCATACTTTTACCTATAGATCGCCATTCTTTCCCTGGTTGAGAGATCAACTATTGACTGTGCAGGATT
>LPNX011096922.1:67185-141997 GCA_001517045.1 Pseudotsuga menziesii | reverse complement strand
ACTCCAGATATACCCGAGAGTACTTGGAGTATGTCCAAAACTAAACCTTCACGGCTACCCGCAAGGAATATGTGGGATGAATGGAGTCTTTGGGGCTATTATTCATAATGCACCCGTTAGGGTGTGATAGAGATCGGCGCCTCGAGGTCACTTTTTAGAAGTTCCCGCTTCCTTTGGGTATTTTGCCACCGTAATGGTTTGATCTAGGTGTTGTATTTTAACCTAATGGTTTGTCAATTTGGGAGAGTGAATCCTAATTATACTAGTCACTCAAGTGCTTTTGATACATCTTGACTAATTGGATGAACCGCAGCCAATTGCAGAGCATACACACCGGAGTCTTGTCAATTTTAGTAAATTTTGAGATGGATGTTCTTGTTAAAAAGAAAACCCTCCAGGAACCTCTTTCGGTCCAAGTGGACCTCAATCGGGGAATCAAGGAGGGGTTGATTTTATTATGGTTACTGAAACAAATGATGATAGCAAATTAAACATAAAAATATAAGCAAACCACAATTTCTAATTAGACTACCACGAACCTTTCTTCACCTTTCGGCTCAAAAGGAGGCTCGTGGGGTAAGTATTAAAGTTACTTTGAAACCAATAGAAATGAAATATGGAAATGATTTTAAATCAAAGTATACTACCCTACAGATTAGTACTACGCTAGATTAAAAAAAGATGAACGAAAAGCAAAAAATGACACGGACGCAAATCCCCCCAGGGGGGATGGGGAATGGGCTCGAAAGATCCTATTCAGAATTATTTTTATTACCAGCGGTTAAAATATCATAAAAATGATATGATGCCTCTTTATTCTTATACAGAATGAAACCAAGAGCTTACAAATTGCAAAAATTAAAGATTTCAGTAAAAAAGGGAGACCCCTGGGGGGATTCAGAAGGCCCAAAAGTCACTTTCGAATAGTAGATCCTCCTCTTTTATTTTATAGCTGCTAAAAAACAGCAATATTATTAGACTGAAATATGGCCAAAAGCACTCTGAAAGTACGTTTGGGTCAGCTTACGTTTAACCAAAAAAAAGCTAAGTTAAAACTAGTTAAAAAGGTAAAAAGGGAACCAAGGAAAGCAAGGGATCTTGGCTTGCATTTTAGGCAGAAAATATGATGTGCACTTATTTCTAGATTTATATTTTATAACAGAAAACATAAATCTAATGCATGCAAGCTACAAATTCTCCTTAAAATTCCATGCAAAAAGGACGATTTCCCTAAAGCTAGATCTAGAATGCTTATGAAACTTTTAAGAACAAGATCTATATTATGGGATTTGAGAAGATAGATCTATGTTAAATTTACTTTAAGACAATAGATCTAAAAATATCAAAGCTATGAACAAAGTAACTAGGTAATAAAAAAATTGATTTTGAAGGAGGAAAAGGAGAAGAGAAGTGCTTGTTGGTGAAGCAGATCTGCAATGGAAACTTGTTAATGGAATATAGAGGGGAAATTTATTCGAAAATATTTTGGATGTACAGTGGAGTCAAACTAGATCCACATCTCCTCCAATCCTTGCTACCTGAAAGCTAAACACACAATCTTGCACGAAACCTCATGAGATCTGGATATATATATGAAAAAGAGACAAGAATTACATGGAAATAAACTTATTAAACATGTATAATTTAGATCTTCTAACATACATGCTATGAGATATAAGAAGTACAAGTAACCTTACTTGCCCAACTATACTCCTATTGATTTAGCTGAATCGTTCAAGCCAAACAGGGTTCAGATGTAGAATTCGAGAGAAAAGCCAGCAACATCAATAGCCATAAGACAATGCTTAATCCACACAAATGAGAGAATTACACCATTTGGCCTCCAAAGCTTATTTATTTCAACAATCAAATGATTACAATAGTATTACAATAGCAAGCCCTTCAATCCAAATCTAACTAGCTTGGAAGAGGGAGCTTGTGACTTGATTTAAACAAAAACCAGGAGATCCAGCCCAGGGGGTTGCAAATCCCAAGGAGATAGATCAAATCAGCTGATGGAGAGTTAATCAATGCAGATATGAAGCTGAACTGAGCCTACTTGTCAACCGGGGGATTGATTAAGTTGACACATCAACCCATAAACTGACACATCAGTCCACAGAGCTCCCAGGAGAGCCCACACATGTGGAGGAGAGAGAGAGGACACGATTCCCCATACAGACTACTGAAGATCAACTCTAGATCTGATTTGATCACCTCCTTCAGTCAAGGATTTGTCAGATCCAGTCAAACTAGTTCAGATCTAGCTGATTTCAATCAAATTGGCTGATAATCCACTGATCTATGATTTTGGATTTGCTCCATTATTCATCAATTTATTAATTAAAATAATCAATAAATGATTTTTTGGGCTTTCTGACCTGAGTGATGGAAAATCACTCAAAAATAGGAAATAGTGGGTCCATGGGTTTACATGGTTCTCTTAGCTTGAAAATGAGCACCTACATGACTGAAACTGATTATTTGGCCCACTTTTATTACAAAATCTATTTTTTCAATTAAACTATTAAAAAATAGCCTAAGTTTTGGAAAAATTAAAATTTAATAAAAAACACTGAAAAAACTAAAAATTTGAAAAATTGAAAAAACCTAGGGGGACTTAGACATGTTCATATGACTTGACCATGATGTCTAGCATGTTTATACGTTGACACATAGACTCTAATAACCTCAATAGGCCTAAATTCCAAGCTGGCCACCCCAACTTTGGAGGTATGGAGTGAAAAACTCAGAAATTATCAGTCGTTTATTCAAAAACCAATAATAACCAAGGGAAAAAACACCCTGGGTTGATCGGATTGACAAATAAATTCTAAGAGACTGAGTCTTTTACAGACACTATCATGCTAGAACATTTATTACAATTCCCCCATGGGGTATGAACATGTGATATAGTACAACAAGCACTTCCCAGAAGTACTTCCAAAGGTCTTTTTAAGTCTGATCAAGTTATCCTTGTCCGGTTCACCAGGATCACTTGATAAAAAACCACTAAGTACAACTTAGGTGGTAACACTACACAAACTCCACCTAAACTAACCATCTCATGATATTGAGAATAAAGTATCCAATCTGCTAAGAAAAGGTTCAAGGTATGATGACTGGAAACATCCATAAACACATAGAAATAAGCCATCTACAGAGTCAAAACATGACACATATTAGGTAGTCATAGGTTGGACAAGACTCAAACCATACCAATACAAGAAATCACACCACAACAAAAGTTAAGTATACATAAAATGTACAAGGTACAAATGTGAAATTTCTTAAGCATAGTACCTCTTCAGGTAAAGTCCATTGCGGGGATTCCCAAAAGGTATACCATCATAATTTACTAATTTGTAGTACCCTTTCTACAAGACTTGACTTATGACATAAGGACCATACCACATTGACTCAAATTTACATTTTCCCAACTTATCATGTTTCTTATCATAGGTCAGGACAAGATCACCTTCTTTGAACACTCGAGGTTGAATTGACTTATCATATTGGTCCTTGACATGTTTGTTATGTGAATCATTAGAAAGAGAATCATCTCAGTATGTTTCATCAAGGTTAGTAATATAGAAAAAAAACATTTCTTCTCGCTTGTGGTGTTGGGTAAAAGTTTGATGACTAGCTTCAAAGATGTAATCTCACATTCAATAGGAAAAAAAACTTCTATTCCATAAAATAGTTGGAAAGGTGTAAATCCAATTGTTGTTTTTATAGTGGCCCTATATTCCCATAGTGAACGGTGTCAAATTCCATTTTGACTTATGACCGTCTATCATCCTACAAAGCATAGTTTTGAAAACTTTGTTAATGGCTTCAACCTGTCCATTATCTTGTAGATAGTAAGGAGTCAAGTTTTCATGGATAAAACCCAACTTGGCACTTAAAGCAATCATCATTTGATTACAAAAATGAGACCCATTATTAGTGACTATGGTTTGAGTAACCCCAATATTAAATTCAGTCACAACAATCTTGGGACAAAGCACAAACTTACAAGAGATTCAATGCAATTTAGGAATGAAATGACATAACAATACTACAATAGGAGGCTGTAGTTGTATATTATCAACAATGGAATGAAAATCAATGATACAATGTCACACAAACTTACATGAATTCAAGACAATTTGAATTCACTAGAGGTCATTCGAATTGCATGGATGGGTGTAGCTTAACTATCCATTAGCAACACTGAACACACCAGTTAACCACTAATCTAGACATGATTGACTCTAGATAAGTCCTAACTGAATCAAAGTGCAATGGATAACTAAGTCTAACTGCATGTAATTCAATCTGCATATCAATCAGTAGGTGGGGGTGCATCACTAACTCAAGTCAGCTTCGATGAAGTGAACTGAACTGAAACATGTCACCAGGAGTTGTTGGAGGCGCATTAACTCACTCCAGTTCACCCAAATCAGCCCAAAATAGACAATGACTTGAGGGAGGTGCCTTTACAACTAAGCTTAATCGATTTTTGGGTGAAACAACATTCAGTTAACTCATTGGTGCTCTTATGACACTCAGATCACCCCCGAATTTCTCTCTGATTGAAGAAGGAAGCCTAGTTAACCTCCCTGATTGAAGGAGAAGGCTTAGTTGGCCTCCCTAATTGAAGGAGGGCATGAGTGTGATGATGTTGATTGCATGAGTGTGCTAGTGTGTTGATGTTGATGCCAATTTGAGTTAATAAACTTAGGATAGTGGTTAATTAGGCCAAAATTGACCAAAATAGGTGTGTGGGTTGGGTGATGACTCCAACACCCCACCTTAAAATATACACAGGATTAGTAAAATAAAATGCATAAAATTCTAGGGCCCCAACAACAAAGGCCATAGGTCATCCTGTACAAAAAGTAACTCTAAAATGCTCAAAAATAAAATGCTAAGTGAGGAAAGAGGGAAAACATAGGGGGAAACCCCCCCACTCAAGCTGAAAACTGAATAAGTAACTAATCACCCTGATGAGCTCACCCCTAATAGTGAACGGAGGTAAGTGAACTTTTTCTCAGTAAATTTCTTGGTGAATATATATGCAATCTGCTCATCTATAGGGAAGTATTGTAGAACAATGGTCCTGTCAAGCACCAACTCCTTGATGTAGTGCATGTGAATCTCAACATGGTTGGTCCTCTTTCACTAAATTGGATCTGTGGATATCTTGATATCACTTTGTTTGTCACAAAATATGACTATGGAAAAAGCACTACCAATCTCAAACTCTCAAAGAATGCCTTGCAACCAAACAACTTGGATGCAAGCATTCACTGCTCCCCTGTACTCTTCCACTGTTGAAGACAATGCAATGGAAGCTTGCTTTTTTCTAGAACATAAAATGGGTCCACCACCAAACATTAATACATACCCAAAAGTGTAATTCTGATCTATGGAATCCCCTTCCCAATCTGAATCTGTATAACCAACCAACTCTAGCCCAGAATCTGCAGCATAATGAATGTCATAGGATCTTGTGCCCTGAATGTACTGAACAATCCTCTTGGATGCCTTCCAATGGATCTCATAAGTCTACTACATGTATCTTGATATAGAATTCATGGCATAAAAATTATCAGGCCCTGAATGTGTCAACTATTGCAAGCTTGCGATTAGCTGGCAGTAAATAGTGCAATCCATGGGTGGAGTGGATTTTCCCTCTTCAAGGCTGATCCCTGAGAGGAAAGAAAATGGGGCATCCTTGAAATCAGCCATGTTAAAATTAATTAATAGGTTTTCAATATATTTTTTCTGAGTTACCATTATCCCATCAAAGTCTTGGGAGATTTCAAGCCCCAGAATTTGCTTTAGGAGCCCCAAATCGCTCATTTCAAATGCATCATGAAGAGCAGTTTTTGTGAAAGCAATCGAAGCAAGTGCTATCCCTGTTATGAAAAAATCATCAAAAAATAATACTATTATAATAATATTACCATAATACTTCTTAAAATATACATTAGGATCAAATTTTCATCTCTGTAAGTTTTGTGAGAGCAGAAAGGAATCCATCTTGGCATACCATGATATTGGGGCCTATTTCAACCCATATAATGATTTCTGCAACTTACATACCAAAGCAGGATCTAATGTATACCCTTCAGGATGATTCATGTATATTTCCTCATTTAGGTCTCCATGAAGAACATAACTCTTGACATCCATGTGATGCACCTCCCAGTGCTTGGATGCGGCAATGGACAAAACTAGCCTGATGGAGTCCATCTTTGCCACCAGTTCAAAGGTCTCACGATAGTCAAATCCTTGGACCTGGGAGAAACCTTTTGAAACCATCCTTGATTTTTACTTTTAGGTTGTGCCATCAGCACCAAAATTTTTCCAAAACACCCACTTGCATTGAACTAATTTCCTCCCAGGTGGAATAGAAACTAGCTCCCAAGTAGCATTTTTCCGAAGAGAATTAAACTCTTCAACCATAGCAGCTTTCCATATCGGATATTTAAGAGCATGATAGTAGGACATAGAATCTGACCCAATCATTAAATAACAGGTATCTGATAGAAGTGAATCATGAAAAGAGAGAGAAACAACTTCTCTTTGAAAATCAGACCGGGTTCTTCTTGGATCAACAGGATTTCCAATGTTTGGCCCGACATAAGAGAGTGTATTTTTGGCCCCAATTGGGAGATGTGTTTTCACTTCAGAATATGATTCTGAACCTGGTATTTTTTTCTCAATGATATCATATATCAGATATGCAAAATCATATCCTTCACTCCCACTTTCATCACCCAAATGATTAGCAGAACAAGAGGGAATTTCAGTAGAATTTTCTTCAACTAGTTCTACCTCTTGGAGAGGTTATTGAAAAGAGACACTTATGTCAATGAATATCTGTTTGGTTATGATATTGAGAAGTTTGAATACCTTATATTATTATGGATATCCAATGAACAAACATTCAATACTTTGTGGTTGCAAATATTTCCTCTTGTCAAGTGGAATCCGAACCCATGTAGTGGACCCAAAAACCTTGAAATTTGACACATCTAGCTTGTGTCCAAAATAGGATTCGAAAGGAGTCTTTCCTTTCATAGAAGAGTGAGGGACTCTGTTTTGAGTGTGTACATAAAAATTCATATCCTCATCTCATATGTTAGCATCTAAACCTTTGGCTTCTAGCATGTAGGTAGTCATCTCTTTGAGGGCCCGGTTTTTCCTTTCCGCAACACCATTTTGTTGTGGTGTGTAGGGAATGGAGTGCTGGATTTTGATCCCACTATCATAAAATATTTGTAGAAATTCAGAATTGATATACTCCCCTCCATTATCAGATATGAGATACTTTATTTTCTTCCCAGATTCATTCTCAACCAATGCTTTAAACTCAGTGAATATTTCCAACACTTCAGTTTTTTTCTTTAGGAAGAAAACCCAAGTGTATCTTGAAAATTCATCGATGAAGGTTATTACATACCATGAAACACTCATGGATGTTGTAGGAATGGGTCTACTGATATCAGAATGAGTCATCCCCAAAACACTTTTTGCACGACTTGCCTTCCCCCGATCAAACTTTTGCTCAAGGTGTTTACCGACAATACAACCTTTGCAAATTCTACTACAAGTTTTGATGGCTAGGAGGCCTTCAAGCATGGAATTTTTGTGAAGTTGCTGCAAGTATTTGAAGTTAAAATGACCAAATATCTCATGCCATATCCTATTGACCTCATTTCGATGAGTCAGAAGAGAGGTGGGATTTGTATCTTCCACAAACTGGGAAAACTCATAGGCCTTAGCATGATGGTTTTCTATTCTATTGCAACAAGTTTCTCGGATGGAATATTAGTGATTTAAACATCATTCAGGCTGAAATAAACTCTCTTGGGACTCTGCTATGATTCATTTGATATACACTCAAAATATTGGAGGCCAAGGAGGGCGCATACTTTTTTCGATGTCCAGAGATGAGAAAAAATATATTATTTCCATCATGTGATTCGAAGCTCCAGAGTCTATGAGGAGAGATTTTGTCTTCGAGGTGCTTTCCATGAGAGCATGTCCTCTTTCTTGATGGGTATCCTAATCTTGATTATCTCTCTTTTGAACACTCTCTGGTATATTGATATTTTTCCTCTCGAGGAGAAGAGTCATCTCATCAATATTTTTCTTCATGGAGGCATGTTCAGGGTGAAATCCCTTCCCACAATAGGAACACTTGACTTTCTCTTTGCCTTGGTTTCCTTTTTTCTTATGTTTCTTTGAGCCAGAAGGATCTTCTTGCTGCTGGTTCTTCTCTTTTGGATTCATCGCATCAAAGTTCTTTTGATTCTTCTTCTTTCCTTTACCCTTCAAATATTTGGGCCCCAAAGCAAACAATGCTTGATGTTTTGAGGATTTGATGATCCCCATCTGTACAAGCTTATCATGCTCATTTGTGAGGGACTTAAGGAAGGCATCTAGTGAAGGAATTTTTCAATTTGGGATTGTTAGCTTCCCAGTATGGAAAGTGGAAATAAATAATTAATAATACAGACCAAGTTTTGAGAGGATAGCTAGGATGAGCTGATCATCATCCTTCTCAACCTTGCACTACTTTAATTGGAGCACCAAGTGCTTGAATTTTGTGAAAAAATCATTCATAGTTTCATATCTACTTAGATTCAGGGAAATCAACTCATTGGAAAGCTGATAGATCGATAGATCATCTTTCTTATCAAATAAGGAAGAAATATTATCCAAAATCTCCTTCAGAATCTTCAATCGTGAGATTTGGAATAGAATATCTGTGGATATAGACAGGAACAAGAAACCATAAGCTTCATCCAACTTATTCTAGTACTTTTCCTTCTCAACAACACTTGTTGGCTCTGTCTTTGTGTTCATTGTGACTCAGTAGAGACGTTTTGAACGGAGCTGAATCTCCATTTCCTCCTTCCATTGGTGGTAATTGAAAGGAGTAAGAGGATTTAGAGTAGGAGCCATGCAGCTGAGGTAGTGAATGCAGTGAAGGACCTATAAAAACCTGCAATCAACACAAAAAGGGCACCATAAGGTTGAACATCTTGAATATTTCAAGTTTTCATCACACCCATCTTAATTGACCAATAAATCTTGATCAACAATTCCTTTGCTTAAGAATTATGTGGTAAACCTTCGTCTTTTGGTGTAGTGCTAGAATTTTTGAGCTTTTTGCTCAAATTTGCATGCAAGATCCGTCGAAAAACATGTTTTTTAAAGAAAGAGCTTCATCTCACTGTGGCTCTGATACCATATTAAATTATGTCACAGCAATCTTGAGACAAAGCATAGACTTACAAGATATTCAAGACAATTTAGGCATGAAATGACATAATAGTACTGCAATAGGAGGTTGCAGTTGTAAATTATCAATAATGGAATGAAAATCAATGATACAATGTCATACAAACTTAAATGAATGCAAGCCAATTCGAATTCAATAGAGGTCATTCAAATTATATGGATGGGTGTAGCTTAACTGTTCGTTAGCAACAATGAACACACCAGTTAATCACTAATCTAGCCATGATTGACTCTAACTGAGTCCTAGTAGAATCGGAGTACAATGAATGATTGAGTCTAATTGAATGTAACTCAACTCGCATGTCAATCAGTAGGTGGGGGCACATCACTAACTCAAGTCAGCTCCGATGAAGTGAACTAAACTGAAACATGTCACCAAAAGTTGTTGGAGGTGCATTAACTCACTCTAGTTCACCCAAATCAGCCCAAAATAGACAATGTCATGAGGGAGGTGCCTTTACAACTCAGCTTAACTGATTATTAGGTGAAACAACATTCAGTTAACTCATTGGTGCACTTATGACACTCAAATCAACCCATAATTGCTCCCTGATTGAAGGAGGAATCCTAGTTAGCCTCCATGATTGAAGAATAAGGCTTTGTTGGCCTCCCTAATTGAAGGAGGGCGTGAGTGTGCCGATGTTGATGCCATGATTGTGCTAGTGTACTGATGCTGATGCCAATTTGAGTCAATAAAATTAGGATAGTGGTTAATTAGGAAAAAATTGAGCAAAAATAGGTGTGTGGGTTTGGTAATGACTCCAACACCCTATGGAAATTGAACCCAAGTGATAGATCAATTACACTCACAAAATTGCTAATCAAACATGCAAAATTCACACAAAAGGAGACTGAAATTGGAGCATAACTTAATATTGTATTGAATAAGTGTACATAAGTGAACCATATGAAGTAATAGGATGCTCAAATATATAATTACATGAGATATTCGAAAACACTGGGTTTCTATTCAAATTGGTGAAAAAGAAGGCTTACTAAATCAAGTCAAATCCCCTAGAGGTGCAAAAAGGACTTTTGAAATATATGAAGATCCCTACGAATTGGCTAAAGCAAGTGGGAAAGATAATAAGTGATGGAAATACAACATATTCATGCTTTTGTATGGAGAAAAGGAAGAAGGATCATGTGGGAGAAAAACAAGGCAAGTTCCCCTAGACTAGCTTTTTTTTAGGAACCATGAATAAAAGTAGACTTGCTAAATATGTTTCCAGGATGATTCCAAAGCACTCCATGACCTAGTTTAGAAAGTATTGACTTCTAGGAGCATGTGGAAGTTAACTAGCATAGAGAGGGAATCTAGGAATCTAGGAATAAGACAAAAATGATTTAATTAATGCCAAATATGAGTAACTATGGGTTGATTATACTAACACCCCCCCTTAAGCCTAAATTTATGAGTAAATATTAGAAAATTATAGGGCCTAGAAACAAGATTTAGTCACCCTTTTACATACTGCATGTCCATACAACCAAGGAAAGAGACAAAAACCAAGTGGGAAAATCCTCCCTTAAACATGGACATGAAACAAAAATTTTGGAAATATTTTTATCAATCATTCTTCACCATATGATCAGATATCCCCAGTAGTGACTTGAGATTGCTGAAGGTCTTCTCACAAAATACTTTGGTGAAGATATCTGCTACTTGTTCTAAAGATGCACAATAGAGTAGAGCAATGGTACCATCATGCACAAGCTCCATGATATAGTGCATATGGGTCTCAATATGCTTGGTTATTTGTCTTTGAAATGGATAATTGGAGATTCGAATGGTGATTTTATTGTCACAATAGATGACTGTTGAAAAATCTGATTTGAAACCACATTCTCCAAGTATCCCCTATAACCATAAACATTGAGTTGCAGCATTTACAACTCCTCTATACTTCGTATTTGTAGATGATAGTACTATGGCACTCTGCTTCTTACTTGACCAGCTGATTGGTCCTTCTACAAGAATGAACACATATCTTGAGGTATAGTTTTGATCTGTTTTGTCACCTGCCCAATCACTATTGGTAAATCCAACTAGCTCTAAGTCATATTTTTCTTTGTAGAAAATCCCATGATTCCTTGTTCCTTGAACAAAGTTTAGGATCCTCTTGGTTGCTCTCCAATGGATCTCATGAGGCTTATCCATGTATCTCAAAGTCACACTAACTACATAAGATAATTCAGGTCGACTGTGTGTAAGATAAAGCAAACACCCAATCAAATGCCTATACAGTCTTGATTGGCTTGCAATATTTCATGTCAAGCTTGTTGAGAAAATATGAAGCATATTTGGACTTATGCACTTTGATTCCATGTTGGGATTGAGCAATTTCGAGACCCAATAATTGGCTCAACAATCCCAAATTTGGCATAGAAAAGGCATGGTTCATTGCATCCTTCAAGGAGGAAATATCTTTATTTGAACTTCCTATAATCAGTAGGTCATACACATAGAGAACAATAATCATTAAATAAGCATGAATCAGCTTCAAATAGACATTAGGATCAGACTTGCATTAAAAAAAACTCAGTGACATCAGAAAGCCATCAATCTTGGCATACCAAGCTGTGGGGGCTTGCTTGAGCCCATACAATTATTTCTTTAACCTGCACAATAAATATGGATTAGATATAAAACCTTATGGTTTCTGCATATAAATATCTTTATTCATATCTCCAATTAGAAAGGAAAACTTCACATCCATGTGATGTACCTCCCATTTCTTTGAAGCTGCAGTGGCTAGAGCTAGCCTTGTGGAGTCCATCTTTGCCACTAGTGAAAAGGTCTCATTGTAATAAATAACATGTACTTGAGAGTATCCCTTGGTTACCAATATTTCCTTATATTTCAAAGGTGAACCATCAGCAGAAAACTTAGTTTTAAAGACCCAATTACACTTCATTAGCTTTCTCCCCGGGGGGAGATAAACCAGTTCTTATGTGTTGTTCCTCTGGAGCGAGCTGAATTATTCTTTCATGGCTGTTTTCCATATTGGATCATGTGTTTAATATTCACATTTATGTGGATCAGAATCTATCATCAAATAAAACTTCTCATCAAAGAGTGGATCTTTCACACAAAGGGCACTCTAAAATTGAGATCTAGTCCTCCTAGTGTCATTAGGATTTCCAGCTAGTTCCCCAGCTACATGAATGGTCCTTTCTTCCCAAATTGATATTGTAGGGATTTTAGGATATGCAATTAATTCATAATTATTACAAATATCATAATCAGCAAACTCATTAGTCTCTTCACTTACAATCAATGGCTGTGGTGGTGAAGAGGACTCTCCAACTTCAATTGTTGCTAAAGGCTCTTCTTTGAATTGAACGCTTATTTTAATGAAATATTTGTTAGTGCTCAAGTTTATCAGCTTGTACCCTTTTGAATATTTAGAACACCCAACAAATAAGCACTCTTGGCTTTGGGGTTTCAAAGCCTTCCTCTTTTTAGTTGGAATTCTAGCCCAAGCCATTGAGCCAAAAATCCTAAAATGGGTCACATTTGGCTTGTGCCCACTCCAAGATTTGAAAGGATTCATACCATGAAGATTATTATGTGGCACCATATTCTATATATACAATGAACATTTTATATCCTTGGCCCAAAATTTTGGTGGAAAAGAATTAGCCTCCATCATGCAAGTTGCCATCTCCTTTAGTGGCATGTTCTTTCTCTTAGCAACACTATTTTGTTGTGGTGTGTAAGGAATAGAATGCTACATCTGGATACCTACATATTTGCAATAATGGATGAAATTAGACTTGAAATACTCTCCACCATTTTCATATATGAGGATCTTGAGTTTCCTCCCATACTGGTTCTCAACCAAGGCTCTAAAGACTTTGAAAAGGTCAAAAACTTCATACTTATGCTTTAGGAAGTAAACCCAACAATACCTGGAAAAGTCATCTATGAAGGTCAGTGCATATTTGGCTTGACTCATGGACATATGAGGGAATGGACCAGAAATGTCACAGTGGATGAGGTGCAAAGGTTCTCTCATGACTAGCTCTCTCATACTTGTGCTCTGGGTGTTTTCCTAGGATACAACCTTGACAGACACCCTTAGAAAACTTGATATTTGGTAACCCTATGACCATATCTTTGTCACTAAAATAAGAAATATACTTGTAGTTAATATGGCCAAATATTTCATGCCAAAGCTTGCTTGCTTCATTAGCATGAGTAAGAAGAGAAGAGGGGTTTGAGTAGGGTAGAAAATGGGAAAACTTGTATATCTTTGAAGTGTGATCAACAACAACTTTTTCTATGAGTTTACCATTTGAAATCTATATGATTTCAACTTCATTGGGGGAGAAGATGACTTTATTTGGAGACCCCATGTGATTCATCTGATACACTAACAAGATATTAGAGGCAAGACCTGGAACATACAACACATTATTGAAATTACCATGGTCAAGATCAATACTACCCTTTCCCATACTGTCATTCAGAGAGTTATCTCCCAAAAATATTGGTGGACCTTTCAACATGTCAAGAGAGGAAAATATCTCCCTTTTCCAAACCATATGTCTGGGAGCTTCAGAATCAATGATGAAGCTAGGTGAGCTTGAGGTGCCAGCAACCAAGGCATGTACTCTCTCCTTGTCTTCTAAATTTTATCCTCCTTCCCTCTTCTTTGAGCAGTCAGGAAGGGAGATTTTGTTCTTCTCCAGGATTTGGGTCAACATGTAAATTTGATTTTTCATACAAGAGCTCTTAGGATGATAGCCATTATTGTAGTATGCACACTTTCTCATTTCTCCTTTGTTCTTCTTCTTCTAGGGTTTCTTCTTGGAGTCTAAGGATTCCTCTTGATACTTTGACTTGTCTCTCTTTTTCGCAGGTGCCTTTTCAGATTTTTTCTTGGTTTTTGTATCCACCTTCGAATATCCAGTAATAAAATCTTGGTCTTTGGAAGGTTTGATAATGTCCATCATCACCAATTTATCTTGCTCCTGAGTGAGGGATTCCATGAACTCAACAGGCTTAGGCATCTTCCAGGTCCGAGCTATAAATTTAGTGGCATAGAAGGTCGAAACAAACACTAAATAGTTAGGAAAAATCTTTAAGAGAATGGTCAAAACTAGTTGATCCTCCTTCTTTTCAATCCCACATTGTTTTAACTACAAAACAAGGGTGTTAAACTTGGTAAAATAGAGTTGCAATGATTTGAAGCTACTGGGACTCAAGGAGATCAATTAATTTTTGTTTTGATGTCCTCTCATCTCATATGTCTTTCCAAAAATATCTTCAATCTTCTCCCATACCTCATTACGATATTTCAATGAATCAAGATGAAAGAGGAGGTCTCTTGAAATACTCAGACACAAAAGACCATAGGCCTCATCCCTCCTCTTATGCCATTTTATTTTCTATGTAGTTGCATTGTGTTCTGCTTTAGTAGCTAGGGTAACCCTATAGATACATTTATCTCTCAACAATATCTCCATCTCATCTTTCCATTCAAAGAAATTGAATGGAGTCAAGGTGATCCTTTGAGGTTGGTCCATATCTCAGCTCCCATGCCCTTCAGTCAGCAGAATGCGCTCCCAGTCAATGATGTCGAACCTACAATAAAAATTTGGAAGGAGAGAAATCGATCTAAAAATTCTCTAATACCATGTGGAAATTGAAACCACTTGATAGATCAATTACACTCGCAAAATTGCTAATGAAACATGCAAAATTCACACAAAAGGAGTCTGGAATTGGAGCATGACTTAATCCTGTATTGAATAAGTGTAAATAATCCAACCATATGAAGTAATAGGATGCTAAAATATATAATTACATGAGATATTCTAAATCACTAGGTTTCTATTCAAATTGATAAAAAATCAGGCTTACTAAATCAAGTCAAATCCCCCATAGGTGCAAAAAGGACTTTCCAAATCTATGAAGATCCTCATGAATTGGATAAAGAAACTAGGAAAGATAATAAGTGATGGAAAGAAAACTTATTCATGATTTTTTTTGGAGAAAAGGAAGGAGGATGATGTGGGAAAAAAACAAGGCAAGTTCCCCTAGACTAGCATTTCATTTATGCCTTAAAACTGCTGTAAAGCAAGGCAGCTTTCAGAAAAAGAAGATATGCACTTTTAGGAACTAGGAATAAAATAATACTTGCTAAATATGTTTCTAGGATGATTCCAACGTGCTCCATGACCTATTTTGGCAAGTATTGACTTCTAGGAACATGTGGAAGTTAACTAGCATAGAAAGGGAATCAAGGAATCAAGGAATAAGAAAAAAATGATTTAATTAATGTCAAATATGGGTAACTATGGGTTTATTATTCTAACACACCCAAACCTAGCAATAACATGATTAAATAAAAAAAAGAGTTATTTTTACCATCCTCAGCATATGTAGGCATTGCCTCATCCAAGTTTAGTGAAATAATCAATGACTACAATAACATAACCATGCCACCCACTGAGGTAGGTGTACAATGCATGAAATTAATCCCTCATTTGGAAAAAGCGTCAATGAGAATGATGGGGTGTAAAGGAGCTGGGTGGGTGCGCTGTCTAGGATAAAAAAATTGATAGGGTGGGAATTTCTTAACAGGCTCATGACAATATTTAAATATTGAAGGATAGAAATAGCCACGCAAAGGATATTCTGGGTTGTATCCATCCCATAAAAGTGATCGCCACATGCTCCGAAGTGACAATCATTCAAGACTTGTTCAGGATCTTCATGGTTCAAGCACCATCATAATATGGAATTGATACCGCTTATATACAAAGTGTCATTGATAATGAGATAATAATTTTCATGATGTCGAATATGAAAATGATCGTCTCAAGATAAATTGGGCTAAAAGTGTTTAGTCTAGTGATACAAAATGAGGTCTCCATACCAAGGATCGGTCATGATAAGAAGAAAAAAATAATCATATGGAAGTGAGTCAATGGGCTTAGTCTCAAACTTGGGCATGGAAGTGTGAGACTGGATCTTCATTTCACCCTTGAATTCATTGAGGTGATTGTGTGGCCCTGTCCTTGAAAATAAATACCCACTAGGATTCTTCTTTTCACCATGTTGAGAGCCAATAATGCTCCCTTCTCCATCCTATTTTCCTAGTTATTTAGCCAAGAAATATTTGGTTTCTTATCTAGAATGGATACTATAGGATATGTATTGTAACCCCTTTATCATGCTTTGGAAAAGAAAATTGAAGTCATCTTTGTCATCCATACTTGACATTTATCTTTCTCCTTGTATTTTTCCATGTGTGGAATTTACTTCCTCTTTTTCTAGACCTTTGTTATTTAATTTGAATTCTTTTTGGGACTCATTAAAAAGATAACCTGAGAAGGTTCATAGGAACATTATTTGATACCACTATAATGATGCAATTAGATATGTCTGGTCATTATCTCCTTCCTATCAAGAAAAAAATGTAAACAATCTATTGGAGCAATGAATTTTAGTTGATCAATGGTTCAAAACCAGGTAGGAGGATCAAATAAGGAAGGGAGATGGTCATGAAACCTTAGTTTACTATGCACAATGTGTTGGGTCCATTGATATTTCAAGCATCAGTGAGGCTAAATTCTACTTCTAGGATCCTGGGGTTCGTAACATATGTAAACTAAAACCTTCATTATTTCATTTCCTAGAGACCAGTGGTGTGGTAATCCAATTAACAAAGTTTACATAAATATTATAGGGTTTCAATAATCAATAAAACATGTTTTTTTCAGGTTTTGAACAGAATTGGGAAGCTATATGGTTCGTACTAATCAAACTAGCTTTGAGGACTTCTCATAGGAATTGATTTCTGGGATTCACAAATAGTAAAAGAGGGAAACAAATCCTTGGATTCAAGAATGGAACCTCTATATAAGTTTGTCAAGTACCTATCATAATATAAATGAAGTGATTTCATGAAATTATGGCTGATTTATTCTTAAAATAGTAAAACTAGTCAACTTTAGATGGAATTCTAGACAAGGTAAAATCTATTCATATGAAATATCATCAAAATGATTTGATCTAACATTAAAATTTCATAAAATATTCATTACATAATAAAAATCTGTAGGAATTAGAAATCGACCTCTTACTTAGCTTAAGGAAACAATCTTTAACAAAATATATCAATACAATGAGATTGGATACCACAATCACTGAATAATTGGAAGATTCAAAGCTCAAATTTATCCAATAGTCTGGTAAAACTATGGGTATGATAAATATGCCTACAAACAAATATCATTAATGGATGGATACCAACAATACTTGCTAATGGAATGAAAAGAAGCTGGGGCACACCTCCTGGTTTTGTCCAGGGGGACATCTCCCTAAGACTACGAAGCTAAGATCTCAAATTCAAATGGTGAAATGAACAAAAAAAATGTGAACAGTGCGCTATTGTATAATTTTATAGATGAGGTTTATTCATGTGAAATCCTCCTTGGCTAATTCTCTCTCATGAACTGGATGGGAAAAATATTACTTCGTGATTGTATTTTGTGTAGACTTTCCTTATTTTCTTGCTTGTTTCTTTTATGTTGGTTTCCTCTTTGGTTTTCCTTATTTTCTAGATTTTCCTACTATTGTCCATCTTCTCTACATTGAACTTCTTTTATTCCCAAAAGTGATACTTTCATTGCTTTGTTTTATTTTTTCTATGTGTGCCCTCTTTCTAGCTTTTCTTTCTTTTATGCAACTTTACCCAAGTGTTATATTTTCTTTCTTTTATGAAACTTTCCAAGATGCTAGATTTTTTTTGTCATGGTGCGGCCACCTATCCACTCCAACATAACATTATCCAAACAAATTTACTTATGGATAATAATAATAAAATAAAATAAAATAAACTTGGGACTTATTTGCAAACTATGTTCTAGACAAAAATTAATCCTAATTTAATAATTTTCTTTTTTCACCCCTAGGGATGTAATGAAATTGGACATGGTCAAGAAACTTCTAAGGAAGGGACACAGAATATGTATAATATTCTTCCCTTGTTTGAATGTCGAAGAATTCTTTGTATGGGTTAAAGAAGGAATCTTGCGCTTAGTATGCAAAGAGGTACTCTTTCTCATTTCCACAGGGATTATCATGATGCCATTAAGATCGAAATGTGTATATGTTGAAAATTTTTTACTTCTTGTTATTGATTATTATTTATGCATATGAATCACTTATCATAGGGTACTCAACATCATCCATTTCATCAACAAAATCATAATTGCATGAGATGTTTTCCATGACAGTGTTGATGCATTTATAACTTGGGAATGTATTCATCAGTATATCTTATGTATTGTACCCCGATGTTTATTCTAGGATGTGTCTGTAATGTATTTGAGTCATGTCATGCCCCGATGTTCCTATCGGGATATTCAATAATGTAAACAAGTCATGTCAAGTCATTGTGGGTAACCCTCCTATTGATCAAGGGTTAAAGTCCCCGCAGTTGTGGGGCCCTAGGGTTATTAGACTCTCCTAGAGAAGTCGGCCCTAGTGAGTTTTTGTCAAGTCAAGAATTAGTATAAATAGAGAGTGAGCCTCTCTATTTATCATATACATTCACTCACACTCAGTTTTAGTGCATAACTGAGATAGAAGAAGTTGTTGGGACAAGAGAGAGAGAGAGTACTGCTGTCAGGAAATCATCTTACTGTTTTTGGGGTTTTGCTTTTGGTGCTGATTCTATCTCTGAGGAAGTTGTGGGGTTTTATCCTTTATGGTTTCCCCAAGGAAAAACATTGTGTTCATTGTCTATTGTGTTTGATTGTTGTGCTTGTTATTCTCTCAGTTAAATATCCTAATATAATGCTAGCTTGAATGATAAAAATCTAACATGGTATCAAAGCTAACCTGAGAAGAAGACACTGTGCAGCTGCGAAAACTAGGGCTTCCTACATTTTGGATCTCTCTCCATATATTTTTAGCAAAATAAGGCTGGGCTGACTCTCCTCTCTAGGGCGCATCTTTCTGTCGAAGCAGAATATGATTCTGAGCATTTTCATTTTTTGATCCGACACTGCTGCCGAAAATTAGGGCTTTCCACAGAAGTGGATTTTTTGAGTGAGGCCAGGCCTGGATTGATATCCTCCTCAAAATAAAAGTTTAGAGATCAAGATCAAAGTTTTTGGTTGGATAGAAATCCAGAAAAGTCAAACCCTAATCTGCTCCTAAACCAACTCTGCAAAATTTCAGCTCCAGATCCAGATTTGACATCTTAACCTGGTAAGATCTAAATCTTTTGTATTTCCATTTGAGCTTCTCAGTTAAAGATGTCTCATCATACCAAGCTTGATGAAAATATTGGGGGAGCTGATAAATTCCGAGCCTGGAAGTATAGGATCTCCCTGGTCTTGGAAGAAAATGAGTTGGACTCCTATATCAATGAGGAAGTTCCAGTTCCAGAGGGAGATGAGGCTAAGGCCTTACACAAAAAGAAGTTGGTCTTGTCTAAGAGGATTATTTCTGATTCAATCAAGGATCAACTCATACCATAGGTGTCCTCCCTAAAGACACCTAAAGCTATGTTTTATGCCCTGACCAAACTGTTTGAAGGAAAGAACATAAACCGGAAGATGACCTTGAGGAACAGGTTGAAGAATGTAAAGATCCAGAATACGGAGACCATATAGTAATACTTCAAAAGGGTCTCCCATATCAAAGAACAACTTGAAGCAGTGGATGAAGAAGTGGAGAATGCAGAGATTGTAATGACCACCTTGAATGGTCTCCCTAGATCGTGGGACTCCTTTATTCAAGGAATCTATGCCAGAAAGAAGCTAGTTAAGTTCAACAGACTATGGGAAGAATGCTCTCAAGCAAAAGCTCGAATAGAAACTCGAGAAGAAAATATGAGAAGTGAATATCAAGCTCTCACAATACACTCCAAGAAAACTAGAAGAAGTTCTCATCACCCCAAAGGTAAGCACTTTCACAAAGATAACACTAGAAAGGATTTGTCTAGAATCAGATGTTATACATGTGATGAGAAAGGACACTATGCTAGAGAATGTCCTAGAAACAAAAATGTCTCTCAGAAGAAGAAGGGAAACAAGATAAGACATCATGCTCATGCTGCAAAGGATGATGAACCTTCCACAAATAGAATCGGACAAGAAAGTGATGATTCCTCAAGTGATGAAGAATATGTTTTTATTTCCGCTCTCACGTGAAACATTACACATGGAAGAAATGATTGTATTATAGACAGTGGGGATTCTAAGAATATGATAGGATTCAAATAATCCTTTGTGAAACTATCAGAACATGAATCACCACACAAGGTGAAACTTGGGGATGACTACCAATATCCCATAAAAGGTAGTGGTGAATCCTCCTATAAGCTAGACTCTGGAAAGTCTATGAAAATGAAGGATGTCTTGTTTGTACCAAGACTAAAGAAGAATATTCTCTCCATATCGGCACTAGATGCAAAAGGTATGAGGGTTGCATTTGTAGATGGCCAAGTCCTCATGTGGCCAAGAGAAAATACTATTGACAATGGAATAGTAATTGGAGAACAAGAAGGATGATTATACAAATTGAAGGTCCATCCAGAACAAGCTTTGGTACATGAAACAGTAGAGCCAAATGAACTTTGGCATAGAAGGCTTGCACATGTGCATTACAGAGCACTACCACTTGCAAGCAAAGCTGTTGAAGGTCTTTCATAAATTCAAGCAAAACGTGATGGAGTCTGCAAAGGATGTGCGAAAGGAAAGAACACAAAGAAGACATTTCCAAGTAGCAAGAGCAAAGCAAAAGGAATCTTGGAAATCATTCACTCTAATGTATGTGGTCCAATGTCATCTAGTTCTCTAAGCGGGTATGTATACTATGTTTATTTTATTGATGATTTTTCTAGGAAGACATGGATATAATTTATGAAGAACAAAGATTAATTTTTCAGCAAGTTCAAGGAATTCCAAGCCTTGATCGAGAACCACACAGAAAAGAATATCAAAACCTTTCGATCAGATAATGGTGGAGAATTCACATCAAATGAATTCAAAGCATTATGCAAATATTTAGGGATTAAGATGGAGTTAAATAATTCATATAATCCACAATAGAATGGGGTTGTAGAAAGGAAGAATAGAATGATCATGGAAGATGCAAGGGCTATGCTTCATGATCAAGATCTTCCCATGCATCTATGGGCAGAAGTTGCCAGAACAGCGGTGTATGTACATAGCCGTACTCCACACAGAGTACTTGAGAACAAGACACTTGAAGAAGTCTTTTCCGGCAAGAAATCAAAAGTCATCCATCTCAAAATATTCGGTTGTCCAGTGTACATACACATTCCGAAAGAAAAGAGGACAAAATTAGATCCTTCAGGAAAGAAGGGTATATTTGTGGGATACTTTGAAAGCTCGAAGGCTTACAGAATATACTTCCCAGGATTCAAGAAGATCGAAATCAGAAGGGATGTAAAATTTGACAAAGATTCAGCTTACAACAAATCCAGAAAGAGACCTACTAAAGAACCTAAAGAAACAGAAGTACCCAGAATTCATGACACAACCATGAACAAAGAAATTCAAGAAGAAGATCAAGAATTAGAAGAACCTCAAGAACTTGTAGATCCACTTCAGGAGAAGAATCCTCACAAGATGAAACCTACTTGGGTATGAGAAGCTATCCAAGGTGCAGAAATATATGGGGCTCCAAAAGAAAATCACAGAGAAAGAAAAAGAATCATGTCCTGCTCTGGTTATGTATCCTTATTATGTGACTTCATCGATAAAGAACCTTCCAACTATGAAGAAGCGACAGAAAGGAAAGAATGGAAGGATTCTATGATCGAAGAGTATCAATCGATCATGAAGAATGATGTTTGGGATGCTATCCCAAGACCAAAAGGGAATTCTATTGTAACTTCCAAATGGATCTACAAGATCAAGCATGCTGCAGATGGTAGCATAGAGAAATATAAAGAAATATTTGTGGGTCATGTCTTCTCCCAGAAATAAGGAATAGATTATGAAGAAAATTTTGCACATGTAGCCAGATACACTTCCATCAGATCAATACTTGCTCTGGATGTAGTGATGAAATGGAAGATACACCAAATGGATGTCAAGATTGCCTTCTTGAATGGTGTAGTAGAAGAGGAAGTGTATGTGGAGCGGCCACTCGGTTTTGAGACACATTACAGGGAGACTCATGTGTGTAAATTAAAGAAAGACCTGTATTGTTTGAAACAGGCACCTAGGACATGGTATGGTAGAATCGACAGCTTTCTATCTAGTTTGGGCTTTACCAAGAGTAAAGCAGATTCCAACCTTTACTACAAGGTTGAATATGGTAACCCAGTGATACTCCTACTGTATGTAGATGATCTATTTGTAACATGTATGGATGGGTTGATTTCTGATACAAAGAGGAAGATTGCTGCTGAGTTTGAACTAAAAGACTTGGTTATGATGCACTATTTTCTAGGCATGGAGGTGTGGTAGAATGCAGATGGAATTTGCCTGGGATAAGGGAAGTATACAGTAGAGATCTTGAAGAGGTTTGGGATGATGGATTGCAAGGCCATGACCACACCTATGGCATCAAACTTGAAGCCATTGAGTGATGCTTCATCAGAGTCAGTTGATGCTACGATGTATCATCAGATGATTGGGTCCCTAATGTACCTGACAAACATGAGACCATATATTTGCTTTGCTGTGAACACCTTGAGCCAATTCTTGACAGATCCGAGACATGTTCACTTGATTGCTGCAAAGCATATACTGAGGTACCTGAGGGGTATAGTTGATTATGGGATCGAGTATGAGGAGAATCAAAATGTTAACCTGGAAGGTTATGTTGATTCATATTGGGTAGGCAGTGTCATCGATAGGAAGAGCACTTCAGGGTGCTGCTTCAGTATGGGATCAGGTGTGATCTCTTGGTTTATAAGGAAATAGTCTTGCGTGGCACTGAGTACAACTGAAGTAGAGTATGTTGTAGCTTGTTCAGCTAGTTGTGAGGCAATATGGCTGAGGAAGCTACTGTCTGATTTATTTGATCTCCAGTTGGATGCTACTTGTATATATTTCAACAACCAGAGTTGTGTGAAGTTATCGGAGAACCCAGTGTTCCATGACAAGTCAAAGCATATCGAGATCAAATATCACTATATTAGGGATATGGTGTAGAAGTAATGAAACTCCAGTATGTTGTGACGGATGAACATATAGCTGATGTGTTGACAAAGCCATTGGCCAGAGTGAAGTTTGAATAATTCAGGGAGAAGCTTGGTGTTCTCCAGATCAAGGTTCCCTCCAAAGGGAAGTGATGAGTCCGTGAGCCATTTTGACATGGTGAGAGGATTGGTTCCTTCAATGATAAGATGTAAGAGATGAGCCATTCTGTCATGGTGAGAGGGTTGGTTCCTTCCATGTCAGATATGAGTGCCGAGCCATTCTGATTTGAATGTAGGATTGGTTCCTGCATGATCAGATATAAGTGATGAATTCCATTCTCTGAATGGAGGAACCTGGTCAGTTACTAGGAATAATCAGTCTGGGGCTGAGGGACATTATGGTATGACTGTGGGATGTATTCTCACATGATCAGATATAAGTGAAGGGTCATTCTGATGTGATTGAGGGACGTGTTCCAATTTTATTAGATATAAGGGCTGATGCCATTCTCTGGGAGAATGGAGGCACCTGGTCAGTTACCAGGATTCCTCAGCCTAGGGCTGGGATCCATTCTGATGTGACTATGGGATTGGTTCTCACATGATCAGATGTAAGTGCAGAGCCTTTCCACAGATGATAGTAGGTGCGTCATATCATGCTGGTGGATGTGATTTTTGTGCATTTTCGCAGATGGTAGTAGGTGTGTCCTACCATGCTGGATATTGTAAGTGTTATGCCTTTCCACAGATGGTAGTAGGTGTGTCCTACCATGCTTATGGATGTGAGTGCTATGCCTTTCCATAGATGGTAGTAGGTGTGTCCTACCATGCTGGTGGATGTAAGTGCTGAGCATTTCCATAGATGATAGTAGGTGTGTCCTATCATGCTGGTGGTTGTGAGTGCTATGCCTTTTCACAGATGATAGTAGGTGTGTCCTATCATGTTGGTGAATGTAAGTGCTGGGCCTTTTTGACATGGTTCTTGGATGTGTTCCTCCCATGGTCAGATGTGAGTGTTTGGCATGCCTTTTTGACTTAGTGTTGGATGCATTCCTCTCATGGTCATATGTAAGTGTTGGGCGGTCCATTCTACCTTAGGGTAAGATATAAGCATTGAAGAAGACCGACATGGAGGCTAGGCCTACAACCAGCCTGAAAAAGGGTTGGCTCTGTAGAACTTCCTGTGATGAGAAGAATCATGAGATAGCACCCGTGATGATGATATAGTGATGATGATCTAGCAGTGATGATACAGATCCAGTGATGATGTTCCAGTAATGATACTGATTCAGTGATGATGTTCCAGTAATGATACAGATCCAGTGATGATGTTCCAATGATGATCCAGATCCGATGATGCAGATGACTTGAAGATTAAGATAACTTGAAGATGAAGATGACTTGAAGATGAACATGACAAGAACTTGATGATGTTCTAGTTTATACAGAGAAGAAGACCAATGCTGAAAAATTGTGTCGAGAGAATACCTTCATAGTTAAGAGGGAGTGTTGATGTATTTGTAACTTCATAATGTATTCAGCTGTATATCTTATGTACTGTACCCCGTTGTTTATTCTGGGAAGTGTCTGTAATGTATTTGGGTCATATCATTCCCCGATGTTCCTATCGGGAGATTCAATAATGTAAACAAGTCATGTCAATTCATTGTGGGTAACCATCCTATTGATCAAGGGTTAAATTCCCCACAGTTGTGGGGCCCTAGGGTTATTAGATTCTCCTGGAGAAGTCGGCCCTAGTGAGTTTTTGTCAAGTTGATAATTAGTATAAATAGAGAGTGAGCCTATCTATTTATCACATGCATTCACTCACACTTAGTTGTAGCACACAACCGAGAGAGAAGAAGTTGTCGGGACAAGAGAGAGAGAGACTACTGCTGTCAGGAGATCATCTTATTGTTTTTGGGGTTTTGCTTTTGGTGTTGATTCTATTTCTGAGGAAGTTGCAGGGTTTTCTCCTTTATGGTTTCCTTGAGGAAAAACATTGTGTTCATTATCTATTGTGTTTGATTGTTGTGCTTGTTATTCTCTCAATTAAAGATCCTAATATAATGCTAGCTTGAATGATAAAAATCTAACAGACAGATATTGGATTGTTTCACTATTTTCTTAGACTTGAGATTAGAAAATCCAATTTAGGGATGAATATGGTAGAGTCCAAGTATGCATAGGATATAATTATCATGTTTTAAAATACATGATTGTAAAATGAGATCAGCGCTATTTCTTTTTGGGGTGAAGCTTGATGATGGGGATACTACTCCTTTGATGGATTGTACTAAGTTTAGAAATTGGTTGGGAATCTACTCTACCTCACTTGGACTAATCCTAACATATCTTATGTATATGGATTGGTTTTAAAGTACATACAAAATATTAATGAGGTACACTAGAAAGATGCTAAGATAATTATTCAATATGTGAAGGGTTCTCCTAGTTTTGGTATTCACTATGTTGCAAGTTGCACACTAGGTCTTGTTTGCTATAGAAATTTATATTGGGATGTGATGCCATTAATTAGAAGTAGATATTGTATTATTATTTTATATTGGTATTGAGGACTATATGTTGGTTAATAAAGAAGAATTCCGCTACTACTTTTTCATCTTCAAAGGTAGGATATAGGGGAGTAGTAAATAGAAATGCATAAGATATTTGGTTGAAAGGTATTCTTGTATGGTTTGGTCTACAATTCCACTATCAAAATATCATATGGTGTGAAAACAAGAATGATATTGATATTTCCATATATCATGTATAGAGGTAAAGGGACAAACACGTAGAGTTATATGCCCACTACATTTGAGGGCTCACGCATAATCAAGTTATTAAAATGCAATATCACCCATCAAACGATTTGGTTGGATGCATATTCACCAAGTCATTGAGAGACAAGGAGTACAAAGACTTGAGAGACACTTTGGAGTGGTGGATACTTTAGAGGTGATTTCCTAGTAGTTTTCTCATCATTCTTTTTGGATGGAGGGGTGGGAAGTTTCCCACATGATTTTCAATATTTCCTCACTTAATGAGGTTTTTAATTGTACATGGGTACCTAATATGGTATCATTTTATTTGGGACCCTTGTTTATGCATTATTTTCAGCAACCTAGATATATTAGGAGTGTTAGAGCATATTGTCTTTACGCTAAGCAATAATATACCAAGTAGGTACTTTATATCTTTGTATCATGATTAAGATGGTTCAATTTTGAATGAATTTGACCAAGTGTTCCATGTGAGTGCTTCATCCCTAGACTTAAGAGGTAAATGTTATATTTTTAACCAATGAGAGCCCATTCTCCGATTTCAAGATGTTATCCCTAATTTTAATATCCAAACTCAGCCTTATCCCATGAATCAAGGAAGGAGAAAACTCTCCTTTAGTATTTTAAGTTGTTTACTATCATGCATGATTTATTCATGGATTAAATTCCCTATATTAGGAAATTAATCATCTACTTGTCATTGTGGTTTATTTATGAGTGACCTAGTTAACACACCCATGAGAGTTGTATGGATAAGTAGAGAATGTGAGCTATGAGTTAAGAGAAACTAGGCCTTCATGCATAAATAATACAATTAGAATTCCCTCCTTTAGTAGTTTGAGTTGTTGTATGTACCAACATTGATACTCTTTTTTATTTGAATTTCTTTATCTACAAACATTGGTCATTATTTGCATTAATTGAATGAGAATTCATTTTGTGCTTCAATAATTTTCTCTCATCATTCTCTCCTTTCTTTTTCCTCTTGCAATATTTCTAAGTGTGTTGTTGTTTAATAGATTTCTAGATTGATTTCTTGTAGGAAAACGTGGGATTTTACAAGTTTTAGGTTTGTGTAGGGAAATTCTTATATACACAAGGGTATGTGAAGATAAATATCTATAAAAAAAACATTGGAAGAAAACTCTACCATTAAAAAAATTTATGATTTGAGTCGATTTTGGTAGAAGAAATTTCCTTGAAACCACTTGTGGTATTCCTTTCCAATAGAAAAAAATACTCAAATAAAAAAAATATAACTATGGAGAAAAATAAATAAGGATATAATATGGATATATAAGTAGTAAAAATGGATTTATTGAAATTTATAATTTAGACCAATGTTCACTTCCCTCATCAAAGGGGAAATGCATAATTACACATATATTCAAATACAATATTATTTACCTACCAATTGATTACATGAATCCAATACTACATATAGTTTCAAACTAACAAAAACCCAAATGACTTGGTAGACCTTAATTAACGAGACCTCAACCATTGACTAGAATGGGAATTCTTAATCATTTGAATTATTTCACACTTTACATCCTCATGAACCTTAATCAATATATATGGCCCCAATCCATTAAGTTAAAACCTATTCTTCTCAGTAGGGGAGCTAGGGTGAGACCTTATATTATTGATATGTAACTTATATTCATAGTACCTCCACTCTCTCATACTTACCATGGGATCTCTGTTGAAATTTAACATGTGTATGATAATTATAAAATTTTCAAACTATAATAGAGATACTAATTGATATTTTAATAGCAATAACACTTTTGCAAAAGTAAAAAAATCATCCACACAATTGAACATGAGAGTTTTCATGGGGAAACTGTTTAAGGAAAAAAACCCCAAAGCATTAATAAATCAGCCTCTAAATGAGATGAGTCGTTGGGCTAAGGGAAGACCCGGGTTCTTATGCTTTTATCTTCACACCAACAAACAGACCCATAGTGTTGGCCCTTTCATCAACAACCCGCGAACAGGTTGCAGTCTCACCCGAAACAGCTATGGGGTGCCACAGAATCAGGTTTCTGCAGGCGAAAGAGGGATATTACTATACCTTTATCCTTAACAAAGAATAATTATGCAATATAGAGCTTCAACATTCACTTAAATAAATTTGCAGTTTAGATAAAAAGACAGTTTCTAGCTTAACCCTTAACTGGGAATTCACAGTGAAGTTAGTACTTAGCAATATATCTTACTTATCATTCACCTACTTATCAAATGCATAAAACATAACAGGAACAAAATAAAAAGAACCACCACAACACAAGATGTACGTGGTTCACCCCCAGTGTAGGGGCTACGTCCACAGAACTGCGTTTATATTCAACACTTTACAAAACAACAGTTCTGATCTGTGCACTCAGCTGCAGATCTTCTCAACAACCCAAAACTGCACACTTAGCTATAGAACCTTTCTTCCAAAACCCTCTACGCACTCAGCTGCAGAGGTCATCCACACACTCAGCTGGGACTTAACCTTAAAACCAAAAATAGACCTTAGCATCTTCGCATCACATCATATCATAACAAAAATCATCTCCTTGACTCCTTTACATAAGTGCCTATTTATACAAGTGCACTATTACAATACCATGGAATTAAACCATGGGTACCCGAAAACCATGGGACATTTACAAAAAGAGGGGCTTCGAACCAACCCCGAAGCCCCTAAGACTATTTTGGACTGCAACTTCGCTTACAAGCTTCGCACCAAAACCGTGGAGTTGCCAAAATTAAGGACCTTCAAGGTCCGGGCCCCAACAGGCCCCTAAGACTCACCAGTGTCCCGTCCCGGGACACTTTGCTGCTTTTCTGGTGGAAGAATCTTGTTGGAAAAGATAGTAAATTGCTTGTTGAGGCTACGCATGATATCTTCGGCTGCTTTCTCCTTCTCCACTATCTCCTGCAATGTTGCTGCAGATGCTTCGTTGGGCTTTTCCTGCGCAAAGACATCATACTCCTTTAAGACTTTGAGCTGGTTGTCTGCAACAGTGCTCAATTCCAAGGCCTCGTTAATAAGGGGCTACACAGAGTTCACCAACAGTGTTTATTTCCTTTTGTAAGACTCAATTTCTCACTGGAGCTCATTGCTATGCTTCACCTTAAGCATCTTCTGCATAGGAGGCAATGTCTTGATTTTCGCTTTGACTGCATCCATCTCTGTCTGTTGCTGCTTGATGGTTTCTTGCGACTTTTCTACTTCTGGGTTGTCCTGCAAGTTCGCTCAGGCTTCGACACTTTCATCTAGCAGCTTTGATGCACTACTTACAAGATCTGAGATCTTCATTGCTGAGGCCTGAATATCTTTGTGACGCTGTTCCCTGACCTCTTGTGGACTCTCAGGGATGAGGCGAAGTTGAAGCTCCGCAATCTAAGCCTCATGTTCTGCTTTCATCTTCTCTATCTCACTTCAAGAATGTTGCGCATAGTCTTTCAGCTTGACGATTCTTTGCTCTAGTTCTTCTTCAGCCTGCATGTCGAAGTCAGGGAGACTTTGACACACCTCATCCAATACTCGCGCTAGTGTAGCCCACTTGTTTTCTGCTTCCCTCTTCTTCTATTCAGCTTCTTCCAACTGCGCTACGAGGCTCTCACTCTACTTCATGGAATTCTCTAACTGCATGTGTGAGTAGCCGTCTTGTTCTCGGATCTCCTTCATGAGGGCCAATTGACAAAGATGCAGCTTCAGCATAGACAACTTGGTGTAATCTATCTCAATTGTCATGCTCATCTGCGATCGAGATGTTGCATCAATTATTATAAGGGCTGCACTTGGTACTTGTCCTCTGTTGTTTCTGGCTGGCCACTGTCTCGTATTTGGCTACGCGCCTACTAAGGCACTACTTGCTACAGTGCCAGTTGCCGATCTTTCCGCTAACGCCTTAAGTTCTTCAATTCGTTGCGCTACACTGGTGAGCGCATCAAGGTGTGTAGCTACAAACTCTGACCATTTGCTGGTTAATAATTCTGTAGATTTTGTCAAAGCCTGATCAAGCTTGTCAATCATCAAAGCAGGCTCTTCGACGATATTCTTTCCCTTCGACGCCTTAGATTTCTTTCTGGGCGAAGGCTTCGTCACTTACTCTACTTCGGGACACTTGAGATTATCTGGGTGATTGGGGTCTAAGATGGTTTTGATTGATTCTTCTTCTTCTTCATCAGCTTCGTCATCTCCACCCTGGTCACCTTCGCTCTGCTGTGACTCATCTTGTTCTTTGCTCTCTTCGAGTGGGTCATTCTGTTGCGGCTGACTGGGACCTGCACCCACATATGTTACTGGGGGGACTGGTATGTTGGGCCTTGTTCCTACGTCCTTCATCCATTCAGCCAGCCACTACTGAACTACTGCAAGGATGTCTTCCTAGTTCACCACATATGGTAATTTCCACCATGCATGTTTGTTATCTGCGCAGGCCTGGATGAAGACATTATGCATGTCAGCCTTGAAGTTGGCCACTCCAGTATACTGAGAGAAGAGCTCATTGCTAAGCCGCAGTGTTTTCAGGATCTCATATGAAATGTTCATCGCATAGAAGGTGAACATGTAGTTCATCAGCTGCTGCAAGGCCTTATCTTGCGATACCCAAAGAGATGCATACCTTGCTGCGCCAGGCATCTCCGGAGGCACATCAACAAACTGTGCCTTGGTAGGTTCTCTCCATCGTACCAGTGCAATAAGCACTAACAACCATGAATAATGAAAGGGTCTACCTTTCTCCTATGCATCATGGACATCTTCAAGGAATTCTCTAGCAATTTACTCTGCCCATTTGTAATTGTAGCCTTCAGCACAGTTCGTAGCAATACTGGCAATCAGGGTAAGTACTTCATTAGGTTTGCACTTCTGCATTAATTTGCATGCTAGGAGCTCTACGGTGAAGCGAATGTTTTGGTGTCGAATTGTCGAGGTTTGATACCCTCACTTTCCTTTCGTCAGGATGAAGCGGTCCTTCATGTGCTGCGCCAGCTTCGTATCCTTGTGTTTTTCGACAAACTCAATCCTAGGATCAGGCCCTTCCTTCGGCAAGCCTGTAATCCTATGAATCAGTTCTCCATCAATAGCTATTTTCTGGCTTCCTATCCATAGGTGCCCATCATGCACCAATGCCAATAGCTGCTTGACCACCACGGTAACCTGCATGATGAGACCAAAGTGGGGGACATTTAGCATCTTCAACAAGCCAGCAGCCCACTGTTTGACTTCAAGCAGCGTTGTTGCAACCTCCGGATAATGGATGGAGTGCAATTATTTCCCAAGTGTGAATTGTGGAAACTTCTGACGATCATTCGTATCGTGGTCTACGTACTTGAGGCGGTCTATTTTTCCTGTCATTGCTCCAACCAACTGCACACCCTGTGGCAGCGAAGGGGTGCGTAACGTGAAATTAGCTGTCCACCGAGGTGGCTGAAATCTTGGTCAAACAGGAGGAAGATATGGTGGACGCTGCGATGCAACGTTCTCATCCTCACTGAAGTCTTCAAAACCTTCAGGTGGGAGCTCTGCCGAACCAAGAGGATTCATCTCGGGATCCTCGGGTGTCTTCCTTGATGGCTTGTGCCTGTCTTCGTTCCGCTTAGAGCGAACTTCTGGCTTAAAATTATTCCTATTAGATCATGTTTGCATTGGTTGACTCGATACTGGGGGAGTCTCTTCGCGAGGTGCAGATGCAGGTGGGTTGCTCATAAGGTTCTGCAAACCCCTCTGTCTGAATTCTCTCAACAATTCTTGGACTTCGCGATCAGCTGACATGGACTCAACTTAAGAAAATGCGTAATGTGAAATTCGTAGGTCTGGGTGTCTTCTTATAGAATCCAACAACCAATTATACCATAACTGTGCATTAAAGACACCAAATCTGACCGAACGGCGATAGATCTTGTCCAAACGGTGCTAGATTTCCTCAAAATCTCATCATTACAGGTAGTTAATACAATTAACATACCGGCGCTGCCAAATCTGATTTTTCTCAATGGTTGCATTTTAAGCTTCGACACACCTTTGTTCTTCGGCATAGCCACTAAATTTAGCTTCACCACAAAAAGGACCTCTGACACAATATAGACCTTTGACACATCATGACACAAGCTTCGACACTTCGTAAGTTTTCCCACAATCTGCCCCAGCTCTCTAAGAATAGCTTCATTATAGTCTAGTACCCAATTTCAATTGTTCTTGGTACTTAGACTCTTCTTCTTGCTATTACTTTGGGTCAGGGGGGTACAGGCCCGTCCTTGTACTTCTTTAATCTACTCCCATTCACCATGGAGGGAAAAATTTCTCCATTTAATTTAGCTAATTGAATTGCGCCACCATCGGTAACTTTCTGAACTATGTAAGGTCCTTTCCAATGTGTCTTGAACTTACCTAGGAACTTCATGAATTTACTATCATACAAGAGCACAAGATCATCATTCTGAAAATGCTTCTTCTTAATGTGTCTATCATGCCATACTTTTTCTCTAGCTTTCTGTACTTGCTGCTGGAAACCTGCAATGAATCTGTCTTCTTCTAGTTCCAGTATCTTCGCCAACCTTTCATTCAACACGGCTGGATCATCCATCTCTATGAAGGCAGATATTCTGAGGCTAGGAACAATGTACTCCATGGGAATAACTGCTTCCTGTCCATATACCAGCCTAAAAGGTGTATGGCCTGTCAACTTCTTGCAAGTGGTTCTATAAGCCCATAATACTGCTGGAATTCTAAGATCCCAATCATTTCTGTTAACATTTCAAACCTTCGCCAGAGCTTGCTCAAGGATCTTGTTAAAGGCTTCGAAAGTTCCATTTGCTTGAGGATGGTAGGCAGTACTCTTCTGATGATATACTTGAAATTATTCAGTCAATGCTTCAATAGTCTTATTCAGAAAATGTGATCCTTGATCACTCATAAGAATTCTAGGACACCCAAACCTCGACAAGATATTATCAAATATGAACTTCTTTTTGTAGCAACGCTACAATCCTTGACTGGTTGAGCTTCGACCCAATGAGTAAGGTAATCAGTTGTTGTAATAATGTATCTTGCTCCAGATTTCTTTGCTGGGGAATTGATTGGTCCAACAAAATCAATAGCCCACTTTTCAAATGCTTGTAAATTTATCTATGGAACTAGAGGCATCTCATCCCTCCTGGATGGTTTGCCTATCATCTAACAGATATCACAGCTATGGCAATACTTTCTTGCATCCTTTTGAATCATAGGCCACCACAATCCAGCTATCAAAATCTTCTGTGCCATAGCTTTTCCTGCATAATGACCTCCTGCTGCTCTAGAATGTGCCTCAACCAAAATCAATGGATTTTCATGCTCCATGACACATTTGCGTAGTATTTCATCTGGTACCATCTTATATAGCTGTCCTGCTAGAAAGGTAAAGTCAGCTGCTCTAACCACTAGCTGCTTCTTCTGCTGTGTTGTCATCTCAGAGGGTGCAAAACCTGTAGACAAGTACTGAACAATATCCTAAAAATAGTCATCAACCATCTGGATGGCAAACAACTGGGCATCAGGAAGACCTTCGTCCAAACTAGTGGGCTCTTCTCTTGACTCGAGCGTCGACAAGTGGTCAGGCCCCAGGTTAAGTCTTCCTGGCTTAACTATGATCTCAAAGCCATACTCCTGAAACAAAATCAGCCATCTGCATATCCTTCCACCTAACACAGGCTTGTTAACCAAATACTTCAAAGCAAAATGGTCAGTGAACATCTTAAAATGAGATCCTAACAAATAATGTCGAAATTTCTGTAAGGAATAAACCATAGCTAGACCTTCTCGTTCTGTCGTAGTATAATTCTTTTCTATTGTGGACAATTTTCTACTTGCAAAAGCAATAGGGTGATCAATATTACCTTCACCTGGCTGAGCCAATACTACACCTAAAGAAATGGAAGATGCATCGACATGAACATGAAACTCCTTACTCCAGTCAGGGAATACTAAGATAGGGGCAGTTACCATCTTTTCTTTCAAAATATCCAAGCTTTCCTGACATTTAGGTGTCCACTCAAACTTAATATCTTTCTTCAATTTCTTTTCCATAGGGCCTGTAATCTGAGCATATCCTTTAATGAGTTTCCTGTAATATCCAGTATGACCAAGCGTAGTGCGAAGTTGCTTAACATACTTTGGAGGTGGCAAGTTCACAATAATGGCTATCTTAGCAGGATCCACCATCAATCCTTACTTGCATACAATGTGACCTAGCAGAATTCCAAAAGGTGCACAAAAGATACACTTCTTCAGGTTCAATGAAATCTGATGTTGTCTACACTTGTCCAGCATAAGTCTTAAACTGGCTATATGATCTTTCAATAAACCAAAGATAGTCCAATTATCAAAGTAAAATTCCAAGAACTTATGAATAAATTCCTTAAATGTAGATATGACTACTCTAAAAAACATAGCAGGTGCATTCTTCAATCCAAAGGGCATAACAATATACTGAAAAGATCCCATTTCTGTAGCGAAGGTTGTTTTATGTCGATCCTCTGGAGCAATTCTGATTTGATGGTAACCTAAAAATCCATCAGTGAAAGAATACACTTCTTGACCTCCGACATTGTCTAAAACTTCATCTGTAAAGGGAGTAGGAAAAGGATCATGTGAACAGGCATCATTCAGCTTCCTCAGATCAACACAGATTCTGATTTCTCCCTTGGTCTTCTTTTCTTGTACCACCATAGGGCTGACCCATTCAGACTCTTCGACAGGCTCAATGATTCCTGCAGTGAGCATCTTATCTAGCTCCATCCTGAATTTTTCTTTATACTTAGGGTTCGGCCTATAAGGGCGCTGTTTCACAGGATTCGCATCAGCTTTCAAATGGATTTTTATTACTCCTATATCACCAAGGATACCTTTCATTTCTGAGAAATTCATTAAAAATAGGTCCTGATACTCATGGAGGAGTTCAGTCACTTTGCTCACCATTTCTTCGTCCCAATAATCTCCAATGGTAGCATATTTAGGGATTTCTTCTGATCCAATTTTTAATTTCCTTGTCTTCAAGGGCTGAGTTACTTTAGGTGATTCGACTGCTGGTCCATGTACTTCGCAGTGTCCTTCTGACTCAGGAATATTAATGTTTCTAGGGTCATCGTCTTCATCAATGGAGAGGTTATAGCATTCTACTGCATTAGCTTCTTTTTCCTTCCAATTAGGTTGGTACTCGGCTATTTCTTTATCATCAAACACCTTAGTATGGATCAACCTAATAGTTGCATTCAAAGCAGGGAAAACCTCAGTAATAGAAAATGTGAGCACAAAACTATCAATAAGGCTAACCCAACTTATAGTACCATGAAGAATCTCCACCTCCGCATACCAATTCTTTGCTACAGGTTCCAGAGTGTGTACAAACCTATGTACCCATTCTTCGCAAGGTACATGCTTCCATGCTTCATAACACTGCTCCAAATGTTCCTGAGGGCTAGTCTTACCATTAAATTTGCTTCGTACCTCCTGAGGTTGATCCATGAATCTCAGGCGAAGAAACTTTTGACAAGCTCTCTAACTATGAATATAATTTTTATGACCATCTGGCAGCTGTGGCTCTGAATACTGAATATAGAGTCTCCATTTTCTGTGAATCTGGTACTTGCTCTGAGAATTGTTCAATAGCATTTTCTAGATCTATCAAGCCATCAAAAATAGGTAAGATTCTTGGCTATGAGCCAACCCATTTGATAGACTTGGTAATTCTTGCACATCAATGTCCATGCAGCTCATAAAGTTGATTCTACCAATTCTCTAGGCCTTCATCTGAATCAGTCATGCAAGAACTGTCACACTGCCAATCCATTATACCTTCAGCAATAGGGTTAACATAGTCTTCTTCTTTAGCTGTGATGTTGTAAATGTGATCTAAAACATTCCGATCTTCATCTCTGACTGGCTCTGTATACCTTTCGCCTTGAGAAGGGTCCAACGGTACTATGACTCTCAAGCCTTTTCCTTCAAAATTCATCTGTCTATTCTTAAGGTTGATTAATGCATAATTGTCTATTTCCCATTCAATTCCTAGCAATGTTTGATAGGGGTTTCTATCATCAATTATTTCAATGACTTCAAAATCTGCTAGGGTGCTGACTCCATCAATATCTACTGGTACACTAGGGAATCTTTCCAAGGGCACAATCTTCTACTGATTGGCTAATCTCAACTGTATAGGGGACCATTCAAGCGTAGGTTTTCCCATTTGTTCCCATGTCTACTTAGTTAGGACATTCACTTCTTATCCCAGGTCTAAAATGATATTAGTCATGTCATAATCTCCTATCTAAGCATGCAATCTCATTTCTCTTCCAGTCCTTCTAACTCTATTAACAATTCTTCCTCTATCAGAACTTTGTTGAGGTTCGCAAGACTGAATAACTTTCTGTAACTCATTCAAAGCATTCTGATTTCTTAATAGCTTCATACAACTCTGTAAAAATGATGTCAGTGTACTTACTTGATCTGGCGAAGCTTCTTGAAATTGTAACTGTTGTTGATGCTGTTGCGTAGTTTCTACTGATGTTCTTGGATCAGCAAAGTATTTTTTAGCTTCCATAAATGTTCCTTTTTCTCATCCAACATTGAAGGCTGGGATTTTCTCTGGGGTCTTATGGACCCAAGCCTCGTCAGGTTGTTTCTCCTTATTCTGCACCTGCGTTGTAGTTCCACTCCTTGTAACAACGTTAATGGTGGGGATAGTTCTTTTCTCTACAGAAATCATCTGAAGATTCTGAGTAGGAGTGCCATTTATTTCTTGTATATTGGCTATCAACTGTGGGCATTGCTCGATCACATGATCGACTGCTCTGCAATATCGACATGTCGTAGTTGGGTTTTGACAGTCTCCATCTACATGTCCTTCCTGATTACAGTTATAGCAAATAACCTAGCCTCGACCTCTTCCAGGAATACCACCACGACCATGACCTCTGAAATTACCTCGACCTGGTGTACTATGATAGTAACCATATCCATCATTGCCTTGTGCATCAGGTTGTACCCTATAAGCATCATAGGTTCGCTCTCTCATGAGGTCAAAGCTACGACATTCGTCTTCATTGTGTCCAATTGACTTACAGAACTTGTAGTAGGGATTCTTAGGTACTTGAACATATCTCTGCAGCAGGTAGCAATCTTCAGGTTGATGTTGGCCAGTTGTTCTACAGATCTCACAATATAGAACAGTAGGGTTAAACAGGTTTGGTGCACCAGTATTCAAATAATTTCTTAATGCAGGACACTGTTCTTTGTCGTGACCCTCTGTCTTACATCATGTACAGCAAAACTATTCTCGAATAGATTTCACTTTTTTCATGTCGCAAAGCTCCAAATCCATTTTAGCTAACTGTGCCTGTATCTGGGCTATTCCAAAATTATCTCCAACAGGAGTTGTTTCAAGTTTCATAGCAATTTCCAATGCTTCTTGCTGATCAGCAACCTTTTGTTGCATCAGTGGAGTCCTGATATGAGGCAATAGTGCTGCAATGAACCACTCTTTATGTTGTTCTGGTCCAATAGTGAAGCTAACTTGATCCAACAGAACCTTGAACCTTTGATCAAAGTCCCAAACTGATTCACCATGCTTCTGCTGAATTTCTTTCAGTTCAGTTATACACTATGACTCTGATTTAGGATTCTTGAATTCTTTGATCATTGCTTTTTTAATATCAACCAAGATATAGTTTTGAGTACTGGAAAACTTCATAAACCAGGTCAAAGCTTGTTCTCTGGAAGAGGTGACCAGCTGCGCTGTTCTTGTATTTTTATCCATAATATTCTTAGTAGTCTAGATAGCTTTGCATAAGAACCAAAACTGCTCTGGATCCTTTGATCCAATTCCTTTAAAGACTGGGAGCTTGATATCATCATTCACATGGGCCATAGTGGATCGAGGGGGGGAGGAGGGGGAGGAGGAGGGGAAATACTGGTAACAGGGGGGAGGGAACTTACTGAGGTAGACTGACCTGTGACAGGACTACTCAGGCTAGGGCTACTTTCATACCGCGAAGAGTTCTCAGGGATAACAAATCTTCGCTGTGGAGTTATAGGAGGGTTTCTAACAAAAGGGGTTTCTTCATATTTAGACTCTTCTGGGATTAATGAGGTATAATCGGTATTCTGGCCTAGGGTATAGGATCCAAGAGTTCTCTTGTATCTTTTAGCATTGCGAAGAAAACCACTTTGCTCGTCGAAGTCATTTTCACTTTCAAACATAGGTTAGTAGCAATAAATCTAGCAATCTGATTGGATAAGCAATATGCCTTTCTCATCCAAGAGCATTTTAATTTTCAGACTTATTGAATTCAGGTACTTACCCCTTGGTCCTTTGAAGAATTGTCTTTCTACTTCACTGAAAGAAGTATGTGTGTCGATGGCGAACTCCGTCACAAATGCTTCAAGGGTTTGCATTGTCCAAAAGTCAACAGCTCTTGATACCACATTGTTCACACTTTTCAACAACTTAATCCTTTTTGGGGTCCAGTCAAGAGACTGATCTTCTTTGAAGTTTGTCTTTCTTTCTGTCAACCTGGATAACCACTCATGCAATTCTATGTGGATACTACCAAAGAAAATTTCATAAATATCAGAAAAAAATGTACCTTTACAAGAAGTTGTCTGAGCTACGACAAGGGTCCTTATTTTCTTGTTTAGCAAATTTCAGATAAGTATCTCCAACCCAGCCACTGATTTCTTTTACCGAGGGCCTCCAAAACATATCCCTCCAGGTATGACGTAGATCCCTCTTGAAGCAGATACTGGTTCAACCGGCAACAGAACCAATTTGTTGGGCTAAGGGAAGACCCGAGTTCTTATTCTTTTATCTTCGCACCAACAAATAGACCCACAGTGTTGGCCCTTTCGGCAACAACCTGCGAACAGGTTGCAGTCTCACCCGAAACAGCTATGTGGTGTCGCAGAATTAGGTTTCTGCAGGTGAAAGAGGGATATTATTGTACCTTTAGCCTTAACAAAGAATAATTATGCAATACAGAGCTTCGACATTCACTTAAATAGCTTCACAGTTTAGATAAAAAGATAGTTTCTTGCTTAACCCTTAACTGGGAATTCACATCGAAGTTAGTACTTAGCAATATATCTTACTTATCATTCAGATACTTATCAAATGCATAAAAACATAACAGGAACAAAATAAAAAGAACCACCACAACACAAGATGTATGTGGTTCACCCCCAGTGTAGGGGCTACGTCCACAGAACTGCGTTTATATTCAACACTTTACAAAACAACAGTTTTGATCTGTGTATTCAGCTGCAGATCTTCTCAACAACCCAAAACTGCACACTTAACTGCATAACCTTTCTTCCAAAACCCTCTGCTCACTCAGCTACAGAGGTCGTCCATGCACTCAGCTGGGACTTAACCTTAAACCCAAAAATAGACCTTAGCTTCTTCGCATCACATCATATCATAACAAAAATCTTCTCCTTGACTCCTTTACATAAGTGCCTATTTATACAAGTGCACTATTACAATACCATGGGCTTAAACCATGGGTACCCGAAAACCATGGGACATTTACAAAAAGAGGGGCTTTGACCCAACCCCGAAACCCCTAAGACTATTTTGGACCGCAACTCCGCTTACAAGCTTCGCACCAAAACCGCAGAGTTGCCAAAATTAAGGACCTTCAAGGTCCACGCCCCAACATGAGTGATTGTGTACATGAGAAGAGATAGTTACATCAATTTGTTCACAGAACTTTGAGATGAATGTGGATAAATATTATCCAACCAAGATTTCACATCCTATGTTCTTCCAGACTATGAGAATTTGATCTGTGGAAGCGCTAGTAGGATCACCATTCAATACTGCCATCATGGACTGTGATTACCTTTCTACTTCCAACATGGTTGTCTTCATGGACTGTGGTCACCTGTAGCTTTCATTACTGCTGCCACCATGGACTATGGATGGACTACTGCCACCGTAGACTGTGAATGGCCTGTGACCACCTTTACCTACCATTGTGGACTATCGCCTCATTATTGTCTATTTAGGAAAACCATAATAGAGCTGAAGAGCATAAAAGAGAACCCTAAAATGGATTGGGTGCATGTACAACAACCCTAAAAGGGATCAGTTGCATGTAGAAGTTACCTAGTAGTCTCGAGTGTCTAGAAAACTTCTTTTGAATAGAAAAGAGAGAAATGGAGGATATGTCATGGACTTGGAGAGGGCATATGCTAACTTGTTCTTGTCCCTTCCAAATATGCGATAGGAGAGAAGAAGAACCCAGTATATAATCATGATTTTTCATTTGGAGTAGTATATGATGATCTTGACGATGATAAAAATGATTTGGAATCCTTATTTATTTATATTTCATCAAACATAAAATGTTTCAACATAATTAGGAGGTTGGCCTTAGGGCTTTTATTCTTTTTCATATTTGACCATTGACTTTTAATCTTTTTTGGTCCATTATTCTTTTAGTCTTTGTCTTTGGGACACTTGGACCTTCATTTGATGGTCACTTGGACGAATACAAGTTGTGTTAGGGTTTCTTGGTCTTTCAAGTTATTTTAAGACATTAACAAGTCATGTCAAGACCTCTTCAAGGTCCTCATGGTCCATTCATGTCCACTCAAAGTGCATCTTCATAAATAAGGAGGATTATTAAATGCTTTATATTTTTCTCCTCGTTTCCATCAAGATCAAGTGCTAGTTCTCTCAGTCACGAGTAAATGATCCCTAAGAAGTTCTCATATCCCATAGATCAAGGATAAGAGTGCATCACTTTCCCAGACACAGCCTATGGATTATGGTGATGACTTGGTAACTAACCAGGTGCCTCATCCCCAGAGTGCATCAAATGACTCAATGTTAGTTACTTGGTTACTAACCAAGCTCCTCCATTCTCCCATAGAATGGTCATTAGCCCTAGGTTGAGGTCGTAGTCCCATATTGGGATTATTTATTGGTAACTAGAAAGGTGTCTCCATTCTCCCATAGAATGGACCCCAACCGCAAGCTAAGGTCCCAGTCCTAGACTGAGTTGATTTCTTGGTAAAAGACTAGGTGCCTCCATTCTCCCAAATAATAGCCCTTAGCCCTAGGATAAGGTCACAGTCCCATACTGGGTTGATTTCCTCGTAACTGACCAAGTGCCTCCATTCTCCCATAGAATGGACCTCAAACCCAGCCTGAGGTCTCGGTCCCATATTGGGTTGATTTCCTGGTAACTGACTAGGTGTCTCCATTCTCACAGATAATGGATGTCAATGTTGTGTAGGAAAATCAACACTCCCTCTCAACGAGAGAGTTATTCTCTATAATACCAATCTTGTCACGAAAGTACACAAACTTTGTTGTTGTTAGAGGCTTGGTCACTATGTCACGAAAGTACACAAACTTTGTTGTTGTTAGAGGCTTGGTCACTATGTCTGCACTTTGTTCATCTATACAAAATGTATTGAAGCTTTAGGGTACCTCACTGAAGTAATTCTTTGATGAAGTGATACTTAATTTCAATGTGTTTTGATCTATCATGGAACACAGGGCTCTCTGAAAGATTTATGAAACTCTGATTATCATAAGGAATAATAGTTGACTCAAGATTTCCACCAAACATGTCAGAGAGAAGTTTCCTAATCCATACTGCTTTGCTATGGGAATCACTGGAAGCAATATACTCAACTTCAGATGTTCTCTGAGCTATGGAACCCTATTTTATATTGGACCAAGAAATCATTGTAGATCCCATACTAAAGAAGTATCCTGATGTGATTTTTCAGTCTCCTTGACTACCAACCCAATCAAAGTCAGCATATCCAACTATAATTACTCCACTGTTGGAGGTATACTTGAGCCCACAAGTAATAATACCTCATAGATATTTGAGAACATGTTTAGGAGCTACCCATGTATGTGCTTCAGTTCAAACATGAACTGACTCAATGCATTTATGGTATAACAAATATTTGGTCTCATATGCACTATATACATCAATGATCCAATGAGTTTTCGATATTAAGTAGGATCCATGACCTTTCAAAAGGTGGATGAGTCACATAAATTCTTCAAGGTTGTTGTCATGGGTATTATCATGGGCTTGTAGTATTGCATTCCAAATCTTTGTGAGACATCGACTGCATACTTTCTTTTTTAAAGGAATATATCATATGTATTTTTCCAGACCTCTAAGCCAAGAAAATAGTGCATCAGAACCATATCCTTCATCTCAAATTCATAGGTGAGCTCCCTCTTACATTGAGCTATCAATTGTTCCTCTCCAGTAATGCACAAGTCACCCACATACATAGCTAGGATCAAGTGATGATTATGAAGAACCTTAAATTACAGGTTGGAGTCAACAATACTTTTGGAGAACCCCAAGCTATTAATATAAATATCAATTCTTTCATACCAAACTCTTGGGGCCTATTTGACCCCATAGAAGGATTTCTTTAGTTTACAAACATGATATTTCTCCACATGAGTCACAAATATTTCTAGTTTCTCAATGTATACTTCTTCTTCATTTTTTCCATTAAGGAAGGTTGTCCTTAGATCTATTTAATGGAGTTTCCATCCAAAGGAAACAACGAGAGATATGATTGTTCTAATGGTGGTATATTTGGTGACAAGAGAAAAAGTTTTGTCATAATCTATGCCTTCCTTTTTAGAGAAGCAAACCTTTGTTTATATTTTTCAATGCTTCCATCAACGACATGCTTGGTTTTGAAAAGCCACTTAGATGTTACCATAGACTTCCCTGTTGGTCTAGGGGCAACTTCCCACACATCATTTTTCATAATTGAATTATATTATTCTATCATGGCATCATTCCATACCTATAGATTTGTTGCTTGTTTATATGTAGAAGGTTCTTCATTAATGAGCTTGCTCATAAGAACTGAGTACTTATGGGGATTATTTCTTTCTCTAAAGGTTCTAGGAGGAGATTTATGCCTCTCATATTCTTGCAATGTTTCTTGAAAGCATCCAGGTCATCTCTAGGAGGGAGGGGCCTCAAGTATTTCTTTAATTGATCTTTCTGATTCTAGGGGTGCATTTGGGATTTGAGGCTCATTTTATTCTTCCTCCCTTTAAACATTTGAATGAGGAGAATATAGAATTTTAGAGGGATATTCTTCTGTATATTTTGGAAGCTCTTTTGAGTGGATGAACACATATTCCTCATGGAATATCACATCTCTACCAACTTCAATGTACCTTTGTCGAGGAACATAGACACGGTAAGATTTCAATCTTTCACTGTAACCAACAAATGTTCCTTTATTTCCAGATAGATCTAGATTATATATTCTTTCTTTTGGCACATGAATATATATAGGAGTTCCAAATATCCTCATGTGATCAACTACATGTTTCTTTCATGTGAATACTTCCTCTGGAGTCTTTTCTCCCAAGATGGAATGATGGATTTTGTTTTGAATGTAAACAACAGTACATGAAGCCTCATCCCATAGAGGTAAGGGAATATTGAGATCACACAACATAGATTTAAAAACTTGACATATTGTTATATTCTTCCTTTCTGCAACCACATTTTTTGGGGTTTGTATCGCACTGTTAGCTCCCTCTTGATTCCTCCTTCTCGAAAAAAAATAAAAAAATTCATTAGATTCAAAATCACCTCCATTATCTGAACTCAAGGTACAGATGTGTCTTCCTTTTTTGTTTTAAATTAGATCCTTTAACTCCTTGAACTTATCAAAATTTTCAATTTTAACCTTTATAAAGTAAATCCAAGATTTGCGAGAGTAATCTTCTATGAACAATACATAGTACAAACAAACACTCAAAGAAGGTGAAGACGTGAGCCCACATATGTTAGAATTGAATCATGTCCAAGATCCCTTTATATATATAGTTACTTTTAGAGAAGATTTATTGGTATTCTTTCCTAGAGCACAACCTTTGGAAATACCACTATGTTCATGAGAAAAATCAGGCATACATGTAACCATATTTGAAGACCAAGAAGAGTTGTATAATGAAGGTGTCCAAACTTCGATGCCATAATTCACATAGGTTCATTATCTTTATTTTTCTTAAAGGATACCATTCTTGCATTATGTGTAGGTTATTCCATAGAATTGATGACCATGTCATCAAGATCATTTTCTTCCAAGGTGGCCATAAGCCTTTCTTTCCATGAATTGTAGTTGGCTGACCCTTCAAGTATTTCCTCTAGTCTGAAGGTGTTGGAAGCCATATCTTATCAATAAGAGGTCTTCTATCTTAGTCTAAAAATTGTCCCAAGGTTTATGGAGGCCACAATGGTCTGCTCAATCACTGTAAACTTCACTTGAAAATATTTGATACCATGTTGAAATTTAACAGGTGTTTGATAATTATAAAATTCACAGACTGTAATAGAGATATTACTTGAAATTTTAACATCAGTAAAGAATTTGAAACACTAAAACAATCATCCACACAATTAAAGACAATATTTTTCAAGGGGAAATATTTTAGGGACAAAAACACCAAAGCATTAATAATCCATCCTCTAAATGAGATGACTGAGTTTGTACATGAGAAGAGATAGTTCCATAAATTTGTTCATAGAACTCTAAGATGATTAGGGATAAATATTATCCAATGAAGATTTCACAGCCTGTGTTCTTCTAGTTTATGATAACTTGATATGTGGAAGCCCTAGTAGGATCACTATTCACTGCTACCACCATGGGCTATGATTACCTTGCTGCCGCCACCATGGAATGTGGTCACCTTATTGCTTCCTTCATGGACCATGGTCACCTGCTACTTGTTTTACTGCTTCCACCATGGACTATTGATGGATTGTTTCCTCCATGGACTATGAATGGCATGTTTCCACCTTTACCTTCCACCATGGACTGTCACCTCACTGCTGTGTATGTAGGGCAGCCCTAACAGAACTCGGGTGCACAAAGTAGAGACCTAGCAGGGATCAGGTGCAAGTAGGTAGTCCCCAAGAGGGATTAGATGCATGTAGAAGTTCCCTAGGAGGTCCAGGTTTCTAGAAGAGTTCCTTCAACCAGAAAAGAGAGCAATGAAGGAGCTATCATGGACTTGGAGAGGGAATATGCTAAATTTTTCTTGTACCTTGAAGAGTTGTGATAGGAGAGAAGAAGAACCCAACAGACAATCATCATTTTTCTTTTGGAGCAATGTATTGTGATCTTGATGATGATAAAATGATTTGGAATGCTTCTTTATTTATAGTTCAACAAACATAAAAAAATTTCACATAATTAGGAGGTTGGCCTTAAGGATTTTATTATTTTTCATCTTTGAACATTGACTTTTAATCTTTTGTGGTCCATTGGTCTTTTAGTCTTTGTCTTTGAGACACTTTGATCTTCATTTGATGGTCACTTGCACCAATATAGGTTGTTCTAGGTTTTATTGGTCCTTTAAGTGATTTTAAGACCTTAACAAGTCATATAAATAGTTCTACAAGGTCGCCATGGTCCATTCATTTCCACTCAAAGTGAATCTTCATAAATAAGAAGGATTATTAAATGCTTTATCTCATTGTCCTCTTTTCCACCAAGATCAATTTCTAGGTCTCTCAACAAGGGGTAGCTAATCCCTAAGAAGGTCTCACATCCCATACATAGATCAAGGAGAGGAGTGCATCACTTTCCCAAACACAATCTAGGGATTATGGTGAAGACATGGTAAATGACTAGATTCCTCATCCCTGGGATGCATCAGATGACTTAATGTCGATTACTAATTGTTACCTGACCAAGTTCCTACATTCTCCCAAAGAATGGCCCTCAGCCCCAGGTTGAGGTCCCAGTCACTGAGTAGGTTGATTTCCTCATAACTTACTAGGTTCCTTCATTCTCCCATAGAATGGCCCTCAATCCTAGGCTAAGGTCCCATTCTTAGACTGGGTTGATTTCATTGTAACTGAACATGTGCCTCCATTCTTCCATAGAATGGCCCTCATCCCCAGGATGAGGTCCCAGTTTTTGTTCAGGATAAAGCACCCTTGTAACCTAGGGTCTAGGGTTACCAACTTACTACTAACTTGTAGAAAATCATCTTTACCAAAGAATGGAAAGGGAATAGGAAGAAAGTATTGACTTACCCGATTACTGATAGTTGATCCAAGCTTGATCTTCTCCCGCTCCTCTTCTCTCTCAAGATTCCAGGGATGCACCTCTTCACCTGCGAAGAGAAAATCCTTCAAGTAATATCTCATGCATATATATATCATAGGTTAGATGAACAGTATATACAACATATAAGCAAATATATAGATTAACTAAAATACATGAAATAGACTCAACATAAGATTGGAAGAAGAATTCTCTTTATTAACAATCGATGAATGAGATAAGAGTACAACCCAGATTCTGAGACAAGGAATCCTCTACAACCAAAGGAATCTGAGTTCTGCTACTCCAAGATTCTGAAGATATACCGCCCGCATAACCTTTCTCTCCAAAATTCATTGATTAGTCCCCTTCCCAAGGCCTCTATTTATACTTTGGGAAATAGAGTAGTTTCGAAGGTTGGGATGGTTGAGATAGTTAGAATAGTTATGGATTAGGGCCCAACTAATCTCATCTAATCTCGTTTTATATTTTTTAAAGTCGATACAAGGTGTACGCAACTATTAATATAGGCAACCTGTGTATGACACACAATTTCGTCGAAGGAAACCCGTGTACGCAAGTGTACATGGATTTCAATGCAAATACTCATGTATGGTACATGAGTTGCAATGCAGATAGTCACGTATGCAACTCAACACTTAGAAAAAATATATATAAATCCGGTTTTGAGGGTAATGCAGCCCAGGTCATGCCCATATATATTGTTTTAGCCACTTCAATCCTAATTTGTCCTTTTGTGTACCAACATGAAGAATGTCGGCACTAGGACGGAGAAGTTCCATTTCGGATGATTACAGATGCCCCCTAATGTGTGAGGTCATAGGGAAGCGACGAATGAAATACATTATAATCATTATCTTGGAGAACTCAGAATTCCAATGAAGTAGAGGAAGTACCTTAGAAACAAATACATAGCAATGTCATATACAAAATCATATCTAAGGATGCCATGTTCAATATACTGGAACACTATCTCCTTTACAATATTTGAGTACATCATATGATACGGGTTCAAGACCACGTATATTACAAAGGTGGATCGGAGCCATAATATACAATAATGTTGAGTCTTCAAAGATCTGGAAACAGTGTAAGTGAACACAACATAATCTTGCGCAACTTAGGTTATGAACCTAAGGTATTCGTAAAGAATCCAAAGGAACGAGTACAATCCAGGCCATGTGAATAGATGTTTCGAAGTTGAACATGGATAGGATTCAACAGATTGTCAACCAATAGGTGATAATTGACAACTGAAGCAAAGGAGTTCACCAATAGTGAAAGTGAATCCTGAGGTACCATCATCAAAATGCTAGGTCTTCATCATCAGAAAGTGTTGATGAGAAACCATACTGTGATGAGGAAGATGAAATATCCTACAACGGACTACAAGAGTGACTAGGAACTAGATAAAGGAAAGTAGACAGACACAAGTAATATCAGATAGGACAATGATGGGATCAGGATAAAAATCAGATGCAGGGATAAATCCTTGAATAGTGAGCACGGCACAAATATGACCCAAGGTAGCTTTTAAATTTACAGATAGTACAACTATAATGATCTATCATGTAGGAGACATGATCATATTCCCCAGGTATAACGAACAAGTGGAGGAGTAAGAAAATCAAAGTGATAGCTGAACTGAAAGTGAACACTGAGACATGAGTATCAGAAAATACAGAGAGTGCTATGTTCAAGGATGACATGCCGCCATTGACTGAGAATCAAAAGAAAAATACTTCCTTATATTTCTTGTTAAATTTTAATGAGTCCAGGAAAGTCAACTCAAGTCTATCTTCATTTTTTACAAGCTTGAAGAGAAGAGCGAATAATGCTTGATAATGTTACCGATTCATGGATTTTATGAGCCCGAACTAGTACATACTCACTTGGTGTTTTCATGTTTAGAGAGTCTAAAAACTCCAAAGAAGAATCTAGGGGGGTCCTTTTTCATCCAATTTAGTCTCTTGAGGCCAAAAAAGTATAAAACATACCACATAAGAACTCTCTTAACTACCCTAGAAGAAAAGGTGAACCTTTTTCATACTTAGTCATTGAGGTTTGAAAAAGGTTAAATTACCACCCACCCAATACTCCATTGAGAGCACTATATAGCTTGAGTTTTACAAGTGTAAATGAAAGCAAGATCACTTGGAAAGATCCATTTGAGTACGAGGAATGGGGCTTACAATAGTAAACTTGATGCTTTGTTCTTAGTGTTTAACGAGCATGACAAAGACATAAAGTACACTTGGAATCTTTTTCATGTTTAGGTCCAGAGCATGAAAAAGAGAAAAATAAGTTCATACTGGGCATTCCTTTTCCATAAATTTAGTCCCTCATGTCTGGAAAAGTGATAAACCTATGCCTGAGAATACTCTTCTCAATTTCGTAGAAAAGAGAGTGATCCTTTCTCATATTATTCCACATGGTCCGAGAAAGAGATAACCTAACACCAATGTGGATTCCCATTCACATATTATCAATGAGCCTGAATGGACAAGTTTACTCGACACTCAAGTCTATTTTGATGAGTTAGAACTGGGCTTAAAGAAAATCCATAAGGGCGGGGAGCCTTTGAAAGGGATAGCTTGTAAAAAGAGACGAAAATGAGGCTCAATTTGGCATGAAAAATAGATAAGGAGACTCCCCTAAACCTATGAAAAATGTGGCATGAGTACCAAAAGACAATAAATGTGTTCTAATCTAGGGTACTCATGTGAGGAAATCCCAATCCATGGAAGAACAATGGCATAGACAAGGTACTAATGGTTAAAATACCATAGTCCGTGGTCAAAGTAGTAATTCTAGGGTTAAGACAGATTAGGTATAAATGTAGAAATGCATATGAATGACCAAAATCCTACCCTATATGAGTGAAAAACAAATTCAAGTGACCTTAGACCTGTTTCATTGAAGAAAAAAGACATGGTATTAGTTTGATTTTTATAAAAAATAAGAACTATAGGTTAAAACCCACTTTTGAAATAATATTTCTATAAATAGTTCAAAATAGAAATCAAAACTCACCATTTGACATTTTTACCCAATATAGACAAGTTTTACCTTTCCTTCCATCGCTTGGTGTGGACAACTCGGTGGACAATTTTCAAAACTGCAAGTGCTAGGGAAATCTACTCTCCATGCTCTTTCATTTTATCCAAGCAAATTTTGATTTTAGGCAAAAATTTGATGTTTTCAACCATTTTAAAGGCAGTCACGCTATGTACACAGGTATGATATGTAAATAGGCATGTACACGTGTTTTATACATGGGTTGCTCGAAAGAAAGTCGTGTATGATACGCGACATGTCTAAAGGACAATTGCATGCACTGCGCGATATAATTTTTTTTTATCTAGGGCCAAAATCAAAAGTTTTTATATGAATTTGATGTTTGATAATGGTCTTGTTAATAGGTTGAAACATGGTGTTGGAGTGGAGGGGGAGGCAGCATGAATACATGGACCAAGATGCTCTTCAAAGTTCCCCCACAGTAAATGCTTTGCAGCAAAGTGAGTTCCTTAAATTCTTTTGTACCTCACCTATGTGATCCAATGTCCGCTTACTGAAGTTTTTGATAAACTACTGGGATTATGATCTTGGTGCATTTGACCTACAAGGTGAGTTTCTAAAGATTACCTTGGAAGACATCTATTTCATCTCCAGTTTTTCATGATGAGGAGCTCGAGTCAACTTGGAAGGTACATGTAGAGGCCACCAAGGCGCTGACCTTCTAAGTGTGCATAATTACATTGACACATCCCTATTGTTCATATTCGCAGCTTGCCATTACAGGTGTTGGAAAGCCATTACAGGTGTTGGAAAGCACTAAGTGAGGGTTGTAGGGTCATCATCACTTCATTTTGGAACTCGAAACCAAATGAGACTTGCAGTGGAATGTCTACAGGGATCCCTATTTAACTGGTGTTCAGGAGTAATCCGAATAATGAAGAAGCAACTCTCTGACTATAAAAGAGGCTGATGGAAAGAATTCAGTTATTCTAGTATATTGGTGGCCTTTTTCTTTGAGAGGGTGCTCGATCTAAGTCCTACAGTAGCTCTACCAGTTTCTTCTCCCGGTCAGCCTATGCTAAGTAGGTGGGGGGAAATCGTCCTCCTCCATGGAGGTGGTGGATCGGTTTAGAGTGTATATGTTGATGACTTCTACTTATGGTGAGAGAGACAACTACTAGCACTAGAGCAATTTCTGTATGCTGGGATAGATTTCTGAGGTGACAACGACCTTGTCCTCCCTCTTGGAGGAGCATGGGGAGCGTCAGGTATTTGTGTTTTCAAATTTTTAAATTTGTATGAATTTCTAGTCATAAAGATATATACATATGTATAAGAGTTTAAATGCTATAAAATGTTAAAAAGTAGATATTGGACCAGTCTGCCCTGTTGGGAATCCACGTATGTATGTGCGACCTATGGCAGGAGAGGATCATGGCTTGATTAGGGTTCTCGAGGGGAAGCTGGCTAGGCTTACCCAAAGAGTACCTACTTTATGCATTGAGAAGATCCCTGTCATTATGCAGGAGCTAGTGGTTGGTATACAACCTATCTAGATACGCCTTATGAGGTGGGTAGCTAGAGTAGTGCTTGTGTACATAGATGTCACTAAGGCTGTTGCAGCTGAGGAGGCTGAAGAAGCTTGGGAGAAGGATGATCAGGATGATCAGGGAGACCAGGGTGGTCCGAATGACCACGGTGGTAAAGCTTAGACCTAGGAGCATTTTATGGACTTTGATCCATTTTTTGTATATTTTTTGTATATTATACAGTTATGACTAGATCTGAGGATCAAAAACTCGACCTATCTATATGGACAGATATTCACACACACACACACACACACATATACATACATACATACATACATACATACATACATACACACATACATACATACATATATATATATTGCCGGTTTTATTTACATGTGCTTTTGTAATGTATCTGTTGTATATTTTTATGAAAAATGTGTTAAGTTCCAGTCCAAGATATAATTAACATATGCATCAGTTAATGAATTTTTATTTCTTAGAATATGATTGAATGTAATAAACTCAAAATTTCTTTCCAATAACCTAACTTGCATAAACTGACATAGTAAAATAGGGTTCTACACCTGATAAGTTCGATTGAGCTGGGAAATCACCAGTTGAGAGTGAAGTTTGACTTCCAGCTGGATGATGCCATGTGACAAAGAATCCCACAAAAGCTCAATGACATCCCTGCATTCGGCCACATTATTGGTAGCAAGACCTAGGCAAGCGCCTCCAGAGGCAACTAGTTGTCCTGAGGGTCAAGTAAATAATCCATGCGGCTAAAGCCACTTTGCAAGCGTGACGACTAGCACCATCTGCAAAACCTATGAACCATTCAGAAGAAATATGTAACAACCAACTGATGATATAAGAACACAAACTGGTGAAATATTGTACATAAAGTTATGTACAATAAAAATAGAAAAACGTGCTAAGCCTAAGCATAGTAATTTTTGAGGTAGAGCCCATTTCTAGGCTCAGGAAGCTTATTTCCCTCTAAATTAGTTAATTCATACGTACCTTTCTTTAAAAACTTTGACAGGAGATAGGGTCCTAACCACATAGACCTGATTTTACCTGCCCCCGCAGATTCTTTGTCTTAATCCTAGAGCAAGACAAGATCCCCTTCAGAAAAAATCTGAGGTTTGACCGATTTACCATACTGATTTTTGACCCTAGTTTTATGAGCTTCGTTTGCTGTCAACACATCTCTATGTTGTTCATCTAGATGTTCTAAGTATAACAACCATTATTCCAGCTCATTCATATCACGTAGAACATGAATATAAATATTTAAAGATGGGATTTTGCATTCTATCGAGGTTACTACTTCCACTCCATGAACAAGTTGGAAATGAGAGAACCCTGTAGCAATTTTCACATTGGTCAGATAATCCCAAAGTGAAGGATACAACATGATGTGCCAATTTGACTTAGCTGCGTTAATAGTATGCTTGAGAATAGTTTTAAAGGTATTATTTACTACCTCGACTTGACCATTTGCTTGTGGGTAGAAAGAAGACGAATGTTCTTGTTTAAACCCTAGCACAATGGTAAAATCGGTCATCATGCTATTTTGGAAATGATTGCCATGGTCAGTGACAATCTCTTTAGGGATACCAAAACATGCAATAATTTGGTTGAAAATGAAAAAAGCTGTAGTTTCCCCATCAGCTTTATAGGTGGGCATTGCCTCTGCCCACTTTGTGAAGTAATCTACAGCGACAATGATATGTTTGTGCCCCCTAGCCGATATTGGGTTGAATGTCACGTAATCTATCCCCCACTTCATGAAGGGGCCCACTGAGATGACGGGAAATAACGAAGCAGGATGCGACAACATCTTTCTGGTGTAAAGCTGTCAAGGATGACAACACTTCGTGGATTCCACACAATCTTTAAAGATTAGGGCCCAGAAATAATCGGCACATAAGATCTTCTGGACCATTTCTAACCCATATAATGACCCCCACACGCTCCTTCTTCCCACGAAAAGGATAGTCTCAGCTTCCCTGCATCCTTTTCGTGGATAGACTCTGAATTTCGTTGCATCATTTAGGATAGTATTGGCTTCTCCATGGGTAAGACATCGACGCAAAACATAATATACCCCCCTACGATATAAAGTATCTCTAATAATGAGGTAGTTTTTTGCATGTAAGCGTACTTTGCACCGTTCTTCCCACGAAAAGGATGCAGGGAAATTCAGAGTCTAGAGATAGACAAGTATATCTCCGTAATAAGGGTCAGAGGTGGAAATAAAAAATATGTGATCATCTGGGAATGAGTCTTCTTCAATATCTACATCTTCCTCAACTGGAAATTCTGCAATGAGATTAGCAAAAACTAAGGATTTGGCGGATTTGGCGGATTGGAAATCTAAGTCAAACTCCTGAAGAATGACTATCCATTTGTTGAATTTGCCTCCAACTATCTGTCAGGACAAAACATATTGGAAAGGATTAACATCCACCACTACCATCGTGGTCCTTAGTAAGATGTAGTGACACAACCTCTGAACAACATACACAGCTGCTAATGCCAACTTCTCGACATGGGAATACCTAAGTTCACGGCCAGCTAAAGTGCGACTAAGATAGTAGACAACATGCTCTTGGAGCTTATCATCCTCCTGGACTAGTACTACCCCTATGGTCCACTCCGATGCGTCCAGATACAATATAAAATCACGAGATTAATCTGGCAGGCGCAGTAATGGTGCCGATAACAAATCTTTCTTTAATGCCTCGAACACAGGTTGTGCAATTTCATCCCATACAAATGGGGTGTTCTGCTTCAACAGACGCATGAAACCTTTAGTGATCTTGGCATAATTTACGATAAAACGTCAAAGGAAGTTGGACTTCCCTTGCAGGATTTGAAGCTTCCTGATGGAACAAGGAGGAGGCAGATTTATTATGGCCTCAACTTTCAAAGGATCTACCTGAAAACCTTTGTTGGAAACAATGAATCTGAGCAGTCTCTCTGACTCAACACAGAAAATGCACTTGTGGGGATTCAAGCAAATTTTGTAGTGTCTGCATCGTTTGAAGATTAAACGCAAGTGATCTGGGTGATCAATCCTCTTACAAGAATGTTTTGGAAGATCATCAAGGTAGGGTTTGAAAATAGATTTAATGTCATGAAAGGAAAAATTCATTGTCTACTGAAAGGTAGCCCCTGCATTTTTCAATCCAAAAATCATTTTCTTGTATGCAAATGTACCCCAAGGACAGATGAATGTTGTTTTATGTTGGTCTTCTGGTTTAATTTGAATTTGATTATACTCGAAGAAACCATCCATCGAAGAAACCATCCATATACAAAAAGACTTCACTCCCCGCATAGGCATCAATGATTTGATATATGAATGGTGTGGGGTAGTTATCCTTAGGATAGGATTTGTTTAGATCACGAAAGTCAGTACAAATGCATATTTTCCCTTGCTTTTTGTTGACAGGAATTGGGTTGGATACCCATTATGTCAAAGCTATTGGGTAAATGAAACCAGCTTTCAGTAATTTTTCAACTTCAGCCTTAACAGTTGTTGCTTTACATAGATTGATAGGTCTAAGTTTTTTTCGAATGGGTTTGGCATCAGGATATGTTTGGATTTCATGCTCAACTATTGATGGATCTATGCCTGGCATCTCCTCATATGACCAAGCAAACATGTCATAGAATTCCTTAAATAAGGCTGTATAGATCGCAATCTCCTTTGGAGAGCATTTTGCATCGATGTGTACATTTTCCACAACGTTTGGGTCTGCAGAGATGTTGATAGGAATAGTAGTAGAAATGTTTTCCATATTCCCCTCAGCAAATATTCCTTCCCTAGGTAAGGGATTAATAGGTGTATCAACATCACCTGCCAGTCTCATATGGAACTCTTGGTTCTCAATCCTTCTTAAATCTAGAAGAAAATAGGATCGATGGTGAAGATATTCACAGACCTTATCTCATCTGCACATAGCTTCCAGAATAGCTTCATCAGAAGGAAAAACCATATCTAAGAAATCTCTAGTATGTAAAGAGTTCTCTGCCAAAGCAGGCATATAGGATTCTTTCGTCTCTTATGAAATTGTCAGAGGGACCAGAATGGGATCAATAGAAGTATGAATGATATCTTAATAAGCTACTTCCACTGTCAATAAGGGAACTTCAGGTTCATGGCGGGAAGGAAGAACCCAAGGATCTGTTCTATTGACAACCATTGCAATAGACTTCCCTACACTAGTAGAACCTAAATAATTAATTGGACCTAGAAAATCGAATGTGCCCATCAATGATGCATACATTCCATTCCCTAAACTCTCTAAAGTAGGTTTAACCTGATCAACCAATGGTACGGTGGACTTGTTAGTTTCCATGTGGCCTTTTCAAGTAAAACTGAGTTGGTCTACAGTAACCAACTTCCCTTTGTGTGGAAACACTACTACCCAAAGTACGACTGATGCAATAGTGGACATGGCATACGTCCAAATTCTCCCCAGGAGCAAGTTATAATTCAAAGGTGCATCAATCACCTCTACCTCAATAGACACTTCCTTCCCTTCCAACTTTATTTCAAAATCCAGTAGGATACCGTGTGGACAAAATGACCTTTCATCGAAAGTAGTAAGTAGGGTGTTCGATGGAACGAGCTCTGGAGATCCAAGAGATTTATAGCAAGACAAGGACATGACACATGTAGAAGCACCCTCATCGACAACTGTCCCTGCAATGGTTTTTCCACCATGGATGACATCTATCGATAAGGCTACATGATATGGCAGGCAAATTTTGACATCAGACATATTGAACTTTGCCATCATGCTCGATGAATCCATACGACCTAAGGCTGCTAAGAGTGCATCTTGCTGGGTGGGACCACTCTATAACACCTCTAAAGCCGACATCGCATAAGGGGTCTGGGCCAAATCTTTAACTACAGAGTAGTTGGCTGCAACCCTAGCATTGAGATTGTGCAAGGTTTTCTTCAAGACACCTTTTGGTATCTTGGGCATAGGTTCGACAGGTTTTTCAATCGTGAGAGGGTTGGAAGTTTCACTTATAGACTTACCCTTCTCTGGAGCCTCAGTCTCATAGTTCTTGTTCCTAGTCTAGAGTAAAGTATGGGATCGAACCATGTTGATATAATTTGGGTCAGGAGCATTTGGGGTGCCCCCTGCTACATTTGAAGCTGAAGCAAAATTTTGTCCTTGGGGAAAAGGATCCTTCAGGACAGTCGGTTGTTGGTCTTTTAGTAGCTTTTGAGCTTGGTCTATAAGGGGACATTGATGGGTCAGGTGATCCTCCTGGCACAAATTACATGGGAATTTCACCTTCTTCTTTTCTTTTCCCCCCCCATCAGCATCGTTTGTGGGTTTTGGCTTGTTTTGGTTTCCCTCACCTTTATTCCCCTTATTCTTTTTCCCACTGGGCTGTTGATTGCCCTTTTGAGAGGATTGTGCAAAAACATTTGCATTATAGGGTGAGGGGGCAGCCTTTGTTGCCTCTTCCATATAATGTTTGACAGACAACTCATGGAGCTGCTTAGCCAAATACTCTACAGTGGGAGATTTCACAGAACCAACCACACCATCGGCATGGGGTCCAGGTTTAGGTTTCTCTACATTATGTGTTGGCCTCGGTGCAGTAGGGATGATTTCATATAAAATCATAGACTAGGAATATATCAAATCTAGCTACTGGGCCCTGTTTGTGCAAGAAATTGTTTCTAAGGCTAGAGAAACAAGCCAACACACACTCAAATATAAAACTCAATAAAATCAACGTTTAGGGTTTCTGCAATGTGTTTTTGGTTCTGAACTTTGAGAACAGTCAGGGAATACATTCATAAGTAAAGCAACTACTGAATCATAAGCAATAAAAGATGAAGATGCATAATATATATAACAATATCAAACAGAAACAGTATTGAGGTTCAAACATAAATGACAGGCATTACCAGAATATAACATAAACCAGTCAATGAATCTATCAATTTAAGCAACTAGAAAATATGAAAATGAAGCCAATACATAAATCTGAAGGGTAAAAGTCATAAATATCTCATAGTTTCATCAACCACTGCATACAAGAGTTTTGTAACTTGCTCATGAACAAGTCCAAAAACCAACTGAGCTTGAAGACCTCCTGAAAGCTCTAAAAAATTGAACCTTCTTTTCCTCTGACAGTGCATGTGAAAGGCAAATCATGCCACATTAGACCGATATTTACTGTTAACTGTCAAACCAACCCGCATTATGAGCAATGATGGCCATGATTTTTTTTATGATTTAAAACCACCTGGAATCATGTTAAAATTGAAGCTAACACGTATCAAACAGATCACCATATGAGATTAGTCACCCACAAATTGAAATCATGACAAGAATTTGCTTGAAAATCAGAAAATAAGAGGGTCGCGATATTGTTGTAGCGCGCCCTTTGTAATTTTCTGCTCCAGCGCTACAAGAATATCCTTGGTGCTATTTTTTCACTCCTTTTCAGCTTTTTGATATTTTGTATAAGGTTTTAAAAGTTGCTTGAGTGTAGGTATGTTCAAAATATGCCTTATGAGTCCACCATTTGATAAAATAACTTAAAAAAAAACCCAACCTATGGTTTAAAATTCAAAATTTCTAAAGCAATCTCAAAATTTCCAATAAACACTAGACAAAACTTTCCAAAAGGAGGGTAAAATCAAAATTAAAGTAAATGAAAGCTTTGAAAGAAAATATAAATCAAACCAAAATTGGAGAATTCAAACCAAAATTGAAGAAAACATTTACTGACTTAACATCTGGCTCCTGCTGTGGGATGAAGTCCTCCCTGCGAGGCTTCAAGAACCTGTAGACTAGTGCCTTCTGTCTTCTATCTACCTATCTATAAACTTCCATTGGGCTATGGAGTCTTTATTCAACCTCACTCACACCGGTATGTACAATGATCAGTGGAAAATTTCCCTTATAAACTGTAAAAATGCTTGAGGAATCGTCCATTCACAGGGCTGGACAACTCCTCACCTTCCAGGGACTGCAAGATAAAAGTATTGTTTTCTAAAACTTTTGATATCAGAAAAGGACCAAACCAAATATTGTCAAACTTACCATGTTTTCCCTTTTGCTCCTTTCTTGCATCCCATCTTAAAACCATCTCACCTTCTGTAAAAATATTTTCTTTAATATTTCTGTCAAACCTGTTTTTTACCTTTGGCTCTATACAGCTGAGCTTCTTTTTCCACCTTCTCTCTATTTTGCTGTAACTCTATCATTTCAAAGATTCTCCTTTGCATATCATCCGGTTCCTCTTGAGAGTTCTGGAGGAATTTCATTACTGGAATCCCCAACTGAACAGGGAACACTGCTTCTGTTCCATAAACCAACTGAAAAGGAGAAGTGCCAATAGCCTGCTTCACTGTGATTCTATCTGCCCACAATGCATATTTCAGCATTGAATCCCAAGACCTTTTATTATGCTTCAGCAGTTTTTTGATGCTTTGAATGATATTATTGTTAGATGATTCAGCCTGACCATTTCCCTAAGGATAATAGGGAGTTGAGTGCTTCAGAATGATGCCATGTTTCTCACAGAAGGCTACCATTGCCTTGGATTTGAATGCCTTGGCACTGTCTGTTATTAATCTATGTGGATAGCCAAACCTGCTCAAGATATTGTCTTCTATGAACTCCATAATCACCTTATCTGTAGCATTCCTTGTAGGAATGGCTTCCACCCATTTTGTGAAGAAATCTGTAGACATCAGAATCCAATGATACTGTCCTGAAGATGCTGGTTGTATCTCTCCAATAAAATCCAGACCCCATTGCTGAAAAGGGGCATTGACTGCAATAGGATTTAAAGGCAGAGATAACAATTTCTGTTTACCTGCAAATTTCTGACAAGGAATGCAGGCTCTTACCTGCTGGTAAACATCTGTGAACAGGGAGGGCCAATAATATCCAGCTCTCAAAATTTTGTAAGCTGTTGCTTTCCAATATTTATGCCCTCCAAAGGCTCCTTCATGAGACTCTGAAATCACCTCTCCTATTTCAGATTGATCCAAGCACCTGAGCAAGATACCTCCTGGATCCTTCCAGAACAATTGATCTTCCAACAAACAATATTTAGTAGCCTTGAGTTTTAATTATCTTGCAGCCTTCCTATCTAAATGTTCAGGACATTGAAGAAATAATAGAAAATGAACAATGTCTGCATACCAGACTGATGATGAATAAAAGTCCATGATCTTTTCTTTTTCAAGTGTTGTTTGATCTTCTTCTTGAGCAATTTCTTTAGTCATAACATGCAGTCCCAAAGCTTGACAATTTGAATCAGCCAACAGCTTGGCTAAACCTTGTCCTTTAACAAGATTAGTGGGTCTGATCTCCACATCGTACTCCATAATCTTTGCAATCCATTTCCCTCTCTTTCCTTCACTGTCGGGCTGTGTCAAAACATCCTTTACTGTAGCATTTGGAACAAATGAGACAACCTTTGAATGCAGAACATAAATTCTGAAAAATTTCAAAGCTTTCACTAGAGCATAAGCTTGCTTCTCCAGTATACTGTATTTCAGCTTAGAATCCCTGAGGGTTTTGTTGAAAAAGGCAATAAGCTGTTCCAAACCTTCCTTATTCTTTTGAAGTAAGATAGCTGCAATTGTATCTTCTGAAGCAAATGAAAAAGTAAGAAATTCTTTGGTAAGATTAGGACTTACCAACACAGGTGCTTCAGTCAAAGCTACCTTGATTTTTTCAAATGCAGCCTTTGCTTCAACAGTCCACCTGACTTCTTGGTCTTTCTTCAACATGGCTGTGATCTGTTTAACAGTTTCAGCAAAATTGGGAATAAACCACCACAGAAAATTTATCTTGCCAATGAATGACTGCACATCCTTTTTACTCCTAGGTAAACTGATCTTTAGTATTGCTTTTACTCTTTTAGGATCTATTCTGATGCCATCAGCAGACACCAGGTGACTAAGTAATCTGCCTTCTTGCACAGAAAAATGTGACTTTTTGGGATTCAGGGACAGACCAAATTTTCTGCATTTTTGGAAGGTTTGTCTCAAGTGTTTCAAGTGTTCATCATCAGATTTTGAGAATACAGTAATATCATCAAGATAGATAACCACAAACTTATCTTTTTCCCCAATGAAGGCAATGTCCATTGCTCTCTGAAAGGTTGCTCCAGCATTCATCAGGCCAAAAGGCATCTTGTCATACATGAAGGTTTCCCAGGGGGTTGTAAAGGATGACTTTTCCTTGTCATCAGGGTGCATGGCAATCTGATTATACCCTGAGAATCCATCTACCATAGATATCCTCTGATCTCCCACCACTTGCTGCAAAGCCTGTTCAATCTTGGGGAGAGGATAATTGTCTTTTAATGATGACCTATTAAGATTCCTGAAATCAACACACAGTCTTATCTCCTCATTCTTTTTCCTAACAGGTACAAGATTTGCAACCCAGGAAGAGTACCTGAGAGGTACTATTATCTTAGCATCCAGCAGCTTCTTTACTTCCTTTTCAATCACAGGAAACAAAGCTGGATTGATCCTTCTTAGTTTCTGTCGGAAAGGCTTAACATTAGGCTTCAATGGGACCTTATGCTGAATGATTGCTGTATCATAGGTTCTTAACTCTTCATAAGACCAGGAAAACACATCCACATGTTCTTTCAAGAGCTTGATATACCTGCTTTTTTGTTCAGCTGTCAGAGACTTAGAAATTTTTACCATTTTCGGATTTTCTGCAGTACCAATATTGCAGTCTTCTACATTGTCTTCTGAAGATTGGTCTACTAGTTTAGAAGGTGTATCATCTTTGGTAAAAATTCTTTCTAAAGGCACTAAACCTTTAGGGATAAAGTTACTCTTCAACTCAATGATCTTATGACCTGCAATCTCACCTTCAGGAAACTCGTTTTCAGCAAATACATTTTCAGCAGACTCATCTTCAGCAGACTTATTATCCTGTCCTTCTTCATCATCCTCATCCTGATCAATTTGGGCATTAGTAAAATCATCTGTAAGCTCAATAATTTTTTTGATTTCAATGTCATCTTCAAATACCCTCCAGTGTTTTACATTGTCAGGTACAGAAGGTCTATATCTCACCTCAATAGGATACCTCAATTGAGTAGTTTTAGGAATTCTGAAATGTGTAGCAGCCAGAGCTAAAGAATTTGCAGTTTCATTATGATTCCTTGGAATATGAGTGATGTTAAATGCTATAAAATAATTATCCAGCATATCCCATACCTCATTTCAGTATACTTTCAGCAAACCTTGCTTTACTTGATAGTTGTTCTTCACCTGTTGAACAACCAACTCGGAGTCGCCATATGTAGAATCTTGCTGAATGCCTAAGTCTTTAGCATCTTTCAGTCCCAGTAGCAGAGCTTCATACTCAACAGTATTTTTAGTGGTAACAAACTCCAGCTTATACATGACTTTCACTATCTGACCTCCAGGAGAAATGAGTAAGACTCCAGCTCCAGCACCCTCTTTGCACGAGGATCCATCAAAATACAATTCCCACAGCTGATCTTCTTCTTCTCTGCAATGTCTCACTGGTTTTTCTTTTTCAACTTGCAAGAGGCCAACAAAATTATCTTCATCACTGAAATTCAACATGCAGGTCCCTAGATCTTTGTCAACAGCATATAGGGGATGATTAGTGGGGTTTTTGTCATCTGTGACTATGTAAGCAAACTGTAGCTCTCTGTATAGTCTTCTAGTTTCTCCACCAAACACCGGAATGGTAGCATAAGAGAGGTCCATCTGTAAGGTTCCTCCAACCTTCTTAGCCCATGACCTAGACAAAACTAGACCAAAATTTGGGGTAATATCAGCCACCACAACATCCATTATTACACTTTTCATAGGCAACTGAGCAAGACTAACTACCATATCTTTTATTACTCCCAGACACTTAACTTCTCGGGAGTCAAAGGCATATAGGTCATGGTAGGGCTTGGTAATACTCAGACCTAAGGATTCCATAACAGCTTTGGGCATCAAATTGTGAGAGGCTCCTGAATCTAATAGACAATTGTGAATCATTTGGTCATGGACAATCAAGGTGACATAAAAAGGAGGTGAAGCACTAGCCTCATTTTCAGTTTTTTCAGCTAGGGCTGATCCAATGAATATTTTTTGACTTTCTTCTTGCAAATTAACAGTGTCTGAAACAGGCTGATTATTGGCTGAATTCATCACTTTCAGGACTGTCTGTTTATATGAGATATTTTTTATTAATTCAGTCAAAGGAACAGGAATTTTCAGCTTCCCTAGTTCATTCTCCAAACTAAAACTTTGAGCAGATTTATTTACCTCTTCAATTTCAGCATTCTTCTTAGATTTTTCTGCAGATTGCTTCTTCTGTATGACAAGATCAGGTACTTGTTTAGCAGGAACAAGTGCAGCAGGAACAGGTACAGTAGGAACAGGTGCAGCTGGAACTGGTGCTTTCTTCTTTGGAATTTGGACCACCTGCTTTGGACCTGATCTGAGATTGATAGTCTTTTTATGTTCATTCTGTTGAGCAGCAGCATTTACAGCAGTTTTCTCAAATTCCAAATCATCTTCAACTTCATACATGTCAGCATCATAATACTCAGCATTCAGAAAATCTTCTTCAATAACAAAACCTGTAGACAAACCATCTCCAAAGTGATTCATATCCTGATCAGTCTCAGTCTCTTCAAAGAGCAGCTGTCCATCAACTTCTTCTTCATCAGCTACATTATTTTGAAAAGGTGGAGGTACTCTCTACGCCTCATTCTCTCTCCTTTCTCGCTGGATGTCATTATTTCTGCGTTCTCTTGGTATAAATCTAGGAGCAAACTGCCTCCTGAACTGATTCTGGTTATTTGGGTTCCTTTCAGCTTCTGGAGCAGGTTTGGCCGAATTATTTTCAAGCTCTAACTTATTCAGTTTGGCAGTAAGAATCTTGACTAGCTTAGTCATCTCATCTATCTTGGCTTCAGCAGACTGAGGTGCAGTACTTGTTGAAACAGCCTCCTTATTTCCCTTCCTTTCATATAGCTGTTGAGGTGTTTCTTTCTTAAGTCTGTTTGAAGCCAGCAAATTAGACTCAACCTCCAATGCTGAATCTTGCATGTTCAACAAGGTGATAGGTCTTCTTTCCCTCAACAATAGAGAAAATTCATGGTCAAATGCATTGGCATAAGTAAGCTTAGCTGATGTTTCAGTAGGTTTAATTTCTGCCGGAATCCTACTAGACATTTTGTTAAACGTTTTGGAGAAATCAGCCACAGTCTCATCTTTCTTTCTTTTGAGAGCTCCAAATTCAGTTATATAGTAAGTGTGATCCTTTGTGTCTCCCCATTGCCTCAGGAAAAGATCTTGGAGTTCTTCAATTATGGTGATTTAGTTGGCAGGCAAGTCTTTAAACCACTTTCTTACATCCCCATCAAGACTCTGAACAAATACTCTCATCCATACATCTTTGATCTCAATGTTCTGATTGTCTGCATAACTCAAGAAAGCCTCCCAATGTTCTTCAGCAGTGGTCTCTCCCTGGCCATTGAACCTAAGCATATATTTCTGGTAATCACCTACAGGTAAAGCATGCAAAGGCTGGGGTAAGACTAATGGTGCATACCTTGCTGCAACCATCCTGTCCATCATATCCATGGGTGGGTTTTGACCTGCCATTTTGGACTGTGGTTTCGAAGATGAGGAAGTTTGACTAGAACTTGCTAGGAAAGGACTCTTTCCTAATTTCAGCTGGAAAAGGGGTATTTTACCAGGAGAAGCAGTCTTGGCTTTCAAAAAGGTTTCAGGATTGGTAAAAACTTGAAAAGTACTCTCAGGAATGGTAGGTTTTATCCAAGGTGAGATTTCAGCTGAATGTAATGAAACACCCAACTGTTCAGGATCACACAAGGCTGGTAAAGATTGGGACCTTCTAAGTTTTCTCGTTGTTTTTAAGATCTGTTCAGGGTCTGAAACCCCTAAATGTAACGGTGAAATAGGTCTGCTCCGGGTTCCCACTCCTCTAGAATCCAGTGTGTCAAAATTTGGTGAAAATAGCCTTCAAAGATACTGGTTCAAGTCCACCTCTCAAACTAGGAAAACTGATAAGTATTCCAGGGAAGATATGCTTCAGCTTCGTCCCCCGCAATGGTGCCAAAGATGTTTGTGCCAGAAATTGTTTCTAAGGCCAGAGAAACAAGCCAACACACACTCAAATATAAAACTCAATAAAATCAAGGTTTAGGGTTTTGGCAATGTGTTTTTGGTTGTGAACTTTGAGAACAGTCAGGGAATACGTTCATAAGTAAAGCAACTACTGAATCATAAGCAATAAAAGATGAAGATGCATGCTATATATAACAAGATCAAATAGAAAAAGTATTGAGGTTCAAACATAAATGACAGGCATTACCAGAAAATAACATAAACCAGTCAATGAATCTATCAATTTAAGCAACTAGAAAAGATGAAAATGAAGCCAATACATAAATATGAAGGGTAAAAGTCATAAATATCTCATAGTTTCATCAACCACTGCATACAAGAGTTTTGTACCTTGCTCATGAACAAGTCTGAAAACCAACTGAGCTTGAAGACCTCCTGAAAGCTCTCAAAAATCGAACCTTCTTTTCCTCTGACAGTGCATGTGAAAGGCAAATCATGCCACATTAGACCGATATTTACTGCTAACTGTCAAACCAACCCGCATTATGAGCAATGATGGCCATGATTTGTTTTACGATTTAAAACCACCTGGAATCATGTTAAAACTGAAGCTAACACGTATCAAACAGATCACCATATGAGATTAGTCACCCACAAATTGAAATCATGACAAGAATTTGTTTGAAAATCGGAAAATAAGAGGGCCGCGATATTCTTGTAGCGAGCCCTTTGTAATTTTCTGCTCCAACGCTACAAGAATATCCTTGGTGCTATTTTTTTGCTCCTTTTAAGCTTTTTGATATTTTGTATAAGGTTTTAAAAGTTGCTTGAGTGTAGGTAATTTCAAAATATGCCTTATGAGTCCACCATTTGATAAAATAACTTTTAAAAACCCTTGATCAAAAACCTAACCTATGGTTTAAAATTCAAAATTTCTAAAGCAATCTCAAAATTTCAAATAAACACTAGACAAAACTTTCCAAAAGGAGGGTAAAATCAAAATTAAAGTAAATGAAAGCTTTGAAAGAAAATATAAATCAAACCAAAATTGGAGAAGTCAAACCAAAATTGAAGAAAACATTTACTGACTTAACAGGCCCTAAGGATAGCCTCTTCCTCATTGGTTAATCCCGAAGTAGATACATCCTTATATATATACGACAATAAGGATTAAGGAACCATTCTAGTAAAAAATTGGGAGGAATAGTGGCCTTAATAAGGCTCTTTCGTCTTCTCCACTCTTAGATGTGATCCAAAATACGAGTGGCCTTTTCTTGCTGAAAGGTAGACAACAAGTCTATCCTAGCATCATACCAAAAAGGAAGTTGGAAGTGATTAAGGAATACATTAGCCAAGTCCCAAAAACTATCAAACACAACAGAGGGTAGTTCAATGTACCATTTTGCTGTGGTACTAGTTAGAGTTCTTTGGAACAATCTCAACCGAACCATGTCATCGTTCAATGAGTTTGAAGAGCACCACAAGTGGAAAGTGGTGATGTGAGCTCCTGGGTCATCACCAACTTTGCCTTCGAATTTTGGGATATACGAGCACAGCTTGGTAGGAATGGGTGGCCAGGAGGAGTTATGTCTCACCGGGTCATTCATTAGCTTCGACAAGTTTGGCAAGTTTAAAGTTTCTAGGAAAGGGAGCTTGGGTCTAATTGGAGCATGAAAAGTACTAGCTTGGGGATAAGAGGGACTTGCCCCAGGTTCCTAGATGTGAAGGTGGGGATGCCCCCTGCTACCAGTTGCAAAGTAGTCAAGCTGTTTTGGAAAGGATTCCACCCATAAGCTAGTGGATTGTTCATGTGCAGTTCAGTGTATGAGGTTCGAGCTTCCCTAGTTGAAGCTAGGGTTTGGAACATAGGAGCAGGTATCCCCCCACTAAAAAGGGAGAAAGGAGAGCTCATGAAAGGAGATGAAACCAAAGTTTGAAAACCTTGACCATAAGGATTAGGGTTTCTAAACTGCACCCCTACATACGTGGGTGTTGGACCTACATATGGAGTGGATGGGGGAATGTGCCCCCCATTCTAATGAAAACCATAGAAAATGATGAGGATCTTATAGGACCACTCTGAGTAGTGTGTGCGAAGGAAGTAGAAGTAGAAGGCACACTAGGAATCCCAGTGACCACTCCACCAGAAGTGCCTACTGAATTTTTGGAAGCCGGTGGTTGAACCACCCGTCTAGCTGGACTTAAAGGTGTAGTAGTTATACTTATTCTAGGGGTACCAACCGGGGGAGGTTGCACTGCTTCAGCCGGAGCAGCTGAGGTGGATGTAGAGGAAATTTATCCTGCAGTAGACATTATTCTACCCAGAGGAACACCAATCACAAGAAAACCAAAAGGATGAACCTCGATGATCACAGGATCATTAAGGTCAGTTAGAGGTGAATTAAAGTTCCTTGCAAACTTGTCATCCTGCAAGTCTTCTATCTCTAATATAGTTAAATCAAATTGGTTTGTCCTAAGTTCTGGTTCACCCAGAACTTTAGTAACTCCTATCGTTTCGAAAGAACCGTTCGTGTCTAATCTACGCATTTGAGGGGGAGGTGGAGGTTCCAATGTAATAAGTGGAGGAAGGTTTTTCAACCTTCTTGACCGTCTGAGAGGTTGGTCCTCCACGATTGGAAATTTGACTCTTCACACCCTAAGGTCCGCTAAACACAGACAAACCACATATCAATCACTACAAAATTTCCTAAAGTCTCAACAATCACAAGGGGTATAATATATAATTTCCTGAAGAAAGATGAGAGACAGTTTCTTGGTGTCCTTGAAGAGGTTCTTAGGCATAAGTGGAGGAATCACCCACTGCCCTCCTACACTCTCGACAAGGATTACCTTCCAAGCCCATCCAAGGTCAACCATAAATATCCTTCTAGTTTACCTGTGTATAAACCCTAGATGTCAAATAGACTAAAGGTTACCTTAACTATATCAATAGTCTGGGGGGACAGTCACAAGCTTGGTTCATATGCATGGGCAGGGTAGCAAAGCCCAAAACTCTGTTTAGAATAGAATCCCCAGATGCGCAAAAACCCTGGTCTATATTTTGACAAGGAATCAAAGGGTTATCTCCTTAGTCCAAGCCTCCATGCGGCCTTGTGCTTAACTCCCATTTGAGAGGAGCTTCCCAGATACTACTAACATATAAATGGCCATCTACGTCTGAATTTAAACACTTCTGGAGAGTTTACACTTCCTACCCTACAAGTCTAGCATAAGCTAGTAGGTGTATGGCCCTATAAAACAAAACTTACTAATAAATTTTTAATTATATCATTCATTTTAAGGGTTGTTCTTAGTCAGAGGGTAAGTGGCATGACTGACTGTGATATTATAGACTGAATAAGAAAAGTAAAAAAGGTGTGTAAAATGAATTCCAAAACAAATTACAACTACTTAAATCAAGATTCTTTTCTTTTTGTAAATATGAGCTAATGATATTACAACTAATTATGAGAAGACTAAGACCTGTTTTTTATAATTTTTGAAATTTTATTCGAAAATACAGAAAATAAAACTGCTATATGCAATTAAATGCAAAAGTATCAAATGTTTTTCTTCACTTTCCAAATTCTTCAAAAATTAGCATGCACCTAGATGCAATTTTTTTTTTAGTATGTTTGAATAATCAAACCATAAATAAAGAAATATGAAGTATAGAGGACTTGCAAGATCCAATTTCAACCAATTAAGAAAGAGACTTGGTAAACACCTAACTTGGGAAGAATCAGTGAATAAAATCCACTGAAATTACTAAAGGATAAGTGACAAACTGATACTACTCGAAAGAAGTACAAAGTACAAGGTATCCAAAATCCTGATCATAGACTTAGATACATAGCACTGAACCTGTCACCCAAACAGGAGAACCTACTTCAAATTGCTAAGTGAAAGAAGACTCAAACAATAAAAATCAAAGGCTTAATAAAAAGCAAAAATCATGGTGTACAGGACTTTCAAACTTGTAGAAATATGCCAGCAACAGAAGACCTTCAAGCAGACAAAAATCCAAACAAGACAGGGACAAGAAACCCTGCCTAAAATTTTATGCTGCCACAAGACGTATGCGACTGTCTTATAGGGAAACTCGTGTACTATACGTGATTGTCTTATAGATCAATCGACGTATAAAAGTTTCTATACGTGACTATATAGCACAGCAACCCGTGTACGCAACAAAAAAAAATTCATAAAATAAAAAATAATAAACATCTCTAGACACACTACTACAAATCAAAGGCAAGATAGACAACCACACACAGAATCATAGGAAAGTCTGGGAAGGTATCTATAGGACTAACCCACAGCAGGCTGGACTCCCCAGCGGAGTCACCATTTCTATTGTTCAAGATAAAGAACCCTTGTAACCTAGGGTCTGGGGTTACCAACTTACTACTAACTTGCAAACAATCATGTTTACCAGAGAATGGAAAGGGAAGAGGAAGAAAGTCTTGACTTACCCAGTTATCGATGGTTGATCCAAGCTTGATATTCTCCTGCTCCTATTCTCTCTAAAGCTTTCAGGGATGCACCTCTTCACCTGCAAAGAGCAAATCCTTCAAGTAATATCTCATGCATATTTATATCAAGGATTAGATGAACAGTATATCAAACATATAAGTAAATATATTCATTAACCAAAATACATGAAATAGACTCAACACAAGATTGGAAGAAGAATTCTCTTCATTAACAATAGATGAATGAGATAAGAGTACAACCCAGCTTCTGAGACAAGGACTCCTCTGCAACCAAAGGAATCTAAGTTTTGCTGCTCCAATATTCTGAAGATATACCACCAACATAACTTTGCTCTCCAAAATTCATTGATTAGTCCCCATCCCAAGGCCTCTATTTATACTTTGGGAAATAGAGTAGTTTCAAAGGTTGGGATGGTTGAGATAGTTAGGATAGTTATAGATTAGGGCCCAACTAATCTCATCTAATATTGTTATATATTTTTAAAGTCAAAACAAGGTGTATGCGACTATTAATATAGGTAACCTACGTATGCCACGTGAGTTGCTTGAAGGAAACCCACGTACGCAGGTTGCAATGCAAATACTCGTGTACGATACACGAGTTGCAATGAAGATAGTCATGTATGCAACTCAACACTTAGAATATATATATAAAGTTGGTTTTGAGGGTAATGCATCCCGGTCATGCCCATCTATAGTGTTCTGGCCACTTCAATCCTAATTTGTCCTTTTGTGTACCAACATGAAGAATGTCGGCACTCGGACAGAGAAGTGCCATTTGGGCTGATAACACCAGTCCTAGACTGGGTTGATTTCTTGGTAATTGACTAGGTGCCTCCATCCTCCCATAGAATGGCCCTCATCCCCAGCTTGATGTACCAGTCCAAGACTGGGTTGATTGATTTCCTAGTAACTGACCAAGTGCCTCCATTTTCCCAAAGAATGGATCTTGATGCTTCTTAGGAAAATCAACAATCTCATAGTGTCCCTATTAACTATCATGATTTGAAATTATGAATGACATGGTCATAATTTTTTTCATTCTTTTTATATTAATTGATGATTTAAATTGTGGGTAATGGTACTATCTATTAAGAAAAAAACTTTTTTATGCTTGATATATCCTTGTAGATTCAAGGTCTTGGTAGATGTAATTATTGCCCAATATTATATTGAAATATGGGGTTACTCGCAATTATGTACTTACTGAGTGAGAACTTCATTAGTAGGGGTCATAATATCCACAAGGTCTAGCTATAGTGTGTTATCAATTGAAGTTTCCTTACAATTCATAGATAGGTCGATATCAATGAAAAATAATTTATGTCCCCTAAATTTATGACCTTGAAAATATTTCTCATCTCAATTATGTACACAATACCATTAAGCTGGCATTCAAGTGTTTATTCATAACATTTACTAAAGCACAACTGATAGAGAAGGATTTGAAGTTGCAATTGTGTTAGGATTCAATCTTTAAACAAAGTCGGGGCATTTGCACTCGATAACTGCTACCAGCTATGCAGAGGGATCTAGTTGGGAGTCTCCAACTATGCATCTAGGTGATACATCTTGAATTGTTATATTGTCTACTCCAAAATATCACCAATAAAGTAATACTTTAATGCCTCATCCAAAATTTATGGTATGCATTTTAATAACTAAAAAATGGAAATGTATTAACTGCCTATGATTGTTTGGGATAACTTGGAACACCCATGAAACCTAAGTCTAGGTTTATAATTGTATGTTTCTAATTGAGTGTAGAAGGCCTCAACAAATTTGTTTAAAGAAACTTACCCCTCATACATAACAGTTCATATCCACATATAACATATTCATTTATGGTTATTGTTGTTATAATAATCAACCCATAGTTACCTACCTTAGACATTAAATTAATCATTTTTGTCTTATTTGCCTAGTTCATGTGTCCCACCTTATGCAAGTTGTCATTTGCCTATCCATAGTGGTAAAACTTGCCTAATTTGACTCATGTAGCACATGGGAAAACTCAAGGAATCAATTCTTCTTTATTCCTGGCCTCCTAGGTGCCCTTCTTCTTTTTCTGCTTTATTGCCTGCTTTTTCAGTGCTTTAAGGCAATTGGGAAAGTTTGACTAGGTGAGGTAAACTAGTTTTTTGTCCTCCACATCCTCCACTCTTTTCTCCTTTGAAAAGCATGTATGAGTTGTCATTCCATCACTCTTTAGCTTTCCTAAGTTCTTTTTCCAATTCGTGAGCTCCATGACTGATTTGGAAACTACTTTATGCACCTATGGGGGAATTGCTTAATTTTAGTAAGCTTGCTTTGACTAGATTCGAATTGGCTCCTCATGAATTTGAATCTCCTATGTAATTATTTAATGTAGAAACCTATTATGTTACAGGGTTGGCTATTGTACACTTATTCAATACAGTTTAGTGTTCAGCTCATTATTCAGTCTCTTTTGTGAGTGATTTTGCATGTTCAATTGATAATTGTTGTGAGTAAAATTAATCTATCACTGGGTTCAATTTCCACATGGTATCAGAGCCATTGTAGATTGATTTCTCTCCTTCAAAAATTGTTTTGAGGTTCGACATCAGTGACTGGGAGCCTTCTATTGACAGTCGGGACAATTTCTAAGCTATGGATCAATCTCAGAAGATCATCTTGACTCCTTTCAATTTATTTGAATGGAAAGCAGAGATGGAGATACTATTGAGAGCAAAAGGCCTCTACAGGGTGACTATGGCAACAGAAGCAGAGCCCAATGCAGTTGCAGAGAAGATAAAATGGCACAATAGGAGGGATGAGGCCTATGGTCTCTTGTGTCTGAGTATTTCCAGAGACCTCATTTTCCATCTTGATGGATTGAAATCACCGGATGAAGTATGGGAGAAGTTTACTAATCTTTTTGGAAAGACAGATGAGATGAGGGGACATCAAATCGAAAATGAACTGATCTCCCTGTGTCCAAATAGATTTGAATCACTGCAACTCTATTTCTCCAAGTTCAAAGCACTTGTTTTGCAGCTAAAACAATGTGGGATCGAAAAGAAGGATGATCTACTGGTCTTGGCCATTCTCTCAAAGCTTGGCCCTGACTATTCAGTGTTTTTTTTTACTTTCTATGCCACAAAGTTGACAGCTCGAACCTGGAAGATGCCTAGCCTTGCAGATTTCATGGAATCTCTCACACAAGAATAGGACAAGCTGGTGATGATGGGAACCATCAAACCATCCAAAGACCAAGATCTGGTTGCTGGAGATTTGAGGGTGGATTCAAAAGGAAAAAAGAAAGCTAAAAAGCCACCTGAGCAAAAGAGAGACAAGAACAAGTCTCTGGAGGAGCCACAAGGTTCCAAGAATAACTACCAGAAGAAGAAAAACAAAGGATAAATGGGCAAGTGCGCATACTACAATAAGGGAAATCACACTGAAAGCTCTTGTATGAAGAAGAAAATAGACATGCTGACCCAAATCCTGGAGAAGAATGGCATCTCCCTTCCAGACAGCTCGAAGAAGAGAGAAGGAGGATCAAGTTCAGATGACAGAGAGAGAGTTCATGCATTGGTTGCTGGCACATCAAGCTCACCCAGTTTTATCATTGATTATGGAGCTTCAAGACACATGGTTTCAACCAAGGAGGCATTCTCCTCACTTGACATGTCGAAGGGACCACCTATAGTACTGGGAGATGACTCTCTCACTGAAAGTTTGGGCAAAGGGAGGATTGATCTTGATCATGGTCAGTTCAGCAATGTGTTGTATGTGCCTGGTCTTGCCTCCAACCTCTTATCAGTGTACCATATGACTCACACTGGGTATCCAAATAAGGTCATATTCTCCCTTGATGAAGTTGAGATCACAGAGATCTCAAGTGGTAAAGTCATTGCAAAAGGAGTTTCAAATCATGCTCAAAAGGTATACATGTTCTCACACTTCCTACCCTACTCAAACCCCTCTGCTCTTCTGATTCATGCTAATTAGGAAAGCAAGCTTTGGCATGAAATATTTGGCCACCTAAATTATAAGTATCTTTCTGATCTTAGTGAAAAAGAGATGGTCATAGGGTTTCCCAAGATAAAAATTTCCAAAGGAGTCTGCCAAGGTTGAATCCTAGGAAAACACCGAGAGCATAAATTTGAGAGAGCTAGTCATGAGAGAACCTTTGCACCCCTCGAGCTGATCCATAGTGATGTTGCTAGCACATTCCCTCATATGTCCATGAGTCAGGGCAAATATGCATTGACTTTCATACATGACTTTTCCAGGTATTGCTGGGTTTACTTCCTGAAACACAAGTCTGAAGTTTTTGGCCTCTTCAAAGTCTTTGAGGCTTTGGTTGAAAACCAGTCTGGGAGGAAACCCAAGGTCCTCAGATCTGACAATGGTGGTGAGTATGTAAATTTTGAGTTTATTAATTATTGTGTAGATGTAGGTATTCAGATGCAACATTCTATCCCTTACACACCACAGCAAAATGGTGTTGCTGAGAGGAAGAACAGATCACTGAAGGAGATGGAAACATGCATGATGGAGGCCAAAACTTTGCCACCAAAGTACTGGGCCAAAGCTATCAACTGTGCAGCCTATATCCAAAATAGGGTGCCTCACAAACAGCTTGATGGCATGACTCCTTTCGAAGCATGGAGTGGGCACAAGCTAGATGTGACCCATTTCAGGATTTTTGGCTCAAGGGCTTGGGCTAGAATTCCAACAGAAAAGAGAAAGGCTTTGCAGCCCCAAAGCCAAGAGTGCCTATTTGTTGGGTACTTTGAAGATTCAAAAGGGTACAAGCTGATAAATTTGAGCACAAACACAGCCTTCATTGAAAGGTGTGTTCAGTTTCAAGAAGAACCCCTTGTAGCAGTGGAAGTTGGAGAAACCTCTTCACCACCTGAACCTCTGAAAGTAAGTGAAGAGTTTGCTGAACATGCTGATTCTGATATGTCTGATATTTATGAGTTTATTGCATACCCTAAAATCCCTACAAGGCCAAAATGGGCAGCCAAGACACTACATGCAGCAGGAGAGCTAGCTGGGGATCCCAATGACCCAAGGAGGACTAGATCTCAATTTGAGAGTGGTTTGTGCATGAAGGATCCTATGTTTTCTGAGAAATGATATTTGATGGTGGAATAATACCCTCAAACATATGAAGAAGCAGCATGAGATCCAAGATGGCAAGCAGCCATGAAGGAAGAGTTCAGATCACTCCAGAAGAGCAACACACGGGAGATAGTGGATCTTCCCCCAGGGAGGAAGTTAGTTCAGTGTAAGTGGGTCTACAAGACCAAATTTGCTGCTTATGGTTCACCTCTGAAGTACAAGGCCAGATTGGTATCCAAGGGATACTCACAGGTTCATGGTATAGATTACAATGAGACCTTTGCACCAGTGGCAAAGATGGACTCCATCAGGCTAGCCTTAGCCATTGCAACCTCAAAGCAATGGAAGGTACATCACATGGATGTCAAATGTTCCTTCCTGAATGGATATATCACTAAAGAGATATATATGCAGCAGCCTCAAGGATTTGCTACTAACCCTTCTCTTGTGTACAGGTTGAGAAAGTCATTGTATGGGCTAAAGCAAGCCCCCAGGGCTTGGTATGCCAAGATTGATAGCTTCTTGCTATCACTGAATTTTGTTCAGTGCAAATCAGATCCAAATGTCTATTTGAAGTTAATTAATGGTTCATTAATGATCATTGTGTTATATTTTTATGACCTCCTCATTACAGGAAGCTCAAAGGATGAGATTTCTTCCTTGAAGGGTGCAATGAACCAAGCCTTCTCCATAACAGATTTGGGGCTCTTAAGCCAATTCTTGGGGCTTGAGATTGCTCAAACCAAAGCTAGAATCAATGCGCACCAGTCCAAGTATGGCTTATATTTTCTGAACAAATTCATAATGAAGGATTGCAAAGCAAGCAAAACTCCTTTCCTTTCAGGAGTGAAGCTGGAAGAAGCTGATTCTTCACCTATGGTAAACAATACACTGTATAGGCAATTGATTGGATGTTTGTTGTATCTTACACATACTAGAACTGATATTTCTTATGCATTAAGTGTGGATTCTAGATACATGGATCAGTCTCATGAGATCCATTGGAAAGCAGCCAAAAGGATCCTTAACTTTGTTCAGGGAACAAGGACACATGGGATCTTCTACAAAGCAAAATCTGATCTTGATTTGAATGGGTTTAATGACAGTGATTGGGTAGGTGATAGCACAGACATG
>LPNX011096922.1:52930-67064 GCA_001517045.1 Pseudotsuga menziesii | reverse complement strand
AGTTACCTACCTTAGACATTAAATTAATCATTTTTGTCTTATTTTCCTAGTTCATGTGTCCCACCTTATGCAAGTTGTCATTTGCCTATCCATAGTGGTCAAAATTTCCTAATTTGACTCATGTAGCACATGGGAAACCTCAAGGAATCAATTCTTCTTTATTCCTGGCCTCCTAGGCACCCTTTTGCTTTTTCTGCTTTATTGCCTACTTTTTCAGTGCTTTAAGGCTATTGGGAAAGTTTGACTAGGTGAGGTTAACTAGTTTTTTGTCCTCCACATCCTCCACTCTTTTCTCCTTTGAAAAGCATGTATGAGTTTTCATTCCATCACTCTTTAGCTTGCCTAAGTGATTTTTCCAATTCGTGAGCTCCATGATTGATTTGGAAACTACTTTATGCACCTATGGGGGAATTGCTTAATTTTAGTAAGCCTGCTTTTGACTAGATTCGAATTGCCTCCTCATGCATTCGAATCTCCTATGTAATTATTTAATGCAGCAACCTATTATGTTACAGGTTTGGATATTGTACACTTATTCAATACAGTTTAGTGTTCAGCTCGTTATTCAGTCTCTTTTGTGAGTGATTTTGCATGTTCAATTGATAATTGTTGTGAGTAAAATTAATCTATCACTCGGTTCAATTTCCAAAATTGTTTCATTTGACAAACAAGACTCAAAATACTTTGTATAGAACCTGATATAACTTGTCTCATGAAAAAGTAAACTTCCCAACCTCCATTAAATATTTTTTCAATGTAATAGATCCCACTTCTTTTTTCATGCTTAATACACAATTAAAATCAACACTGAATGAAACTTTATATTATGTTATCTATATCCATAAGTTGAAGATTACCAAATGGGAATACAAGTAAATATTAACAAACATAGGAGAATAGCCTTCAAAGAATGGATTTCTTATTAATAAATATACACTATATACATGAGAATGAACCTTGATTTCATCTTCTAAGTGGTCTATTGGACTCTTCTTGAATTTTTCTATTTACCTAGGACTCTTGGTATTATTCTCATGTAAATAAGGATATAATAACATAATAATAATCCTAATGTTAGAATAATCAACCCATAGTTTACCCACTTAGACATTAATTTCATTATTTTTGTCTTATTTGCCTAGTTCATGTGTCCCACCTTGTGCAAGTTGTCATTTGCCTGTCTATAATGGTAAAAATTGCCTTATTTGACTAATGTAGTGCATGGGAGAGCTAAAGGAATCAATTCTACTTTATTCCTGGTCTCCTAGGCGCCCTTCTGCTTTTTCTGCTTTATTGCCTGCTTTTTCAGTGTTTTAAGGGAAAAGGAAAAGCTAGACTAGGTGAGGTTGACTAGTTTTTTTTCCTACACATCGTCCTCTCTTTTCTCCATGCAAAAGCATGTATGAGCTGCCATTCCACCACTCTTTAGCTTGCCTAATCCTTTTTTCCAATTCGTGAGCTCCATGACAGATTTGGGATCAGCTTTTTACACCTATGGGGGATTTGCTTATTTTTAGTAAGCTTGCTTTATGCTAGATTCGAATTGCTCCTCATGCATTCGAATCCATAATGTATGCTATTTATTTAGAAACCTATGTTATTACAGGGTTGGCTATTGTACAATGATTTAATACAGTTTAGTGTTCAGCTCCAATTTTCAGTCTCTTTGTGAGTGATTTTGCATGATCAATTGTTAATTGTTGTGAGTAAAATTAATATATCACCTGGTTCAATTTCCACATGGTATCAGAGCCATTGTATATTTTTATATCTCCTTCAAAATTGTTTTGCAGGGTCGACATCAGTGACTGGGAGCCTTCTACTGACAGTCGGGACAGATTTTCTAAGCTATGGATCAATCACAGAAAACTATCTTGACTCCCTTCAATTTCTTTGAACGGAAAGCAGAGATGGAGATACTGTTGAGAGCGAAAGGCCTCTATAGGGTGACTATGGCAATAGAAGTAGAGCCCAATGCAGCTGCAGAGAAGATAAAATGGCACAACATGAGGGATGAGGCTTATGGCCTCCTGTGTCTGAGTATTTCCAGAGACCTCCTTTTCCATCTCGATGGATTGACATCACCGAATGAAGTGTGGGAGAAGCTTGCTGATATTTTTGGAAAGACAAATGAGATGAGGGGACATCCAATCGAAAATGAGCTGATTTCTCTGAGTCCAACGAGCTTTGAATCCCTGCAGCTATATTTCTCCAAGTTCAAAGCACTAGTTTTGCAACTGAAACAGTGTGGTATCGAAAAGAAAGATGATCAGCTCATACTGGCCATCCTCTCGAAGCTGGGCCCTGATTTTTCAGTGTTTGTTTCGACCTTCTATGCCACAAAACTGACAGCTCGAACTTGGAAGATGCCTAGCCTTGCAGATTTCATGGAATCTCTCACACAAGAACAAGACAAGCTGGTGATGATGGGCACCATCAAACCATCCAAAGATCAAGATTTGATTGCTGGAGATTCGAGGGTGGATTCAAAAAGCAAAAAGAAAGCTAAAAATCCACCTGAGCAAAAGAGAGACAAGAAAGAGTCTCCGGAGGATCAACAAGGTCCCAAGAAGAACTACCAGAAGAAGAAAAACAAAGGTGAAATGAACAAGTGCGCATACTGCAATAAGGGCAATCACTCTGAAATCTCTTGTATGAAAAAGAAGATAGACATGCTAACCCAACTCCTAGAGAAGAATGGCATCTCCCTTCCGGAAATCTCAAAGAAGAGATAAGGAGGATCAAGTTCAGATGACAAAGAGAGAGTTCATGCTCTAGTTTCTGGCACATCAAGCTCACCCAGTTTTATCATTGATTCTTGAGCTTCAAGACACATGGTTTTGACCAAGGAGGCCTTCTCCTCACTGGATATGTCGAAAGGACCATCTATTGTACTGGGAGATGACTCTCTCACTGAATGTAAAGGCAAAGGAAGGATAGATCTTGATCATGGTAAGTTCAGCAATGTGTTGTATGTGCCTAGTCTCGCCTCCAACCTCCTGTCAGTGTACCAGATGACCCACACTGGGTCTCCTAAGAAGGTCATATTCTTCCCCGATGAAGTTGAGATCACAGAGATCTCAAGTGGTAGAGTCATTGCAAAAGGAGTTGTAAATCATGCAGAAAAGGTATACATGTTCTCACACTTCCTACCTTACTCAAACCCCTCTGCTCTTCTCATTCATGCTAATGAAGCCAAAAATCTTTGGCATGAAAGATTTGGCCACCTAAACTACAAATATCTTTCTGATATTAGTGAAAAAGAGATGGTCATAGGGTTGGCCAAGATAAAATTTTCCAAAGGAGTCTGCCAAGGCTGTATCCTAGGAAAACACCCAGAGTACAAATTTGAGAGAGCTAGTCATGAGAGAACCTCTGCACCCCTCGAGCTGATCCACAGTGATGTTGCTGGCCCATTCCCTCATATGTCCATGGGTCAGGCCAAATATGCATTGAATTTTATTGATGACTTTTCCAGGTATTGCTGGGTTCACTTCCTGAAACACAAGTCTGATGTTTTTGGCCTATTCAAAGTCTTTAAGGCTTTGGTTGAAAACCAGTCTGGAAGGAAACTCAAGGCCCTCAAATATGACAATGGTGGTGAGTATTTCAAGTCTGAATTTATTAATTATTGTGCATATGAAGGTATTCAGATGCAACATTCTATCCCTTACACACCACAGCATAATGGTGTTGCTGAGAGGAAGAACAGATCACTGAAGGAGATGGCAACATGCATGATGGAGGCCAAAACTTTGCCACCAAAGTACTGGGCTAAAGATATCAACTATGCAGCCTATATTCAGAATATGGTGCCTCACAAACAGCTTTATGGAATGACTCCTTTCGAAGAGTGGAGTGGGCACAAGCCAGATGTGACCCATTTCGGGATTTTTGGCTCAAAGGCTTGGGCTAGAATCCCGACAGAGAAGAGGAAGGCTTTGCAGCCCCAAAGCCAAGAGTGTCTTTTTGTCAGATACTCTAAAGATTAAAAAGGGTACAAGTTGATAAATTTGAGCACAAATAAATCCTTCATCGAAAGGTGTGTTCAGTTTGAAGAAGAACCCCTTGCAGCAGTGGAAGTTGGTGAAGCCTCTTCACCACCTAAACCTCAAGAAGTAAGTAAAGAGTTTGTTGAACATGATGTTTCTGATTTTTTTGATGGAGATGAGTTTATTTCATACCCTAACAGCCCCACAAGGCCAAAATGGGCACCCAAGACACTACATGTAGCAGGTGAGCTAGCTGTGGATCCCAATGACCCAAGGAGGACTAGATCTCAATTTGAGAGTGGTCTATGCATGAAGGATCCTATGTTTGATGAAAAATGATATTTGATGGTGGAGTCTGATCCTCAAACATATGAAGAAGCATTAGGAGATCCAAGATGGCAAACAGCCATGAAGGAGGAGTTCAGCTCACTCCAGAAGAGAAACACATGGGAGCTAGTGGATCTTCCCCCAGGGAGAAAACTAGTACAGTGTAAGTGGGTCTATAAGACCAAATTTGCTGCTGATGGTTCACCATTGAAGTACAAGGACTACTCACAGGTTCATGGCATAGATTACAATGAGACTTTTGCCCCAGTGGCAAAAATGGATTCCATCAGGCTAGCCTTAGCCATTGCAACCTCAAGGCAATGGGAGGTACATCACATGGATGTAAAATGTGCCTTCCTGAATGGAGATCTCACTGAGGAGATATATATGCAGCAGCCTCAAGGTTTTTCTACTAACCCTTCTCTTGTGTGAAGGTTGAGAAAGTCATTGTATGGGCTAAAGCAAGCCCCCAGGGCTTGGTATGCCAAGATCGATAGCTTCTTGCTATCACTGAATTTTGTTCAGTACAAATCAGATCCAAATGTATATTTGAAGTTATTTAATGGTTCATTAATGATCATTTTTTTATATGTTGATGACCTCCTCATTACAGGAAGCTCATAGGCTGAGATTGCTTCCTTAAAAGGAGCTATGAACCAAGCCTTCTCCATGACAGATTTGGGGCTCTTAAGTCAATTTTTGGGGCTTGAGATTGCTCAAACCAAAGCTGAATCAAGGTGCACCAGTCCAAATATGCCTTTGACTTGCTGAAAAAATTCAGAATGAAGGATTGCAAAGCAAGCAAAACTCCTTTCCTTTCAGGAGTGAAGCTGGAAGAAGCTGATTATTCATCGATGGTAAACAATACACTGTATGAGCAATTGATTGGATGTTTGTTGTATATGACACATACTAGACATGATATTTGTTATGCAGTATGTGTGGCTTCTAGATTCATGGATCAGCCTCAAGATATCCATTGGAAAGCAGCCAAAAGGATCCTTATTTTTGTTCAGGGAAGAATGACACATGGGATCTTCTATAAAACAAAATCTGATCTTGAGTTGATTAGATTTACTGACAGTGATTGGGCAGGTGATAGCACAGAAATAAAGTCCACTTCAAGATATGTGTTCATGCTTGCAGAAGGGCCAATCAATTGGTCAATCAAGAAACAGAGTGCCATTGCACTCTCATCTACAGAAGCAGAGTACAGAGGAGTCGTTAATGCAGCAACTCAATGTTTATGGTTGCATGGTTTACTTGGAGAGTGTGGCTTCGAACCAGAGTACTCAAATACCATCTACTGTGATAACCAGAGTACCATTTGAATCTACAAGGATCCAGTTCAGAAGCAGAGAACCAGACACATTGAGATCCATATGCACTACATCAGAGAACTTGTGCATGATGGCACCATTCACCTACTCTTCTGTTCATCTTCAAAACAAGTAGCTGATATCTTCACCAAAGAATTTTGTGAGAATACCTTCAGCAATCTCAAATCACTACTGGGGATTGTTGATCATGCTGTAAAAGCATGGGTGGAGACAAGATTCTACAATTTTGTTTTACAGTCCATGTTTAAGGGAGTATTTTCCCAAGTTGGTTTTGCCTCTTTCCTTGTTTAAATGGACATACAGTATGTAAAGGGTGACTAAGAATTGTTGCTAGGCCCTATAATTTTCTGATATATTACTCATAATTCAGGCTTAAGGGGGGGTGTTAGAATAATCAACCCATAGTTTACCCACTTAGACATTAATTTCATTATTTTTGTCTTATTTGCCTAGTTCATGTGTCCCACCTTGTGCAAGTTGTCATTTGCCTATCTATAATGGTCAAAATTGCCTTATTTGACTCATGTAGCTCATGGGAGAGCTAAAAGAATCAATTCTACTTTATTCCTAGCCTCCTAGGTGCCCTTCTGCTTTTTCTGCTTTATTGCCTGCTTTTTCAGTGTTTTAAGGCAAAAGCAAAAGCTAGACTAGGTGAGGTTGACTAGTTTTTTGTCCTACACATCCTCCTCTCTTTTCTCCATGCAAAAGCATGTATGATCTGCCATTCCACCACTCTTTAGCTTTCCTAAGCCTTTTTTCCAATTCGTGAGCTCCATGACAGATTTGGGATCATCTTTTTACACCTATGGGTATTTGCTTATTTTTAGTAAGCCTGCTTTATGCTAGATTTGAATTGCTCCACATGCATTCGAATCCCTGATGTATGTTATTTATTCATCAACCTATGTTATTACAGGGTTGTCTATTGTACACTGATTTAATACAGTTTAGTGTTCAGCTCCAATTTTCAGTCTCTTTGTAAGTGATTTTGCATGATCAATTGTTAATTGTTGTGAGTAAAATTAATCTATCACCTGGTTCAATTTCCACACCTAACACCAAGAATTATATTCCCGATAATTCCCCCCTTAATTCAAATGGGTGTATGTGAGTATAAGAAAAGAGAGTTGAATAAATGGAAGTGAAAAAGTACCAACTACTGATCCATTTGAACTTGAAAATCCTACTTTGCCAAGAAAGTTAGTATGAATTGACATCTCATTCTAAATACAATAGCTCTTTGAATTGGTGGTTTTAGCTAACCACCAACCAAATGGGCTAGGAGAAGCTAAAATATTCTACTAAGAGGGTGTTTTAAGGGTATTTTGAGAGCTCAAAACTTCCTATTTTATAGGGTGTTTCAAAATACTTGTTTTGAAGCTGGATTGATATTCAAGTAGATGTTTCAGGAAGTTTTGAGTTCTTAAGCTTGAGTTATCCAATTTTAGTGCATTTTACTTTATGTGTGCATCATGCATTATTGACAAGCTACAAATTCAAGCATCAAAACTAGACACAAAATTCTAATAGGAAAAACATGTATGCACATCATAACAACCACAAGTGTTCTTAAATCCCCTTATTCATTTTCAAGGTGGTCTAAGATACCACTCTTTTAAAAAATATCAGCTTTCAATATAAGTGAGTGAAAAAATATTCATTAGAAAAACCATCCAAATGAGTTTTTCAATGTGAATGATTAAGGTCATGAAACCATCAATAAAATAAAGATATACCCCTGTGTATTTCTCGATGACATAAATACCTCAAATGCAGCAAATGCGATCGTTGTTGAGAAGTCTATGGCCCGCAAATGTTCCAATTCGTGTATCTCTTCCACAGAGGGTGGATGAGATTTCTCTAGCTTGTAATTCTTGTTGGACTGGAATCTAACTATATTCACCAGAATCTATTCAACGATGGTTTTCCCCTTAAATATTTCTGAGCACTGTAAAAACAAGTCTTTGTAGGCATATTTAGGCCCATAACAAACATTTATGTAGAAAACAAGGCTTTGTATTATTGTAATCCTTACTGAGTGATTTAAAATACATCTTCGATCAAGGCATATTTTACAATGCTCTTTCCCAAAAATCTTAGTGTTCCCGTCATCGTCTTGTTTTGGAAGGATAGGGTATGAACCGTACTAGGTATGGACATCCAAAGTTTGATCCCATTTTATATCCAATATTGTATCTCATTTTAAGTCTTTCTTTGCACCAAGTGTTTCTTACAATTTTGCGCCTAGTGTTCTTCCTAGTTTTACATCGAATGATGCACCCAATTTTATGCTAAATTTAGCATCCAATTTTGTGTCTAGCCGGGAATCCATTTTTGCATCTACTATTGCATATAATTTTTGTCATCACGTATTCTTTTGCGTCTAGGTTTGCACCTACTATTCCATTCTGGTTGATGTTTTTTTTTCATCTAGGTTTGCACCTAGTGTTGCACCCATGTATGTGTCTAATGTTGTGTCATGTTTTACATCCAATATTGCATCTACTTTTATATCTAATTTTTCATCTCATTTACATCCAATATTGTATCTCGTTTTAAGTCACTCTTTGTGCCTATTGTTGCTTACAGTTTTGTGCCTAGTGTTGTTCCTGGTTTTACATCAATTAATGTGCCCAATTTTAGGCCAACTTTAGTGTCCAATTTTACGTCCAACTGTGAATCCAGTTTTGTATCTACTATTGCATATAGTTTTGGGCCTAGTATTGAATCTAGTTTTGAGCCATTAATCATGTCTAGTTTTTGCATGCAATTTTGCATCTAATTTTATGTTCAGTGTGACGTTCATTTTTGTGTCCACATTTGTCTTATGTGATGTCCACTTTTACATCCACTTTTGTGTTTGCTGTGACATCTACTTTTGCATCATGTTTTTCATTCAGTTTTTCAATTAGTGTTGCATATACTATTGCATCCATTTTTCATTTTGTTTTGAATCTACTATTAATTAAGAATTTAAAATTCAATTATTAATAGTGAAATATATCAATTTTTATTGTTTTTGCATCCATATTGTTAAGTTCAATTAAATATTACCCCACTGGGCGTAGAATAGACAGTGGATGAGTGTACTATTAAGGAAATCCTTGCATAAGGTCATCGGTTCGAAGCTCTGTGGGTGCTTTCTTACAAAAAAGAAATCAATTAAATATTGAAATATATCAAATTTCTCAAATATCATTAAAAATTGAAATTTAAAACACAACATTTGTGAAGAAGTTTACGAAAAAATTTCAACATCCATCCAAAAATAGTAATATCATCATAAATACATATTAATTCTTCATTAAAAGAACATTGGAAATTTCCAATATAAAAAAAGAAACAAGACATTACTAATAATATCATCATCTTCTTTAATCAAATTGACTAAAATTCAAATGTTTGATCAGCATACCAAAACCTTTCATGGATATCACTAGAGTAAAGTAAAAAGAAGTCAAACATATATATGATTTAAATACCAATCTAACAAAAAAAAGTTGTATGACCTCAATATAGATATAAAAGTCAAATTATAAATTTATCATAGTTATATAACATCAATAATATATGTAAATATAATCCAAAAAGTATCTTATTTTTTAATCAAATCATTTGAAATTCAAATGCTTGATCAACATACCAAAATATTTCATGGATATCATTATAGTAAAGTAAAAACAAATCAAATATATATGTGATTTAAATACCAATCTAACAAAAACAGTGTTGTATGATTTCTATATATAGATATAAACGTCAAAAGTATAAATGTATCATAGTTATATATCAACAATGATATATGCAAATATAATCCAAAATGGATCATGTTCATGCGTAGCATTAGTAGCTAAATAGCACCACCGACATCATTGTCAAGATCATGTTTATGATCATCAAAATTATCATCTTTATCAACATCAACCCCACAGTCGTCATCGTCATCATCATCACCATCTTCTTCTTCTCCTTCTATATCCAATGCATGCTCAACATAATTTGGATCATTATCTATAGTCATCAATTGTTGTGATTTGAAAAACAATAATATTAGATGTTAATATTCATTTCATACGACTCTACATATTTCTTATATATTTTTAATATTAACTCATACCAAATTAAACCTAAGTATAATATAATTGCAATAATGTGTGTGTACTAATATCACTACAAAAAAAAGAAAAAACTAGAACTAAATGAAAACTTTTGTCAGGTGGAATAACTCTCGAATTGTTATTATTTCTCCATAGAATGCCTTTATTTATACATTTACAGTGACTCTTGGGTTCACACATCCGAGAGTCTCTTCATATTCCTAATATTTACAATAACGTATAATCCTGATGAATTATATTCCAACAATCCCCCCCTTAATCCGAAGGGGTGTTAGTAAGTCCGAGCATGTTTCTGAATCTTTCAAACTTTTCTCGTCCAAGCGCTTTGGTGAAGATGTCTGCAACTTGATCATTTGTGGAAAAATGTCGAAGATGGATTGTCTTGGCCTCTACATGATGTCAAATCAAATGATACTTGGTGTTGATGTGTTTGGTTCGATCATGGAATCTAGGATTCTTAGCTAGCTTGATTGCAAAAGTATTGTCGATTAATAATGGAGTGGAGTTCTCTTGTTTTTCTTGCAAATCTTCAAGTATATTCCCGAGCCATACTATTTCTTTCGTTGCTTCAGCTGCAGCCACATATTCTACTTCTATTGTTGAATCTGCTGGAACTGACTGTTTGCATGATCTCCATGAGACAGCTGCTGATCCAAGACACATAGTGTATCCAGAAGTTGATACTCCTGTCTCCTTATCGCCATCAAAATATGAGTCTGAGTACCCAATAAGTTTCAATTCATCCACCTTAGAGTACTTGAGTCCAACGTCTAGAGTCCCCTTCAAGTATCTTAGAACTCTTTTTGCAGTTGACTAGTCTCCTTCACAAGGTTTATGCATGAACCTTGAAAGTATGCCAACAACATAAGAAATATCTGGTCTAGTTGTTGTAAGGTAGATAAGTCTTCCTACAAGTTGTCAATACTTGGTCGCATCCTCAAATTCTTTTCCTTCGCTTGATGTGAGCTTCATTTTCTGTTCCATTGGTGTAGAGAAAGGGTTGCATTCTGTCATGCAAAATTTGTCTAGTAGTTCTCCAACATATTTTTTCTGAGATAGGAATATGTACTTAGGATGTTGAGTGACTTCAATTCCTAAGTAATAGTGGAGATGTCCCATATCTGTCATTTCAAAGATCTTTTTCAAATCTTTCTTTATGGATGCTATATAGCTCTCATTGTTCCCTATCATCAAAAGATCATCTACGTACACCACAAGATACACAACAGATCTTCCAACTTTCTTTATAAATAGTGTTGCATCATCAAGATCAAAATGTTCGAAATTTAACTTCAAAAGATGCTCGGTTAATTTTTCATACCATGCACGAGGCGCTTGTTTTAGCCCATACAAGGATTTGACAAGCTTGCATACCTTTTGTTCTTTTCCTTTCACAACAAATCCTTCTCTTTCAAGTCTCCATTCAAGAAAGTAGTATTCACATCCATCTGATGAACTTTCCACCCATTCTGAGCAGCTAAAGAGAGTAAGGTACGGATGGTAGCCCATTTTGCTATAGGAGAAAACATTTCTTCATAGTCAATTCCTTCCTTCTGTGCATAGCCTTTTGCTACAAGCCTCACTTTGTGCTTGTCAAGTGAGCCATCTGATCTGTATTTGTTCTTGTACACCCACTTGCAGCCAATTGGTTTGGTTCCAACTGGAGGGTCAACCAGCTTCCAAGTTCCATTCTTCATGAGTGCATCATACTCATTCTGCATAGCTTCTTTCCACTCAACTCGAGTAGAAGCTTCTTCAAAGGAAGTTTTTTCAAAGTTAGCAGATAAATTAAATTCACAATCAAATGATACATCCATGTCATAACCTGAATTATCTGCTTCTCCTCCATCTTCATGTCTTTTTGAACTTCTCGTTCCCGTCTTTCCAACTTCATCTGGATGGACACTTTCAATTGTTTTTGTGGCCCATTTAGGAATCTTCCATGATGGTCCTGGTTGATCAGTTGGTGGTGCTTCATTTCCTTCAAGGTTGAGTCTTCCAAGTCTCTCAATCACATCATCCAGTTGAATCTCTTGTTTAGGTGAAGTAGCAGGAACTTCTTCATGCAGGGGAGTTGGTGCTTCATATGGAAATTCCAAAGGTTGATCCAGAATAGGAATCCCCCCTTCAAGGTTTGGAATTTCATATTCATTTTTAGAATATTTCTTTGAATGAGGATATTTTTCCAATCGTTCAAGCTATCTCTCAATGGACTGGTCATTTTTATTAGTCTCAAGAAAAATGACATCTCTGGAAATAACAAACTTCTTGTTTACCTCATCATACAAACGGTATGCCTTGGAGTTTTCTTCATACCCCAGGAAAATGCATTTTCTGCTTCGAGCACCAAGCTTGTGTCTTTGTTCCTTTGGACTCAAGGCATAATAGGTGGAACCAAAAACTATGATATGCCTGACTGAAGGGAGATGGCCAAACCACATTTCATGTGGAGTCTTGTTATCAAGAGCATTTGAGGGACTTCTATTTCTCAAATAGGCTGCACATTTCACTGCATCACCCCAAAACATTAGTTTTACATTCTTAAAAAACATCATTGAGCGTACCATATTCATTATGGTTCTGTTCATTCTTTCTGCTACACCGTTTTGTTGAGGATTGTAGCGAACTGTAGTCTGATGTGCAATTCCATGTTGGCGAAGATAATCTTCAAAACCATTTGAAGTGTCTTCTTTCCCATTGTTAGTACGAAGTGTACCAATTTTAGATTTTGCTTGTTTTTCTATCAATGCATGAAAGTCCTTAAATGTTTGAAATGCTTTTGATTTTGTCTTTAATGAGTAAATCCAGCACATTCTTGAGTGGTCATCAACAAAGGTCATAAAATACTTATTCCCATTGGCAGAAGGAGTTGGCATTGGGCCACATAAATCAGAATGCACTAATTCTAATTTCCTACTTGCTCTGAAATTAGATTCATGGAATGGAAGCTTACTGTGTTTCCCTAATATACATGCATCACATTTTCTCTTCTCTTTGGGAATGGTGGGAAAACCAAATACACCATTCTTTCTCAACAAACGAAGACTGCTATAATTCAGATGACCAAATCTTGCATGCCACAATAAACTTTATAACAAATTACCTTCTCCATGCTGAGAGAGGTAGGCATAGTTCTGAACCCTTGTAGATGAACCCTTTAGCTTAAGCAACTTTCCATCTTCGTATCCAGTCATGATGACTTGGTTGTCAGAGGAATTTCTTATTTCTACGATTCCATCAAACATGTGGATGGAATGGCCTTGCTGTCGAATCTGCACCAAGGATATCAGGCTTCTCTGCAACTCTGAAAGATAAAGAACATTCCTCAACACGAAATCAGGGAATCCAGGCATCTTCAGCCGAATGGTGCCCATTCCCTTTGGTTTAAGACTTGACTTATCTGCAAAGTAAACTATGCCATTTATTGTTTCATTAAGTTCTTCAAAACAATCTTTTCTAAAAGTCATGTGTGATGTTGCACCAGTATCAAGTAGCCAACAATCTGTGTAAGATGAAAGTGAAGTCATTTCATTAATACCAAGATTACAATGTGCAACAATATAATGAGCAGAATTTGAAGATTTACTAGCATATTGGTTCATATTGTCAACTTTCTTCTGGTTATGTCTGTCTTTGATGGAGTCCCACGAAGCCCAACACTGATCTGCTGTGTGTCCAATCTTTCCACAACGCTTGCACTTCAAATCTGAACTTTTGCTGGAGTTGTTTCTGCCTCCTCTACCTCTGAAGTTTCTTATTCCTCTGCCTCTCTAGCTGCTTTCTCCTTTGAGATGATCTTTGGATTGGTCTTTGGTGTGGTTATTTGCTTTTTGAGCAAAGCAAAGTGATTCTCTAGAATGCTCAGTTGTCTTCTTACCAAAAGTTGTCTCTCTGTCAGCTATCTTCTCTACCAGGGTGTCAAATGTCAGTGATTTGAACTTGTCACTTGCTTGCAATGACTCAAGATAGTTGGAGTGAGAAGGATACAAATATTTTACAAATGCTGTAAGGGGAAGATCTGGTTTCATACCAGTGGCTTGAATCTTGTGCATGAAAGCTTTGATTTCAGAGGCAAGTAACATGGGATGATTGTCTTTTACTTAAAAACTTAATAGTTTTAGCATTAGTTGAATAACTTCCATTTCAGAGTGTGAATCATACAGATCTTTTAACGTTTTTAGTGCTTCAAAACATGACTTTGCAGGCAATATGTGGTGGCTCAGCTCTTCACTGACTGTGGTAGTGATTACCGCTAAAGCTTTCTTGTCTTTTGTTTTCCAAATGGCCTTCTTTTTCTTGGATTCTGGAGGTCCTGGGTCTCTGGTTATGGGCCCTCCAACTTCTGTCTCTATTGTGG